>JAEQBH010000550.1:0-377118 GCA_016808115.1 Tetrastigma voinierianum
CAAAAGGAGTGCATGAGGTAGGTTCATCTAGCAATTCAGAATGGATGAGGTCAAGGCTATAATCACTCTTAGAGGAAAGATGCTGATCACCCAATGCCTGCCATTGAGGAAACCAAAAAGGAGAAGAATTGGAGCCTAACACATTTTCCCGAAGGAGGACTCAATGAAGACCGCATGCCACCTCCATTTCCCCTGTGCACTAAGAAGCAAGCAGTTAAGGCATCCCAACAAAGTGTGCATCCTAGAAGTCCTAAGGCAGCGAAGGTGAACATACCCCTGACATCATCAAACAAGTCCCCGCTATGCAAAGTTTTTTAAGGATATTTGTACAATCAAGAAGGGGTCAGTATCGGTAGAAAAAGGCATTTTAATCGAAAGGAAGTTAGCTGGCATAATCCATATAAGAACCTGGCCAAATACAAGGGATCTTCGGTGATCTCCCACAATTTTAGTTAACATCGTGGGACTTGCATAGACAAAGCACCGCTTAGATTTAGGAGCAAGCAGAACCCACCGCCATACCGCGGTATACAGCTAGGTCTGGGAGAGCTTAAACCTACCAACACACTACCACTGGGTCGATCGACGGAAGATCCCTAAGGGATAGCTGAGGATGTGTCGTTAAGGTAGACAAATTCTACCTTATTCAAGACTTTCAGAGGCTCGACAACGAGCCAATAACAAATGGGCTCAATCATATGCCAATCATCCCGGGAAGACCATTGCCACCTAAATGCAATCATTAATCGCCGAATGGAGTCACGCAACTTACATTCTCCGCAACATGACATCGAACCGCCAACATATTTCACTTGAAATAACAAGCACAAGCCGGGAAACCGGAAAATCAAGTGATTGGCGAAGTTTGTTCAAATGGTCGAATGCAGGAAGCCGAAGGCCCAAGAATCATAGAAATAGCCAACCAAGGTGAAGGTGTTTTTTTGGTATTGCCATCGTATTAATTTCCAAAGAATTTGGTCAGCCCAAATTTAATCAATGAGAAGCAAGTCAACAATGGGAAATCAAACATCAAGGCTGCTGCACAAACCACTGCAGGGGTTGAGGAGATCCTCCTCCTTGACCCTCCATGAGTAATTCTGTGACATTGGGCTGGTTTGGTGTTCCCTAAAACCAAATCATACTCAATAATTTTTTGTTTTTATTTTAATTTGGTCAATTTCCATAATTTTGGCTATTTTTAGTAAGTTTCAATTTAGTAGCTTCTTTTAAGCAATTTTGTAATTATTTTATTTTATCTTATATTAAATTTTTTAGGTATATTTTTATATAATAATTTTTATTTCTTGGGATATCTATATTTTAATAATGAAAATTACTTTTGCAGGTAAAGCAGTCATAATTTCGCTATAATAGCGAAATTAGGCGGGAATTGACTCTTCGGCTTCCGAGACCGGTCAGTTGCTCAACTGGTTTATAAAAAGGGGAGGGAGATGTCCAAACCCCTTCATTCCAATTCCCTCATAAACCCTGAGCATCCAAAGAACAGAACTCCGAGTCTCAAAGAGGGCTCTGACCTGCACCTTCCAAGCACAGCCACCGCCACCTAGTGTCCGTGAGCCCCCGCTTTGCTCAAATTTCACCGAGCCACCGCACCCCGCCTGCGCCTCGAGCCATCACTTGCCGCACGCATACCGAGCCCCGGGTCCCCGGGTTCGCCGTCCGTGGTTCCTACCGGCACAAGGCCTTATTCGCTACAAGTGAGCTCCCGGTCAAATTACAGCAAGGCTCTCGATCCAGCCTAGTGGTCCCACCGCCCTCGTGGCCTCGGTTCAGCCGTGAGCCCGGTCCGCCGAGAGCGTGCATTGCCCGGCCCGCTCCGAGTCCTTCGACATACCATGGTCCGCACTGGGAGCGGTCTCCGCCTCGAGACCTCGAGTCATGCTCCGCACTCCGAGCCGAGCAAGAGTCCCGCCCAAATTCTCCGATCCAGCCCCGCACTGAGCCTGTCCCGAGGCACCCCCGAGGAGCCCGTGGACTCAGAGATACCAGACACGGATGGGACCCCCGCCCTTCACCAAAGGCTACGCAGGAGATTCCAGAGGGCCCGACCTCCGCTTGCCCGCACTTCCTGACCGGGGAGTCATCATCGCCCGTGCCTTAGCTTTCATCACAACCCGGCCGCCACGAGGCGACCATCACCTCGAAGGCTTATCGCTCGCTCAGGATCAGAGGCCCTTATTCGTCGCATCCTATCCCGGGAATACTCTGACCACGCGAGGGATTTTTCGCTGGGAGTCGGGATACGACGCTCCGGCTACTGACAAATTGACTAGATTCAGGATTCTATGAGGCTGATCGAGCATTACTCATTGCTGCCGTTCATGACGCCACGGCAGTTCTACTATCCCCGGGTGGTACTACAGTTCTACCATTCCATGACCTCCCGGGGAGCGCCGAGTCCGCTGGAGCTCCGATTCAGTATCGATGATCGTCCGGAGTTCTCGAGCGCGCATATATCACGTATTAGCCCGCACCGCGTGCCACCGAGGTTATCGAAATCGGGCCTCACCGACTCGCAGATGGTCCCCGCCGCCGAGACACCACCATTGACCCATATTATTCCGGAGGCGCTCGTGATGCTTCTTATCGATCATCCGCTCTGCACTGCCCCTCTTCCTCGCCGCAGCGACTGGCGCCCAAACAGAGGGGGCCATCCCGAGGGCTCTGACGGATCCAGGGGTTCTGGGTTCAGTCCTCTCGAGTCGGGTGATGATCAGCCTTACTACATTTCCTTTGAAGATAAGGTCCACCCCAAAGGCTCGCTCGAGCAGAGTCCACTTTATTGATGCCGGACTCCGAGCCAGTCCCGGAGCACTCAAAGGCCCCTGCAGAGCCCCGGATTGAGCTGAGGATCGATGCCTCCCAGTCCCGACTGGGAGCGAGCCACGGTGATGTCGATTTCTTTTTCTCCCAAAGAAGCAGACTGTGATGAGGTAACGGACGAGGAGGCAGAGGACTCACAGAAGAGAGAGATGTGGCACCCCGAGGTCGAGATGGAGAGGAGTCCAAAGGCCGATATATCTCCTCCATCTCCTCCTCTCCTCGTTTCACACAAACCCTCGACACTCCCCGCCCATCATATACAAAGACATCACTCTCCGGAGTAATGCCCATGTCGCACTGCGGAGCTAGTGTGTGTTATGGATGTCACCTCGCTCGTTGGCTTCCACACTGCATCGACGGATCGAGATCGACTCGAGCCGAGGACCACTTTGGGGGGGCAATGTCATACTACGCTCCAAAGAGATCACTTAGTCACCCTGGGCTTCCGTGATGTTCCCGACCATGAGATGAGCCAAAGAAAGAAGCAGCTGAAGATCTTTGGGGACATGTCACACAGCAAGAAGAAATCTCAGATCCACCACCACCACGAGATTTGGTGGTCATACTGCTCTAAACTTTCCTCGCCTCTATGACATGTCTACATTTTGACAGGAGGAAAAGTTAGAGTTAGAGTGTTTTCTTTTATGTTTCAGATAGTTTTCAAGATTATCAATCATTTACCACTTTGTGTAGAATCATGTATTAGCTGTATAGTAGGCAGTGATACTTTTGTATGTTCATCTATATTAAGCATGTACTAGCCATTTTGGTTATATCAAAAGCTTTACAAAGATTATTTCCAGCTTATTACACTTTCGCATATCACTTTGTGCCTCCACTTGTATCTATTGTTTCAATCAACAATTGAATTGCTTCAATTGAACAATTGAATTGCCTTTAATTGGAAAATTGAAACCCTGTATGTTACCTACGTTAGAACAATTTCATGTATGATCGGGCTTTTGGTCAATCAGAGGTTCCAAGATATTCAACTTGAACATTTCCCCTTTGAGCTAATTCACACACTGCACACCAGATTATGCTGATAAGTTGTGAAATTATTCACCTATTTTCGCCTTGCAAAGCCAGCCTTAGACATGTTGACAACCCATAATAGGTTAGTATTACCCATATTTGAAGACCAATGTCGTTTTCCAAAAGGAAAAGAAAGCAAAAAGAAAAAGAAAAGAAGAAAAAGAAAATAAGTCGTGACACTTGGCTTTGAAACCCTAACACTGGGCCCGAGGGGTATATGATGAAGCCTGAAGCTCAAGCAAGGTCTAAACCTTTAATTGGTCAGGAGTCATCGACTCTAGTGTTCATATAATCGGTGAATGGGTAGAGTTTAGCGTGGTCAGTGCCTAATCTCGAAGTCATTCCGAGTCCGTGAAGCCCGAAGAGTCTGCGGGTCAAGTGACTTTCGCTTGATGCCCTAAACCTAATTGGCTGGGAGTCATCATGGACCCAGTTACACCTGACTGATGGAGTCGAAGTTTTAAGCATTGTACCCTACAATGTAGTCAACAAAGAAAGAAGAGTGTAGCTTTTCATCTAGTTGCTCAACACCTTAAAGCCATGCAAGAGCTAGTTTCTGGGGGAGGAAATAATTTTGCAAATTTTATCACAAATCCTGCTACATTAGGGAACCATTAGATTTTAGTGGAAATTCAAAGTTGAATTCCTTTGATCCGATGTTGACCTAAAAATTCGTTCTAATATGGTTTTGCCTCTCTAAGTGGCTCTGCTTTTCAAACTAGGTCTCAATTGTTCATTTTAAAGGTAATGCTTAGACCAGATATACACATTTTTGAACCGTATACACTTTTTGTAAAATCACGCATGCATGTCCTTATTATTTTGGCATTGCTAAGTGACTAGCAACGGTTTGGGTTGGGGGTGGATTAGTGCCCAAAAGTGCAATTTCAACCCTATTCAAGATAGGTTTCTGTGCTACAAGACTAATCATATCAATTAAGCCAATTGATGTGTGCAGGTCCACTGTTCCACTAATGCCATTTCGAGATTGTTTTGGTTGGTTTGCGGGTTTTGAGGACTTGAGCAATAAGCAACCGTATTGGTGTTGAATGCGAGATTCCTCGATGATTTCACCGGGCCGGCGATGAAATATAGATTCAATGAAGAAATGAAATGAGAAGTGATAGAGCAAGAATGCGATAGAGGATCACAGTGTTAAAGCAATTCTAGGAAATTTCGCTATGATTTGCGAAAATTTCGCAAGGATTACGAAAATTTCGCAACCATAGCGAAAATTCGCGTCCCTGGCCCCAGTGGGAAATTTCGCTGGCTAAGCGAAAATCCTTTGTGCCTGTGAGAATTAACTGATTTAGCTATCTCTATAAATTCGCTAGGCTAGCTGATTTTTTGCTAACTAGCGAAATTCACGGTGATAGCGAATTTTCCAATTTCGCTATCTGCAAATAAATTGCTAGGCTAAAGGCCCCAAGCCTATGCTAGCGAAGTCTCCCTCTATAGAAAATGGCTGCCACCAGCTGATTTTTGTGTAGTGTGTATAACGACTACGTTTTGGTGTATTACCACCTTGTCCTTTGTAAGCCAATATTTTAGGCATTCTTGTATTTTCACACTTTTGGGTGGACTATATAAATCCCCATGGTACATGGCTGAATTTTGGTAGCTTTTCATTTTATAAAATTCCATGAAGCTTTCATTTTTAGGGTTTCATTTGCTCTCTTCTCTCATCTTTCTTTCATTTTATAGTGCAAACTGGCCCCTTGAGGATGACAACTCAAGGGATGCTTGTAAGCCTCATAGCTTTGAGGTGGCTAGCTTGGTTAGGGGCCTCACTGCGGGTTGTCCTCATCTTTGTAAATGTTCAGTCTTGCATTTATGGTTCCCGACTTTCCAAACTAGGGTTTAATGCCATTTAATGTCTACCTTGGTCAATACTTGTCATGCTTTAGGGTTCGGTGCATTCTTAATGCTAGATTTGCTTGATATCCTTTAGATGTCATTCTAGAACCCTTTGTGAGGAGGTTGAATCTTTAGGGTTTTAAAAGCCCAGATAGGACTTTGATGCATATCTTGGTGTTGACTCAAATAGGAGTGGTTCTAGAGGGTTGGTTTTATAGTTAAACAAAGATCCGGTTTTGGCTTTGACTATAGGTCATTTGCCTAATGCGAGAAATAACCCAGGACACCTTAATACCCCACGTGTTATCAAGTTAGTGATGACCTTGAAGTTACCATTTCACAGTTCACTTTAAGCCATTCTGGTCGTCGATGACAACAAACTCCTTTTTCGCAAATCCATAAATCAAACAAAAAGCCTCTTAATTTTCCAAAGCTTACTGATGCAAATCATTCATAGGATGAAAACCCATCCACGAGTGTTCGAATACACAGACGTATCTTTGCGTAGCTTGACTACGTGGAGTAGGAGAACTAAGGATACAAATATTGTTGATTCGAATCCCACCTATTAGGTGGCACGAATCATTTTCATGACTTTCATTTAGGTCTCATTTGCTCTCTTCTCTCTCCTCTTTCTCTCATTTTCTCGGCTGCCAAACACCCTCCTTTAGGATGACAACTCAAGGGATGCTTGGCTAAGCCTCATAGCCTTGAAGAGGAGGGTTGCTAGCTTGGTTTTGGGCTCTTTGCGAGGTTGTCCTCATGCTTTGAATGGTATGCAGTACTGCATTTATGGTTCTGACTTTCCAAACTAGGGTTTAATGGCATTTAATGTTTGCTTTGAAATACTTGCCATGCTTTGGGTTGATGCATTCTTAATGGTAGATGCATTGACATTCTTTAGATGTCATTTACGAGCCATGGGAATGAGGTTAAATGCTAGGGTTTCAAACTGAATGGGACTTTAAATGCTTAGTACTTGGGTTGACTCAAATAGGAGTGGTTCTAGGGTTAGGTTTTATAGCTAAACAAGATCGGTTTGGCTTTGACTATATGTCATTTGCCCCAATGCGGATATAACCAGGGTTTTTAACTTTACTAATAGCCATGTTATCAAGCTAGTATTGACCTTGAGGATTACCATTTCACACTTCACTTTAAGCCATTACAGTTAGTCAGTGAACATACAACCCCCACTGTTTTTAACAAAATCCGAAAATCCAAACAAAAGCCTCACATTTTCAAACAACGATGCTAATCTTTCGTGGGATAGCCCATCCCAGTGTTAGGCCACAGACATTTATCTTTGCGGTAGCCCAGCTACGGCGTGGGAGAACAGGAATATGAGATTTTGTTGATTCATCACCCTAGTGACACGAATCAAATGGCGTCGTTATGGGGATGGTGCCAAACTCGTATGATGAGTTGATGTGTACTTGTAATCCACATTAGAAGTGTGGGTGACCTTCGGTCCTTTTTGAATTAAGTGTGCGAGGCGCAGAAGTTTTCTTCACTTGGCGATTCTTGCCTTGTTTTTTTGCGATCAGTTTTGTTTTAATTAACACTAACTTCTTTAGCAATCTTTGTTTGTGTTCTTTGTTGTGTCTCATTTTGTGTAACAGGTGTTTATGCGGCTTCTTGGGACAGAGGACATCAATTAGATTGCAGGTAGGTGCACCAATTGAACAAAGATTTGTAAATCGGTGTGCCACGGTGACAAATGGATCCTCTACGAGAACAGCAAAGTTAACAAACACCTCCCATGAATCAAAGCGGCATACCGGATCGATGAGGGAACACATACACCCTCCTATAGTTAGTGCCCCCTCCTGCATCATACCTCCTGCTGAGGATGTAGCAGTGAGACCCTACCTAGTGCCTCTGCTTCCCACATTTCATGGTATGGAAAATGAAAATCCATATTCACACATACGGGATTTTGAGGGGTATGCTGGCTTTTAAGGAGGGTATAAGCGACATGGATTTGCTCAAGTGAAAGCATTTCCCGCGACCTTTGAAGGACAAAGCCAAATGTGGCTCCAGTTCATTGAGGCCGAGAACGATTAGAAATTGGGCTGATCTTCAAGCTGAATTTTTGAAGAAATTCTTCAGTGCAACCAAGACCAACAGTTTGAAGAGGCAGATCTACACTTACTCGGCCTATGACAATGAGAAATTCTACCAATGCTGGGAGAGATTCATGGATACCATCAGTGCTTGTCCACATCATGGTTTCGACACCTGGATGTTAGTGAATCATTTCTATAATGGTATGTCCCCTGCCATGAAGCAATTGCTAGATACCATGTGTGGAGGTGATTTTTAAGTAAAAATCCGGATGAAGCTATGGATTTCTTGAGTTATGTGGCTGAAACACCAAGGGATGGGATGAGCCAAACTGACGAGAGGTGGAGAAAATGAGGCCCTCGGCTACACCGAGGGGAGGAATTTTTGCACTTCGGAGGACATGGAAATGAAAGCAAAAATCTCGACCTGGCTAGGAAGTGGAGGAGCTAGAGAGTGAGGCTCCATGAAGAGCGACGTGTGGCTCTTGCCTGGGCCAACCCATTCATCGGTTGTCAGCCTCTTGTTAATCCGGAGGAGCATCATCATTGCCCCATCGTGAAGATTTGATGTCAGAATATGCAAATTTTGTAAGGTCAATACAAGCCACAACCCAATGCCCCATATGGTAATACCTACAATTCCAATTGGAAAAATCACCCTAACCTCTCCTAGAAACCTAATCCCCCTGCCTATGTACTTTAGGTGCCAAACAACAGTTTGGTTCCTCATCTGACCTAGTTGAGTCATCATCCTCTTCTTTGTTGAACAAGCTATCTTTTGAATTTGAGCAAGGTGGTAGGCAGGAATTTTATTGGAAGAACAAAAAGGGATCAATGCACGGTGGCACAAAGGATTGACTTGTAGAAAGTACATTGAGCAAAGAATAGATGGGCTTGAGCAATTTTAATCAGAAAATAGACAACGCGTATTCAATCACAAAGATCAGCAATATTACGGAGTGCAGGGAGAGAAAGTTCCTTCCCAAACATTGCCAAATCCGAGAAGGGGTCCGTGAGGTAGGTTCATCCGGTAATTCGAGGATGGATGAGTAAGAAGGCCATAATCACTACGAGAAGTGGGAGAAATAGACGACCGGTGCCCATGGGCTGGCGAGGAAAGAAACATGCAAGGAAAAGGAAGAGTGGAGCACGAGAGGGTGATCATCGGTGAGGACGATGAAACGCTTTGCATGCCACCTCGGGTTTCCCCAGAGCACTAAGAAGTAGAAGAAGGCATCCTAGCGACGGGGCATCTGGAAGTCCTAAGGCAGGTGAAGGTCAACATACCTCTTTTGGACATCATCAAACAAGTCCCTGCCTATGCAAAGTTTTTGAAAGATCTCTGTACAATAAAAAAGGGATTAGGCATTGTGTGAGCGTAGCATGCCTTGTATGTCCCCCAGCAACCTGTGATCCGGTGATCGAGCAGACCAGTCAGGTGGGGTCTAGAGTCCCCCACAATTCGATCAACATTGGAGGAACTTGCATAGATAAGGCATTGCTCGATTTGGGGCAGTGTAAACCTCTTTGCCATACTCGGTGTATAGCGGTTAGGTTTAGGGAGCTCGAACTACCGACATCACTTGTCATTGGTGATAGATCGGTGAAGATTCCTAAGGGAATAGTTGAGGATGTGTTGGTGAAGGTAGACCAAATTCTACTACCCGGTAGACTTTGTAGTGCTTGTCTTAGAGCCAATTGCAAGTGGGCCCCATCATGTGTCGATTGTCTTTTGAAGACCATTTTTAGCTACAGCGATGCAATTATCAATTGCGAAATGATCCATGCAACTCATGTTGGCAACATGACATTGGAGCTCAACATTTTCACTTGAGCCCTGAAGCACAAACCGAGTGGAGGTGACGAGAAGGAAGAAGTAAGAATGCCTTTCGATTAGTCGGAAAGCGAGGAAGCCAAAAGATCCATAAAATAGAAGAATTGGCTAACTTGAGATGAAAGCTGATTGGTGGGAGTACATCAGCCAGTCCTGCTATGAGCAATTAATTAAATGAAATTACCTGTGGGAAAAAAATTACCAAGAATGGACCAAGCATGAAGGAACGCAACCTGAGCCCCTTCTTTTAGAGTTGAGGCTCTCCTCCTTGGTCCCCCGTAAATGAAGATTGGTAAAATTGAGCTGGTTTGGTGTCAAATTAAACCAAATTTCAGCTCAAATTGCCTGGTTTTGCTTTAAATTGGTCAATTTTCTATTTTTAGTAACTACATTTTAGTAATTTTCCTTTTAAATAGCCTAAAATTAATTTCCTTTTAGGTTTTTGATAAAATAATAATTAGTAATTATTTTTAATTTTTACCGCCTAATTCAAATTTTATTTTTGGTTTGCGGGTAAGTCGGTTTGGCGGAATTTATTGTGAAATCAGCCGATGTCTTGGCTACCCTTCAAGGCTTTATAAAAGGAGGCGGGAGGGGCGTTCACCCTTCACTTCATCCTTTCTATTCCCCTCCTCAGGAGCTCGGCGCTTGCGGGTGCCACTGTCTCCTGAGCCACGCATGCGAGTCACTAGGCTAGGCCACCACGGGACCACGCGCGTTCAGGTGCCATTCCAGCGCCACTCAGGTCCATGGTCCAACCCTTAGCCCAGCCGGTTGTCGGCCGCCTGCGCAGCCATAAGCCTTTGCGCACGTGCTGAACCAGCCAACTGTAGTCCCGATCCGTGCCCAGACTCGACTGCGGGTGCGTGCCGAATCCACGACTGCCAGTCTTTGCCGTGCCGCGGCCCGGCCCTGCAGTGTACGGCCTAGCCGTATCTTGGATTCGACCACAGGCCACAGTCAGGTCTGCGTGTCTTCCTACTGCTTGCTTCCCCGGCCGTGAGCCACCTTACGCCTGCGTACTTTCGGCGGAGATATGGTCACGTGCCGGGGTGGAGTCCGCCTCGAGCCGGGTCAGATTCAGCACTTTCCCGGGAGATGGAGGGTCGGACCTTTGCGAGGCTGCGTGCCCATTCTCGGTTTACTGCGGTTGGGCAACTGCGGTAGTCAGCTGTGATCGGGCCCGAGGGAGTTCGGGAGGTACGAAGAAGGATAGCTCGGGCCCCTCCCAGTGCCTCGAAGGCGATCCGGGGCTCGGCCCTCCAAAGCGGGCCCGCTCGTGGTCGAGTCTTCATCATCCTAGGCCTCGGTAGTCGCCTTACCGGCGGCCAGGAGAGCTCATCGCGCAGTTATCTTTTGCCTGAGAGGATCGACGACCATTACATTTAAGGACCCGATTAGGAGCGTCGGGCTCCCGCGCCGGGGAGATTTCCATGGAGGTCGTGATACGGCGTCTTTGGCGTGACAGCTGGCCCGGTTCGGGGACTCCGTGAGGCCCGATTCGCGTTACTCCTGTGCCGTACATGACAGAAGCGGTCTGCTATCCCCGGGTGGTACTTCGGTTTTGCTCCATGACTTCCGGGGCGCCCAGGAATCATTTGGGCTGAGTTCGATTATTGATGATAGACGGGAGTGCTTTCGGCGGTGGACATATCATCTACGTTGGGCTGCCCGGTGACGAGCCAATTACGGAGGTTATCGAGATTGGCCTCGTAGGCCACAAAGGAGATGGTCATTTGTCGCTCGAGACACTTCTGGCAGACCGGTACTTTTCGGAGGCAGCTCCGCCTCAGATGCTTTCCCAGTGGACCACCTACTCGGACCCGGCCTATTTCGCTACGGCTTCGTCCCAGCGGGGGGAGCCGTATTCGAGCTGCATGCCCAGGATCTCGGAGGGATGCAGTTCGATCCCTACGAGTTGGTGATGGCCTTCTTGCACTTGAATGGAGTCCACCATGAGGCACAGCGACGAGTCTACCCTTGTTGATGCACGGCTGGCGAGCTGGTCTGGAGCATGGGCTCCAAGGAGCCCCGTATCGAGAGGAGGGATCGAGATGCCCTCGGGTCTGTCATGGGAGAGCCATGGTGATCTTGGAATTTCTTTTCTCCTCCCGGCGGCGGGACCGGGAGGAGGAGTGCCGGATGAGGAGCGGAGAGCCCGGAGGGAGATGATCTACTCCCAGGTAAATGGAAGAGGAGTCTAGTGCGGATATATCTCCTCCATCTCCTCCTCCACTGCTTGACCCTGGCCCTGCGACACCCCAGGCCATCGCTATGCGGCGCGGCATTCTCGAATCACGTTCATGTCAGTTCGAGGGAGCTCGCGCGCGGCTGTTATGAGTCTTTAATACGATGCGTTAGCCCTTTACCACGAGGCATCGATGGACGAGAGATTGACTCGAGCGAGACCCTTTAGAGCATTGTCATACCATGCTTCTCTGAATCATAGGTCACCTCGGTCTCGCATGTTTTACGCCCTTGAGATGAAACACAGCGTGACGGCCTCCTTAGATGTCGCGCCACAGCGTGGCGGCCTCGAGATCCACCGCGCGAAGATTGAGGTGCATTCACCTCTGTCTCTCTAACTTTCCTACTTACATGACATATACATACTTTGGTTGGGGGAAAATTTAGAGTTAGAGTATCTTCTATCATATTTTTTAATACGAGTTTTAGCTTTATCAAGCGCACACTCATTTGTATAGGATTCATGTATTAGCCAATAGTAGAGCGATTGGTACTTTATTTATGTTTAGCTATATCAAGCATGTATTAGCCATTTTAGTTATATCAAAATCTTTATAGCACTATTTACATTTTACTACACTTTTGCAATTCATTTTTGTGTCTCCATTTTGTGTATATTCTCTTGCCTTTAGTTGAAAAATTGAAGCCCTGAATGTTACCTTAATGTTAGAACATTTCCATGCATGATTTAGTTTTTGGTCAATTGAGGTTTCAGCATATTCAACCTTGGACATTCCCACAGCTGGCTAATTCACACCTTTGCACACGAGGTTGTACCATTAGGTTCTTGAAGCTATATACCTCTTTCCACTTTACCGTAGGCCTTAAATTTGTTGACGACCCATAATAGGTTTGTGTTACCCATTTATGAAGACCAATGAAGTCTTCCAAAAAGGAAAAGAAAAATAAAAAAGAAAAAGAAAAATAAAAGCCGTGACACTTTGCCTTGAAACCCGAACACGGTCCGAGGGGTATATGGCGGCCTTTAAAGCAGGTCTCCCTAAACCTTCAACGGTTGGGAGTCACCGACTTAGTGTTAGATTACATGGGTGGATGGGTAAGTTTAGCGTGTTGTAGGTGCTTAATTCTCGAAATCATCCGGGGTGAAGCCTGCAGAGTTTGTGGTCAAGTGATCCTTTTGGCTTGATGCCCTAAACCTTAATTGGTTGGGAGTCATCGGTGGACCCCCGTTACACGGACTTTAGTGAAGTCGAGTTTTTAGCATTGCACCCTACATTGTAATCAAGGAAGAAATAAGAGCGTAGCTAGCCTTATTTAGGTTGGTCAACAGTTTAAGGCCATGGCAGTAGCTAGGTTGGGGGGAGGGAATAGCATTGCAATTTATTGGTTCAAACTGGTTACCTTAGGAACAATTAGATTTTGGTGGAAATTCAGGTTGATTTCCTTGAAATTGGCATTGCCCTAAAACTTATTCTTATATGGTTTTTGTTCTCTCATGACCGGTTTTCATACAGGGTGTAAATTATTCATGCTAAAGGTAAAGCTAATCCGTACATACACTTTTTGACCCAAATACACTTTTTGTAAAAGCACGCGCCATCCATTTTGTTTAACATTGCTAAGGGACTAGCAACTTGTCGGTTGGGGGGTGTGATTAGTACCCAAAAAGTGTTATTTTGAGCTTTATTCAAGATAGGTTTAGTGCTTTGCAGCGCTAATCATGTCAATTAAGCGATTGATGTGTGTAGGTCCTTAGTTTCACTAATTCCATTCGAGATTGTTTTGGATAGTTTTGCGGGTTTTGAGAACTGTCGGCAAGCAGCTTCTTATTGGTGTTGAATGCAAGAATCCTCGATGATTTCAGTAGAGGCATTGAAATATCAAGATTGATGAAGAAGTGAAGGCAAAGTGATGAATAAGAAGTGCAGAGAGGATGCAATGAGCAAAACAGGAAGCAGGAGCAATCCCAGGATTTTCGCTATGATTACGAAAAATTCGCTGGGATTGAGAAAATTTCGCAATCATAGCAAAAATTTCGCAATCCTAGCGAAATTGGGAATTTTCGCTAGGCTAGAGAAATTTCGCTAGCTAGCGAGAATTTCTTGTGCTAGCGATTACCTCGATTAAACTATCTCTACTTCGTAGGCTAGCGAAATTTCTCCTATCTAGTGAAATTCAGCGTTGCTAGCGAATTTCCCATTTTAAACTATCTACGTAGAGATTTTTGCTAGGCTAGCGGTAACTAGCATGGCGAATTTCCTGCTCTTTAATAATTTCTGCCTGTGAAATCATTGCAATGTTTTTGGTATGGAGTCCCCAAATGACCACGTTTGATGTATTACCATTTGACCCTTAGTAATTTCATATTTTAGGTATTTTGTATTTTCACACTTTGATTTAGACTATATAAACCGCTCTTTGTATTACTAGCTGACTTTTTATTTTATAAAGTTTTCCCTGCTGACTTTCATTTTAGGTCTCATTTTGCTCTCTTCTCTCTCCTCTTTCTCTCATTTCTTGGGCGCAAACACCCTTGAGGATGACAAACTCAAAGGGATGTAGCTAAGCCTCTCTTATGAAGAGGAGGGTTGCTAAGCTTGGTTTTGAATGCTTTGCGGGTTGTCCTCATGCTTTGAATATTCTGAATGTGCATTTATGGTTCCCGACTTTCCAAACTAGGGTTTAATGGCATTTAATGTACTTTCCTTTGGTCAATACGCATGCTTTAGGGTTCGAGTGCATTCTTAATGGTAGATGCCGACATTCTTCAGATGTCATTTCTGAGCCATGGGAATGAGGTTAAATGCTAAGTTTCAATGAATGGGACTTTAAATGTAGTACTTAGGTTGACTTAAATAGGAGTGGTTCTAGGGTTAGGTTTATAGCTAAACAAGATCAGGTTTTGGCTTTGACTATATGTCATTTGCCTAATGCGGATATAACCGGACACTTTAATGGCCCCATGTTATCCAGCTAGTGACGAGCCTTCAGGTTACCATTTCACACTTCACTTTAAGCCATTACGAGTTAGTCGTGAACATACAACCACATTGTTTTAACAAAATCGAAAATCCCGACAGCCTCACCATTTTCAAACAACGATGCTAATCATTCGGTGGGATGAAAACCCATCCCCGTGTTCAACCCTAGACCGCTATACTGCAGTAGCTTGACTACGGTAGTAGGAGGAACTTAGGAATATAAATTTTGTTGATTCTGCATCACCCTACCATGGCACGAATCAGTTGCTCTTCTATAACTGCAATGTCGTGACATTAGGGTAATGTCGCGGCATTGAGAAGGTATGTTCTCTTTCATAATTTTTGCTTGTTTTCTTCCTCCTTGTCATTTCTAATGCTCAATCATGCTTGTGAATATAAATTAAACAAGAACTAAGCTTCCCAATTCAAGCATGAATAATCAAAACAATTCATTTACAAAATACAATCAATTCAGCATACATTCATTGTATTGCATAAATTATCTCACAACTATTCAACAAAGGGACAATAAAGCAACTACTTAATTTCCAACTAAGAAAAATTTCACTCCACCAAACTTAGTATATGCGTCATTTTCATATAACAAATAATGGAAGTAGAGTCCCCTTTTTAATTAAATCTACATAATTCAATCTGGTTGGAGATGCTATAAAAATGACCTTCATACATCTTTGCAGCTTCATTATCCGAACATTCAGTAGATTGTGATTAAATAAATTGCAAATAAATTCTAACAAAACTACCCTACTTCTAAACTATTCAAAACACACTAAATTGAGCAAAATCACACTAAAAGGAAATGGAAATTGCTTGGGTTGCCTCCCAATTAGCTGCTTATTTTTATTTCTTTAGCTAAACATTGTTGCAATGTGTTCTCATTTTAGAAATTTTATTGATCTCTTCAAATCTGAGAGTGTTCTTCATTTGGTCTTCCTCCCAAATGTTTCAGCCTTTGACCATTCACCTTGAATTCATCTCCATAATTGGTTTTCAGTGTCACTACTCTAAAAGGGGTTACTATTTCCTCAGAATCTTCTGATCATGCCATTTCTTCGTCTTATCTTTGTAGATTTTGGCATTATCATAAGCTTCATTTCTCAGTTCTTCAAGTTCATTCATTTGAAGTAGTCGCCTCTCTTTAGCAACTTTGAAATCACAGTTCAGTTTCTTGATGGTCCACATAGCTTTATATTCAAGCTCAAGAGGGAAATGGCAAGGTTTCCAAAAACTATCTGTGTGTAGGACATTCCAATAGGAGATTTATAAGCAATCCTATAAGCCCCGCGATTCATCATCTGGCTTAACTATTAACAGTCTTTCTCTTGGTGCTTCTCATCTTCCCAATATGCTCTTTATCTCCATGTTGAATATTTCTGCATGTCCATTTGATTGAGGGTGATATGTCAATCCCATAACATGTCTAATTCCATATCTACTCATGAGTTTTGCAAACATCTTGTTTGAAAAATGAAGCCCTCGTCGCATAATGGTTTGTTAGATTTAGTGAATGAAATAATGAATGACATTCAGCAGAATATTCGCATTGTTTAAATTCTATGGATTTCAATTGAAATTAGTGACATGTTCCATTGAACAATTAATTTCAATTCTAAGGGTTTAGGAAGCCAAGAGGTTCGGCATTCCAAAGAGTGAGTCCTCCTTTATCAAAAGGTTGTAGGGTCTTTCCTTCAGGGTGTGCCTCACAAGGTCATCGAGTCTCGAGTTTTCCTTCCTTTCGTCATTTTGTCGGGGTGATGAGCAAACACATCATCGGGTTCGTCGGAGTGGCGGCAAAGTGCTGTCGTGTGGCACTTGGGTTTTATCTGGGTGAGCGCCTTGGGAATCCTCAGAAGCACCGGAGAAGGCAAATTTGCGCCTTCAAAAATTATAATTTATGAACTTCGGTTGTTCCTCCCGACTTGTTATATTCTCCTCATTTCTTATTGATTTAACTTATTTGGTTTTCTTGAATAACCATTATTTTGCGATATTATGTATGTTGCTTGGAATGTCCAAAAATTGGTTTATGCGTTTCCGAGGGTTTCTGATAAGAAGCAAATTTCTTAACAATCTTAAGACAAATTCTGACTCCACAAGTTGTTGATTGGTTTAGTTGTGGACATGGAAACAAAAAAAAAAAAAAAAAAAAGAAAGGAAAAAACTCCTTTGGTTAGGTAAACAACGATTTGGTTTGTTACATTATTGAGAGAAAAAAAAAATGTATTAGCGTTCGAGTGGCGCCGCTATGTAGGAATCGATAAGTGGGAATTGAGTGCAGTGAGGATTATATGCCACTAAATGCGTGTTGGAGTCTCATCACCACCATCTGATTTATCGGACAACAATGAACTAGGTTTCAGGTAAACAAACGATTTGGTTTGTTACTTGTGTGGAGAAAAAAAAAAAAAAAACCATAACCATTTTTTTTTTCCAAATAAAAAAAAATAAAAAATTGTTGGGAACAAGGATTTAGAAAAGAGTTGTATGAGGTTTTTTTTTTAAGGGAAAAAAAAAACTCATTTGATTGAAAAACTAAACATTTCTATAGCTTGAGCAAACTAGTGGTTTTGTTTGACACAGAAAAAATCCTTGTTGATACATACGAGTTAGCTGGTTTGAAAAATCCTTGTTGATACATACAAGGAGTTAGCTGGTTTGAAAAATCCTTGTTGATACATACAAGGAGCTAGCTGATTTGGAAAATCTTTGTTGGAAGTACAAGGAGTTAGCTGATTTGGAAAATTCTTGTTGCAACATTACAAGGACAAGTATCGAACTTGAGACCTTTGTGTAAAGATCTGATACTATCGGGAACTTAAACCTTTATTATAATTGTGATTATGTTGATGTTAAATTGACATTTTCTTGATTATTTCAAAAAAAAAAAAAAATTGATCTTTGAGATCAATCGTGGTATTGTAGTGAATTTGCAAGTAGTTATGTGTTTACATTGGGAATTGCGTGGTATCATGGAAATCCCCAAAACAAACGGTTATTGCTCGATCCACAATGGAATGAGTTTATAGCACTAGGCAAGTGTGGGAAGGCGGGAATGGCTCGCCACTTCCTAGAGACATTCAAGGTGGCTAAGCCGGTGCCTCTCAATATGCATACATTGACAGTCAATGTCTGCTATTGGTAGAGCCTATAAAGCAGTATGTATAATGGTAAGTCTGAACATATCGAAATCGTAGACACAATACCATTAAACAACAACTCTCAAAGCAGGGTTATCTCTATAGATTATGTAAAATCCTAAGGATAACATTGCGGATCCGCTAACAGGGGTTAAACGAGGATTAGTTGGAAAGTATCGAGGAATGGGATTAAAGACGTAAGAATAAGTCGTGCAATGGATACTGACCTAGCTATTTGGAGATCAGATCTAGGTTCAAAGGGACAACCAAATTGTAAAGACTTTGATACAATCCTTTGTGGGGATATTATCGTGTCCATTCACATGATGGCAGGTGATGCTCATAAGAAGGTTAAGCTATGCTTTTAATGATCTCTATGCATTGGAAAGAGTAACATGAGCTACTCTTAATTTAAAGAGATCACCTATGTAAGAGTGAAGTGGGGCCGCTTCAGAGGGAATTGAATAGGGCACAATTCCTATTAAACTCTTGCAGAACCAGGCGCATGTCCATGGCCAAAATGGACATAAAGTGAGGCCCGAGCGTGTTTGGAAGATTCTGTGAGAGATAGTCATCGATACACACAAATGAGCGGAATAGTTTAAGGACATCGTGTCTCTTGTTTAGCTAGTAGAGTAAACATATTTTCACAAGGAAGGTTCAAAGGTGGCCCACCTACCTCTCCTATACAGAAGTTTCAGCAGATTTAGCTATCACAGTCTGTCTCGCCTTTTGTCATCAATTTCATTCATGTGGGGAATTGTTAGATTTAGTGAATGAAATGAATGACATTCACTGAATAATTCATTGTTTAGAATTCTATGGATTTCAGTTATATGAAATTAATGACATTCATTGAACAATTAATTTCGGAATTCTAAGGGTTTGGGAAGCCAAGAGGTTTGGCATTCCAAAAGGTCAAGTCTCTCCTTTATATAAAGGTTGTCGGCGTCTTTTAGTAAGGGGGTGCCTCAAAAAGGTCATCGAGTCTCGAGTTTTCCTTCCTTTCGTCATTTTGTCGGTGATAGAGCAAACACATCATCAGTTCGTCGGAGTGGCGGCAAAGTGCTTTTGTCGACCATTCGACACCGCATCTGGGAGGCAGGACGCCTTGGGAATCTCAACACACCCCGATTGGAGAAAACGGAATTTGTCTTAAGGAAATTGTGGGCTCACAAGACTAGGTTGTTTCTCCAACTTGTTATATTCTCCTCATTTCTTATTGATTTAACTTATTTTGGTTTTTCTTGAATAACCATTATTTTGCAGTATTATGTGTATGTTGCTTGGAATGTCCAAACAATTGGTTTATGCGTTTCCAGGTTTCTACAATAAGGAGACAATTTCTTCTAACATGATTGTCCTTAGGGCTCCAAATTTGTCAAGATATTTCTTTAAATAAACCCCACTACAATGTTGGCATCATTCCTTTGACAAGCTATAGCTTCCACCCATTTGAATACATAGTCCATAGCTAGGAGAATGTATTGATTTCCAAATGAGGGTGGGAAAGGTCCCATAAAATCCATCCGCCATATAAAAAAAATCTGCACCATCAGGATTCCCTACAGGGGCATCTCATTTTTCTTGTTTATATTGCCCATTCTCTGACATATATCATAATGTTTAACCCATTCAGCACAGTCTTTGAATAGAGTCGGCACGTAAAAACCTGATTGGAGAATTTTATGGGTTGTTCTTTCTCCTGTAAAGTGTCCTCCATATGGTGATGCATGACATTTATCAATTATTCCACCTTTCTCATCTTCTGGTACACATCTTCTAATGATATGATCTGCCCCTCTTCTAAACAATAGTGGATCATCCCATATATATACTTTAGCATCAATTCTCAACTTTCTTTTCTAATGGTAGCTGAAATTTGGTGGCATGATTCCACAAGCTAAATAATTAACAATAGATTGAAACCTGAAAAATCCGCTCATCAGGGAAATTTTCTTCTATTTCTGTCCCTCTTTCCTCTTCAGTAGGTTTTTCCATTCTTGACAAGTGATCAGCTATCACATTGTCACTTCCCTTCTTGTCCTTGATTTCTAAATGAAATTCTTGCATCAGTAGTACCCATTTGATCAGTCTTGGTTTGGCATCTTTCTTTTCCATTAGATACTTAATTACTGCATGATCAGTGTGTATGATGACATAAGACCCCAAAATATATGGTCTAAATTTTTCACAAGCAGACACCATTGTTAGCATCTCCTTTTCTGAAGTTGAGTAGTTCTCTTGTGCCTCATTGAAGGTTTTTCTGGCATAATATATTGCTTTGAAAGTTGTCTCTGTCCTTTATCCCAAAACTGCTCACATTGCATAGTCACTAGCATCACACATGATTTCAAACTCTTTGTTCCAGTCTGGTGTTGCCATGATGGGAGCTATAACCAATTTGGATTTAATTTCTTCAAATGCAAACCTGCATGATTCATCAAAGTCAAACTTTACATCTTTTTCCAACAGTCTACTTAATGGTATGGAAATTTTTTAGAAGTCCTTTATAAATCTTCTATAAAATCCAGCATGTCCTAGGAAACTTCTTATCCCTTTTACTGTTGTAGATGGCAGTAGAGTTTTTATGACAGAAACCTTAGCTTGGTTAACTTCTAGCCCAGCTACATAAATTTTGTGTTCTAAGACAATTCCTTCTATTACCATCAAATGACATTTCTCCCAATTCAGAGCTAAATTCTTGTCTTGGAACCTCTAAAGTATAGTGTCTAAATTTTTTAGGCAATGCTCAAAACTGGATCCATAAACTGAGAAGTCATCTATAAAAATTTCCATAGTCTCTTCCACCAAATCTAAGAACATGGATGATTCGTTTTGGCAGTAGGTTGTTCCGAAATCAACAATATTTATAAACCTAAATTCCTCCTACTGGCCGTGGCTGCTCTTGTGTATGGTGGCTCTAAGGGTTGAACACAGGGATGGGTTTTCTTCGCACAAATGATTTACAGTGAAAGCCAAAATGGTGAATTTCAATTTGGATTTTAAGGTTTGTTAAAAATAGGGGAGTTGGATGGTTACAGGCTGATAATAAAATGAAGAAAAATAAGAAAAAGAATAAAAGAGATCTCCTTGAAGTATCAGGATACTGGGCTTGGGATTCTACAGCAACTGAGGGTTTCCAGGGTTCATTTCACTAGCACGTTGGGGAGGGGATGACCTAGTCATCCGGCCCGGTTGTCTTCATTTAGCTATAAAACCCTAACTTGAAAATATTTATCCTTTTGAAAAATTGCATCTATTGGCCATCGGTAGTCACCGGCGGGTGAAGAATAAGTCTCACGGACTCCCCGCTTTTCAATGGGTCATGGGGGTAACTAATGAATCTCGGTGGATCTGGCGATAAGCATCCAGCGAACCTAAAGCTTACCAAATAATAGCCATTGAGGGGAGTTCGAGGATAAAACCTACGATTAGAAGGGAACACAAAGCGACGGTGGTACTGCGGAAGAATAGGGGACCTCTGGCCAGCCTTAGGATCACTGCGCCCGGCGAGCCTTCCGCTTCAAGGAGAAGCGGGTTTTAGCCGCTCATCCTCCGAGTTGTCATCCTCGGAGGGTGTTTGGCTTACAGTGCGAAAATGAGAAAGAGCCGAGAGAAGAAGCCGAGAGCGGGAGAGAGTGAAAGCTTCCCGTCACTTTTTATTGATTGATTGAAAGTTGATACAAACTGAGGCTTATATATGCTCAGAACAAGGGGAAATTACAAAAACAACCAAAATCATAAGGTATTAGAAGGGATAAAATGGGAAGAAACAAAAATATATAGCTTACAAAGCGTCAAAAGCGGTGAACAATCTTTGGAGGGGTGAATAGTGGCCCGGGAGGTGAGCGGTGGCGAGCGGGAGCGGAGTTTCTCAAGCAGTGCAAAATTTTTGTTGTGCTCCATTTTGTTGCATTTTATGCTCTTCTTTCCTTGATATACGATGCAATCTTGAGTTTGACTCGAATTCTTCGTGCTTGAATTGACTCGACTTAATTTCGGCGCAATAGCTTGCAAAAACTACAAAAATTAACCCTGCAAAATGCGATTAATTGGAATAGTAGGGACCTTAATATTACCATCGGGATTTAATTAAGAATGATTAGTACACAAAGCACTCAAAACCTATAATAAATATAAGGTTGAAGCCAACTTTTTGGGCACTTAATCAACAAAGGATACCTCTCAACATTTGGAAGGTGGTAGGAGCAAAGGTTCCATAAGGACATGTAAAAGAAATGGTTTTCTCCACGGTCCTCAGGGCTATAGCTTTGAATTTGATTGTAACACGTTTCATCCATCGAAAATAGAAGTAAGGGTGTCCAGCCAACCTATCCAACATTTGATCAATAAAGAGCAAAGTATAGTGATCCTTTTTGGTTAATGTGTTCAGTTTTCTGTAATCAATGCACATCGTTCATCCTATCACAATTTTTGTTGGAGTAAGTTCGTTTTTCTCATTTCTGATGACTATGAATCCACCCTTTTTGAGAACCACATGAATTGGGCTCACCCAAGTGTGGACCATTACCCGATCCACGGGCCGGCGCGACTCGCTTTTAAATGGAAGGAAAATGTGGGTTGATTTTCGAATTTTAGAAAATTGGCCCCGAGGAGGACAGCTTTTTCTTCGAGTCGCCACTTACTTTTTGTTATTTCATAAAGGGAAAACCAAGTAAGAACAAAAACCCCAATGACTCCAAAGATGGGAAAAAGTGGTCTCACAAAACTAGATTCGGGTCCGGGGGTCGACACGATCGGGAAGGTACCCCATATGAGGTAGCACCTTCAGGCCCGAACCTCGGTCTCCTACTAGTGAATCGGGTAATGAGGGAGCATATGGCCCACAGATCGATAGTCTCCTAGGCTAAACATATGAACTTAGATCATACCAACCTAATTGGTATCTAGCATGCTGGGGTGACTCAACCAAAAGAGTAAATGGCTGGTAATTGCGGGTCCCGCCACGCCGCTTACATCAAAGGTTAGCCAAAATACAAGAAGTATGCATCACGACACCCAAACATAAGGTATCTATGAAATTCATTACCCACATTAAAGCACATACCCGTGGTCCTAGCCATGGCAGGAATAGATAGGGCAAATAATACATCATACATCATGCATTTAAAACCAAATATTGGATCCTATACCAAAAGAAAGGAAGCAGGCTGAAAGGAGGTAAGTGGTTTGCTTACTTTAGCACACATTCCCTTTAAAATCCCACAAACTAAACCATACATACCAATCCCACATTGCCCACTACCTCACTTTGTTCAAACCAAAACTGAACTCAGACCTAAACACAGCCTACTGTGTTTCTCTGGGTAATCTAAGAGCACGCCATGATAGATTCGGGATTGAAACATGCTAAAATATGGGGCTGCCCATGAGCTGTCTTGCAAAACCCGTTGAATATGTTCTCAACTAGTCCAAACGATTGAGAAAAATTCTGAAACATTGTCAGAAAATTTCACAAAGTTGGGAATCTAACAAAAACAAAAAGGAATGCAATTCCAATTTCGAATGACCAAGAACTAACCTAAACAAAAAAAAGTACCCAAACTATCATTCCAGCAAACCGAACCTAATGAACCAGCTGGTTCAGTTTCCCAACCAGTCCAGAAGGTTGAGAAAAGATTTCAAAAAATTTCAAAACCATCCTTACAAAGCTCGAATCTAGCACAACAAACGGTGATCGATTCTCAGCTCGAATGAGTGAGAACCAACCAAAACCAACCGAACCACGCAAACTGCCTTTCCTGCAAACCTTACCTAAATGAACCGACTGATCTGGTTTTCCAACCAGTCCATATCATTGAGAGAGGCTCTCAAAATTTTCCAGAACTTTTATAAAAGAGTTATAAATCTAGCAAAACAAACGGTGATCGATTCTCAGCTCGGATGAGTGAGAACCAACCAAAACCAACCAAACCACGCAAACTGCCTTTCCTGCAAACCTAACCTAAATGAACCGACTAATCTTGTTTTCAAACCAGTCCAAATCGTTGAGAGAGGCTCTCAAAATTTTCCAGAATTTTTATAAAAGAGTTAAAAATCTAACAAAACAAACGGTGATCGATTCTCAGCTCGAATGAGTGAGAACCAACCAAAACCAACCAAACTACGCAAACTGCCTTTCCTGCAAACCTAACCTAAATGAACCGACTAATCTTGTTTTCAAACTAGTCCAAATCAAGTTGAGAGAGGCTCTAAAATTTTCCACAACTTTTATAAAGAGTTAGAAATCTAAAAACAACGGTGATCTAATATTCCTCAGCTCGGATGAGTGAGAACCAACCAAAACCAACCAAACTACGCAAACTGCCTTTCCTGCAAACCTAACCTAAATGAACAGACTAATCTTGTTTTCAAACCAGTCCAAATCGTTGAGAGAGGCTCAAAATTTTCCAGAACTTTTATAAAAGAGTTAGAAATCTAACAAAACAAACGGTGATCGATTCTCAGCTTGATGAGGAGAACCAACCAAAACCAACCTAAACTACACAAACTGCCTTTCCTGCAAACCTAACCTAAATGAACCGACTAATCTTGTTTTCAAACCAGTCCAAATGGTCGAGAGAGACTCTCAAAATTTTCCAGAACTTATATAAAAGAGTTAGAAATCTAAAAAAATAAACGGTGATCGATTCTCAGCTCGGATGAGTGAGAACCAACCAAAACCAACCAAGCTACCCAAACTGCCTTTCCTGCAAACCTAACCTAAATGAAACTTGAATGACTTGTTTCCCAACCAGTTCATCTCGTTGAGAGGATCTCGTATTCAGCAAACCTTCCTAAGAGAGTCAGGAATCTAAAAACAAACGGTGATCGATTCTCATCTCGGATGAGTGAGAACCAACCAAAATAAGCCAAACTACCCAAACTGCCCAGCAGAAACTGTTGAACCGGCTTTCACGTATGAGCGTGAAAACCGGCTCAAATGGTTGAGGAGAAACCTCAAATTTGACCAGAATGTATCTTAAAGAATAGAGTGGAGCCAGGGTATATTTCTTACCTCTTCCACAAAAAGCAGAAAAGAAACAAACAGCATCCAAGCGTAATCTCAAGAACGCATGCTTGAGCCCTAAAGTGTCCCGCCAAAGGTCCTTTCCACTTTGATCTTTCTCCCCTTTTATACTGATTCCCACCTCAGCATCTGAACCTACCTGGTGTTTTCCACCTTCAAGCTTTGGAAAGGGCCCCCAATCAGTCTCGGAAACAACTTCCCCATTAACTCCTCTCCTCATTTTCCATGCAAGCTGAATATCTTAAGATTTCAGCTTGCTTCACCACCAAGTATCCACATGGATTCATGGTGGGCTACATGTAACTTAAGCCAAGGCCCAAAATGGATCCACAATACTGCCTAAGGTTGAACTGGAGCTTATAGGCCCGAACCATATAGAATTTGGGCTCCAAAATCACAAAAAACAGCGCTCCACACAAGTCATTCCGATGAACTCGGTCAACTGTATACAACTACCCATCCGGCGAGGAAAATTATGAAATTTTTTGATAGGAATGTTCCTCAAGAATAAGGAGACCAAAAAAACGGTGCACCATTCCAAGTCCGATGAGGGAGATATGATCGAAACAAGGAGGAGTGCTCACCGGAATCACCTAAAAAACTATGTCAGATAATGCATTGCCCCCGATGAACTACCAAACCAATTAGTCAAACGGTTGGACAAAAATTATGAATTTTTAATAAAAACCTCCTTGGCAAATAAGGAATCCAACAAACAAACAAAGGAACAAATTCTCAGTTCGTGACAAGGGAGATATGTTCAGAACAAGCTCAAGTGTCTGAATTTGACATACTCTAATAAACTTTGATCGAGCTTAAAAACCTCGAGGGGGCCCCACTCTTGCTTCCTATATACCGATGCCAATAACTAAAAAAATAGTTTTCAAGGATGACACTCTAACGAACTACATACGACTCAATCCGACCACACAGCTGCCCCCAACGAAGGCTCGAGACGTACTAAACCTAAAAGGGCCCTAATGGTGTTATATGAGAACGATGGGTGAGGTGACAACTGATGGGGATAAATGCAATTGTTGCGGCAAAAATTGAGGGTCTACAAATATGCCCTCAAGAGTGAATGAACGAGTGAATCGTAAGCGGCGCAGCGATGCAAGAGTGAAATGAACTCAGTGAAGAACCCGTGATGACCAACAATTTGTCCCCTTTACTTAGTAATCGAAGACTAATGGAACAGAGTTTACTCCAATCAAGGACTTAAAGAAAACTAGGCATGATGCCTGGGAAGATGAGTGATCCGAGCATAATCCCGGAAAAGATAATGAAATCCGGGGGCGATGCCGGAGAAGATGAGGAAATCCGAGCAAACTATAGAGAAAGGTCCGGGCAAGCACTGAAAAAGGTTGAATCCGAGTGAGTACCGGAAAAGGTAGAATCCCAATGAGTGCCGAAAAGGTAGAATCCGGGTGAGTACCAAAGAAGGGTAATCCGGGCAAGTACCGGGAAGGTAAAATCCCGTTAGTACCGGAAGGAAAATCCCTATGACACGTAGTGCGGTAGGATCCGAGAAAATTTAAATAGGATCCGGCGAGAACCGAAAATGTGGGATCCCGGCGAGTACCGAGAATGTGGGATCCGAGCGAGTACCGGGAAGGTATAATCCGGGTGAGTACCGAAAAAGGTAGGATCCAGGAGAGTACCAGGAAAGGTGGGATCCGGGTGAGTACCGGGAAGGGAAAATCCGGGCGAGTATCGGAAAAGGTAGGATCCAAAAGAGTACCGGGAAAGGTGGGATCCGAGCGAGTATCGGAGAAGGTAAAATCTGGGTGAGTACCGGGAAGGGAAAATTCGGGAGAGTACCGGAAAGGTGGGATCCGGGCGAGTACCGGAAAAGGTAGAATCCGGGTGAGTACCGGGAAGGGAAAATTCGGGCGAGTACCGGAAAAGGTAGGATCCAGGAGAGTACCGGGAAAGGTGGGATCCGAGCGAGTATCGGAGAAGGTAAAATCCGGGTGAGTACCGGGAAGGGAAAATTCGGGAGAGTACCGGAAAATAGAAATCCAGGCGAGTACCGAAAAAGGTAGAATCCGGGCGAGTACCGGGAAAGGGTAGAATCTGGGCGAGTACCAGAAAGGTAGAAATTCGGGCGAAAACGGAAGGTGGATCCGGTGCGAGTAGCCAGAAGGTGAAAATCGGGCGTAGTACCAGAGAAGGGCCCGGATGAGTACCGGAGAAGGATCGGAGAAGGGGTAGAACTGAGCTAGCATCGAGAACCACCGCATTAAAAAGGGATAGGGATGCAAACTAAGGCTCTAAACGAACTAACCGGAATGGGATGACCTAAAACGAAACCTAGAGCATAATGGGGAAACTTAGGATGTAACCGTTGAGATACTGGCCTTGATGACAAAAGGGTATGCCCCAGTGTGACGTCAGAAAGTGCCACAAATGATAAGCGAGAAACCAAGAACTTAATAACAAGACGGAAATAAAGGGGTATGCCCTCAGAGGACAATCTCTACAAATGTGACCAAGGGTGAAAGAAAGGTTATGCTCGGTCTAGTATCAACGCCATTTCAAAATCTCATAATCGCATGCGGTCAAAGCTCGAGAGTCGAAACATCACACCACTCATTAGTGAAAATCATCCACTTCCATTCCATAAACTCGATATAGGGTATGCCCTAGTTTGCACATCCGATATGCAAGTGCCTTGATGAAAAAACTCTTAAATAAATTGTTGAAGACCCAATCGTCTGAACAAGAGAACAAGACAACATATGGGGTGTACGCCAGCGCGCACCCCTACTGAGTTGACGAATATGCATGAATCTGACCCTAGGCTAGCCCTTAGAAGCACTCACGTATGAAGAAACCCACCGCATGTGGAGCACACTCAAACTTCATGCCAAAATATCTCTAGGTGAAATGGTCTGCCAGTGTACATGCGTACGAGCCAATGCCAACATGAAAGGATGGGGTATGCCCCAAAGGTGAACGTGTCGTGAGCATCGCTATCAATGGTCCCGACTCTCTGTATCATCTATATCTAATCATGGACCTGAGGTAAGCAAACTAAATGGAGAAGCAATATGTGACCCTCGATACTCCCTAAGAATAGAGACCTGTCGACATCCCATACTCAATCAGTAGATAGAACCTGTCCATATAAAATGCTTCGAAGCAAACACGAGATCTCATAGTCTCAGGGTGGTCTTACGACTCGGACCGTAATGTAGGCCAGGGGTGAAAGGGGAATGACATGATGGGAAACAAAGGCCCAAATACCCAATAAATACTGCCAAAGCCTTGTACGCGCAATGTCAAATATCAAAGGACTGAAGTGTGGAGCAAGGTGGACTTAAACCAACATCCGACGAACAATGTCAATGACAAGTGAAGTGCACCAGCGACACGCCGCTAAGAAGTGAGACGATGATCAATAAGAGTAGAAGAATACTTCAAAGTGATAAGAAAATGATGAATGGAGAAAGTAAAAAGGAAGAAACAAGCTGGGATACAAATGTGGCAATGTGTGACAACGACGAACAACTCGTCCCAAGAACGTCAAGTCAAAGCAAGTCACTATAAGATGGGAGTGGTGATACAGGTAATGATCCAGGGACCTAGTACGAAGCAACCCAAACCTCATTCCTAATGTATTACCCAAATCCATGGAGAAAGATCGCACAATGCTTTCACTCAACCCTCAGAGGAATAATAAATCTCTCAAACCTAAATGACCTTTGATGATCCCAAGTATATTAAAGAATATCAAACAAACATTTTTTTTTTTTTTTTTTTTTTTTTTGTTTTTTGCGCAGAACAACCAAATAGGCCGAATGCCACACTATCACAATTCAACCGAAAGAACCTCAAACCTCCAAGCCCAAATTGTCCTTCAACCTAAGAATCCCTGATCAAACCTAGGCGGAATAAAGGGTGTGACAACCCGACCGTAGCCTGGATGAGAGCACGTCATCATTACTCAAAAGAAGATAAAAGTGAAATGAATAGAGATAGGAAACTAGGACTCAGCGCGCATCGGTGTGAAGATGCAAACGTGGAGGAGAAAAGCAAACAAGTAATGATGTGAGAAAGAACAAACGAAGAATGACACAATGCGTTTATACTGCTCGCATCCAATTAATATGTAAACGCACAGGCAGCCTCAACCTGTGTAAGAAAAAGTATGCGGTCAATGAAAGAATAGGCTATAATAAACCGGCGTGAGGCTCAAAAGGCTAGCAATGATATATCAATGTATGTGCAATAAGGAATATATTAATTAAAATGATGGGCCACCCATCCTCTAACCATGATCTCAAGCTGCAAACCTCTTCACCGATCCACATTGGATCGCTCGTGGAACTGATTCTCGCCTAAGTCCTGGTCAACCAGTCGCTCCTCTGAGTCGATCTCTGATGACATAAGGCCCGCCTCCAATTGCTCGAACTTATCTCTGTGGTCGCTGACAATCCCCTGAGGACCTTCAAGACGAGTCGCTTGAAACTTCCCGAGGCTCCGAATCTTTTCGAAATGCACGAGTCACTTTCCCTCCTCGATAGGCCCGAACATGATCAGCTGCCCTCAATCTCCTCTCATCTAGCTGAGCTGATCATAACAGGACTAAGCTCACTCAATCTCAGATATCTGATGCTCTAATGCTATTCTCAAGGATCCTATCTCAATTTCAACAGGCAACACTGCCTCCATGCCATATACCAAAGAGTAAGGTGTAGCCCCAATTGAGGTACGAAAAGATGTACGATAAGCCCACAACGCGAAAGGAGCCTCGACCAACCCCCCCGAAGTCTCAACCATCTTTCTCAAAATCCTCTGATATTCTTATTTGGCGGGGCCTCAATCGGGCCCCATTGTCCGTGGTCTATATGCAGATGTGATCGATGATGTCAATACTCATACTCTTGAACCAATGTATCCACTTCGCTCCGAATGCGCTCCTTCTATCTGGAGATCAACTCATGAGGGACCCCATACATTCCAGAGATACTGTGCGATCTCGATGAATTCGGGCCACCTACCACACCAAAGATAAGTGAAGTAGCTTCCACCCACTTAGTAAATAATCAATAGCCACTAGATGTACTCATGTCCACTAGAAGACTCAAGTAGATCTTCTCCACAATACTAATACCCCATACTCGAAAAACGGCCAAGGGCGCAGAGCACCTTAGAAGGTGGCATCGGTGTATCAAGTCTCCGTGCATTTGACACTCTAGACATCTCTGTACAAACTGGCAACAATCTGTCTCCATAGTCAACCAAAAGTAACCAATCCTCATGATCTTACGCGCTAGCATGTGGCCTCCCATGTGTGGGCCACAGACTCTTGCATGAACCTCTCTCATCACTTGATTTGCGTGAGGCGCTGGCCCGCATAATAATAACAGCCATCGTGATCTCCTATAGCGGCATCCCCACAAATAACAAACTGTGGCCAAACGCCTCAATGCTCTCTATCCTTGGGTGTGGTCAGCCAGTAAACGCCACATGACATAAACTCGACAAATATCATGATACCATGGTAGCTCATCCTCGATTTTCTAATATCTCCAATCAAACAACAAGAAGCGGTGCGAACCCGGGTCTCAATCATCAATGGTCGATAGTCACTCCCGCAGAATCTCAACCACGTATTAAGGTGGCTAATGCATCAAGAACCATTCTCGCCCTAGGCGTATGTATATATCTTAACTCATCATATCTCGCAACCAGCAGGTCTAAGTAAGCATGGTAAGGCTTCAACTTCTCATCTCGAGTCCTCCGCATACCTCGGGTCCGTCGTATAACTAAATCGAATCCGCATGGACTTCCAATCGCCTAATGCCAAGATCCAAATCCGCAGCCTCTAGGCCCATAATGCAAGCCTCATACTCAACTATATTCTTTAGAACCGGTGATGATCAGAAAATACTAATCGAATCGATTCGAATGTGATCACGCTAGGTGATATTTCAATAAGATACCAATACCAAACTCGATTGATCGCTGCACCATCAAGACAATTGCCATCCTATAATGCTTTGTCATTTAAAACAAATTGCTCATCGTGTGAAAATCATCAAGTAATCGATCTATCATCAATACTCGGAAAATAAGCCAAATGATCTCGCACAATGCTTCCTTTTACCGATTCAGGTCACATACCGAATGTCAAACTCGCCAATAGAACTAACCATCTCGCGAGCCTACCGCCAGAACAGCCTGGCCAAACAAATATCTCAATGGATCCAATCGTGAGACCAAAAGCATGAATACTGGCCACATAGTGCCTAAGTCTCCCCGTGTGGCCCAAAAACCAACGCTGCAAACAGAGGCGCTCAATCATAAGAGATATTTGCACCTCGTGATTCCATCATCCTCTTTACTTCTAGATGCTGAATAAATGGCTCTCGCTTCTTTCCCTTTAATCATCGAAGCCGAGCCACATGCATCCCAAAGCTATATCCGAAACTGACAAATATAGAAGCAGGGGCCGCCCCGGTGTGGGAAGCACTAAAACTGGGGGAGAAAGTAAACACTCCTTAATCTTCTCAAAAGCACGCTGGCAATCATCATTCCAAACCGTAGGCTGGTTCTTCCTCAGAAGACGAAAGATAGGCTCGCATATGTCTGTTAGTCTAGCAATGAAACGACTGATGTATTGTAGTCTGCCTAAAAAGCCTCTGATCTCTTTCTCAGTCGGGCATGTCAAGTATGGCCTTGGTCTTTTCTGGATCAACCTCTATACCACGCTCACTAACAATGTGACCTAACAATTTCCCAGAAGTTACCCCAAAGGTGCACTTCTTGGGATTCAATCTCAATCTGAATTGTCTGATCCTCTCAAAGAATCTCTGTAAGGCTGCTAAGTGATCCGCCCCGCTCGATTTCACTATCATGTCATCCACGTATACATCAAATATCTTTATGCATCATATCATGGAATAGAGTAGTAGTGGCTCTCTGATAGGTGGCCCCTGCATTTTTCAACCCAAATGGCATAACCCGATAGCAGTAAGTACCCCATTCAGTGATGAAGGAAGTCTTCTCCACATCCTTGGAGCCATCAAAATCTGATTATACCCAGAAAACCCATCCATGAAGGACAACATAGAGTGCCCTGCAGTACTGTCAACTAACATATCAATGTGTGGGAGGGGAAAATCATCCTTAGGGCTAGCCTTATTCAAATCTCGAAAGTCAACACAAACTCTAACCTTGCCATCCTTTTTGGGAACAGGGACGACATTAGCCACCACTCAGATACTCAACCACACGACAAGAAGCCAACACGAAGTTGCTTCGAATTTCTTCCTTAACCCAGACCCATCGAGGGTGTAGCCCTCCCTCAATTTCTTAACCCGTCTAAAGATGCGGGCAAAATAGCAGTGACGCCAACTATAAAGGTCAAGTGCCCGCATGTCCTCACGACCATGCAAATACATCCAAGTATGACTCCGAGCATGTCAATCAACTTACTCCTCATCCAGAGATAGGGAAGAGCCAATCCTAATCTCCGGGCTGATCCGGGTACACCAAAAATCTATCCACTCTGCAAGCATCGTAAACGAGTGTAACTTTCCCCGTCCTCTCAGATTACACACTAGATTATGATCGACCACCTAGTGGGTCATCCGCGGTCTCCCATATCATTAACATCGTGATATGTGCCGCAGTGATCGGGGTGGTGCAATCAAAGGAAAATGCCGCGATACGTTTAATACCAAAATACTCATGTCATTATTACCATCGTAAATGTCATCAAAGCGCTTATTAAACCCTGACATACAGGTTTCGGAAGAAAGAGGTGGGTCCGCAGAGTCGGACGCTCCTCACCGTAAACAAAAGATCATGAGTAATACGCATAACAAGCTCCATCATCATCAAACTCAAGCATAGAAATTCCAAACACATCAAAAGAGAATTGGGGCCTGGGTGGGGAACATCCACGCGGCCGCTGTCGATCATTTCCCATCATGGGCCGCGGTAAGCTAGCCATAAAGTGTCACAACATCAGACCAATCATAGAAACTCCAAACATGTCAAAAGGTATCGGGGTTTCGCGGGCTGTATCAAGGAAATGTACCAGCTGCCGATCATGTCCATCTCTGGCCCATGTAGGTATCAGAAGAGTCGCCCATCGCCATCCCCAAACCCATAGGTAGATCATAGTCGTGGATCTCCTCAGAGTTATTGAAAACACACTAGCTCTATCCCAAGTGGATGGGGTGTAAATTGCCACGGCCTCGAGTGGCTTGGTGGTCTCAGAATTCAAACAAATCTGTCCTAGGGCATGCTGAATGCCCTGAATCTCAGCCATCTTTGAAACTTGGTCAACTCTTGATGCGGGGTGCATACTCTGTTCCTCTGGTAAAATAGTCAACCAACCAAAAGTGTATACAGCGAGGGGATAATCGAATGGAATGCCATGCGAGCTCTCACTCTCTCTCTACGCAGTCGTGCCATGTGTCGCGCATCATCCGCCGTTGGGATGTAACCCAACCCATAAGATATGTCATGATCAACTGTAATAGTAAACTCGCGCGGCCCCTGCTGGCGGCGACCCAATCCCAAACCAGGCATATAAGACATGCCTCTCATCATGCTAAGCACCAAAGTGCTATTGTACTGGTCGAATGACATGGGTACCATGTCCCTGCGGTCATCCTCTAGGCTAACAACCTGAACTTTATTGAATGTAAACCCGGTCAAATGTAGGTCATCCTCATTGTGGCTGATCTGTAGCACTGGTTCAGAGGAAGTAATAACATCTCTATCAGACTGTATCGTGATAATGCTCCCCTCATGTATGAACTTCACCTTCTAATTAAGGGAAGATGGTATAGCACCCGCCTCATGAATCCAAGGGCGACCAAGAAGTGAAAGAAGGACATTGATCCTCAAAACCCGAAAGAAAAGGGAGGCGGCTTTAATCGACCAATCGCGACATGTGTGCCGAGCGCACTCCAAACTCCGTCCTCGAAGTCCTATCATGTTTTGACAACTCAGGCTGATGGCTCAAAACGGATGGTGAAAATCCTAAGGCAATGGCAGAACTGGACAAACGCTTAGTATGAGCCGTTGTCCAAGAAGACTGATGGGCACCCTTCTCGACCGAACAAGCAACATCAATGGAATATGACTAACATGGCTTAATCCCCTCGATGGTAAATCATCATTTAAAATGTTGCAACAGCCCTATCCAAGAAAGTGGATCATTTCTGGGGTGGTAGTAGTGTCAACTCCAATCTAACTAAGAGCCCTGATCAACGCATCTCTATGTGTGTGATGAGCTAATAAGCCCAAATGGAAATGCTGGCCTCGAGCGGTGCGCACCGCGTGAAATTTCATCATCTTCCTAATTCCCACCCTAGCATCAATGCCAAGAAAATGTCTATCAACAGTGGGGCCGAGCTACCCTCCCACTCCTCGTAACAACTGAAATATCTCTATGTACTCGCTCATACTTCCTCCGGGAACACTAAAGGTGTCATGGGAGGAAACACGTTGCAAGTATACCGCGATATTGCCGTCTGGTCGGGAACATCATCCGGAATCAATCTAAATGGACCGAGACCTCGTCGACTCGGGTGTATACACTAAAAACTGGAAGCCTGCATACAAACCGATTGGCCGAGCCTTCCATCCCATCCCCTTACTACGAATATCTCATCTCTCAATACTAATCAAATGTACACTCGGGGCGGAGGTACGCCAGTGCCGCGAGGGTAGTGGGTCCGTAGTCACGGCGGACGCCCAATCAACTAAACTTTGATCACTAAGTCCCGAATTAGCGTGCTTCGCAAAGACAATTGTCTCAGATCATGACCAGCTTTGATGATAAGTACAGCCAAGATCCGTCCCGAATCCAAAGGGTAGGCTATAAGGCGGTTCATGGAAGGAATAATCAAACCTTCAACCAATCTTTTGGAAATGCTCGCCTGGCATCCCGAGTTGTGTAATTGCTCAGCCGACCTCTGGGTGGAGGTGGTGCTTCATACGCTGATGGTACACATAAAGTGGCCTTTGAGGCTCGTAGCATATAATCGGGCCGCGGGTGGCGTGATGTAGAAAAGCAGCCCAACCACTGGAAGGAGTAGCTGGTCCGTACTCAACCCCGCCCCTCATCCGGTAAGGAGGTCCGAACCGTCTCTCGAAATGGAGGGTGACGTGGGGACTGCGGTCCCCGTCATGCCAATGGCACCAACATCCGATGGTCCGGGTCCCGACCTCGGCTTTTCCCGTCTCGTGGAAGCCCATGAGATGCCTAGCAAGCTTTGTATGAGTTGAAGATCACAAGATAATCATGCTTGATTTGATCGCGCGTCCGGTGTCTGGCCCATAATATGTGCTATCTTCTCCCTCCATCGGGAGATAAATGAAGTAACTGGCTCATCCGGCCTGTGCCTGAGGGCCTCCAACTCTCTTCGGGATACATCTCACTACAAGATAAAAGAATATTTGCCTCGAGCAAACTTCGTCTCCAAATCAGCCCATGTCCTACGTCGAAGGGTCCACGATAAACCAACGCCGAAGGCACCACTCCGGGCCGACAGAGGAAAAAGTATAATCATCTCAGGCTCTATCCAATCTATGCCTCGCAAGATAACAACAAGTGTATAACCTGCAAGTGAATACGGGGCACCTTTCATCCCATCAGACCTCAATGCGTTCCGCATGCGAACTCAATCAAGGTCGCCACCGGGAAGGTCATCATATCCGTCCCAACCTATAACTCCATCGTAAACATGTAGAGACTCGATCCTCGGCTTCAATCCTATCGATACGTCTGCGTTTCACACACCGGTATGGGCCTGGGCTAATAGAATGTGGCATGGTCCTGGGCCACCATGTAGAACAAAAGATCCAACCTCGCAAGTTAAGGAACCAGCAGGTGGTGGAGGTGGAATCAGAGTAGTCTCCGTCAGACAAGGTCCAGAGCACGGTGGGGTGGTGGAGGTGGAACTGTAACCCGTCAGATAAAGGTCCAGACGATGGAGTCAGGCGGAGGGGCGGGTAGAGTCAGCGCGGGGCGCTCCCCGAAATTGAAATTGTTTGGCCCATGCCCATCAATCCTCCTCGTCCCAATCCAATATAGCATCCCTGAGAGATTCCATGGTATCTAGACCTCGCCTAGTCGGTCGACAAGAGCGCATTCGAGTCCATATCTCTATGATTCGATGTCTGCTCTAACTCGACCGTGTGGATCCGACCCTAACAAGCTCCACCTCCCGATCCAATCTCAAGCTCGGGAACCCAAGTCGCTCTTAATCAATAATCCTGGAAGAAGTAAAGAGAGCATGTCAGTTCCCGTGACTATCAATCCGTAAATCAATCCAGTATGCAATCTCATAATGAAATCCTCAAGGAATGAAAGACATGTGATGTTAGCATCTAATTTCGATAACGCTCCACATGTGAGCGAGATTCCGACATGGTAATACCTTAGAGATGGCCTGTGGAAGCTAACAGTGGAAAAGGCAAAACCTAAAAAGGCTATATGACCGTACCCACAAGGATACACAACCCGAGATCCTAATCAATAATCAATCAACACTCACAAGGACACACTGGCCACGCAAGTATCCATGAAATCTAGCTCAGGGCTATACAGGTCTTCATTGCTCGGACATCCGTCATCTCCATAGTGCTCCCATACATCGATATAGCCCTTATGCTAGACCCTATTCCAAACCCTTAGCTTGGTCGAAGGTAAACAGTTGGGAATGACTCTAAGCAACCTGCTAATCAATGAGGAATAATGGACCAAGACTAGTGATTCAGAAACAAGGGGATACAACCGTGCCCCACAAACACAAACAAATCAAGCAGTCATGCAAGATAAAGGGTAGTCATGCAACAATTTGTCATGCGCAAAAAGAAAACCTATCACAATATTTACGCACAATATGATCCTCTAAGCCTAATCCCAAATATCATATCTAGATATCGATCAATAATGAGAAAGCATGCTTATAATCCAAAAAGGAACACACAAGCATAGACAACTACAAATATAAGCCAAATACTCAATCAAGGGTATGATCAACATTCGTAGCCTAAGAGCTTACTAATCAGAGAACTATGTTCCTCCAATGCACCCATTCAAGTTCCCAAGTTTGATCCTCTTATGAAACCAGAGATTCCTCGTGGTTCGATCCCCGCACAGAGTTCGCCACCCCAGGACCATTACCCGATCCATCGCTCTGACTCGCTTAAATGGAAGGAAATGTGGGTCGATTCGAATCTTAGAAAACTTCATTCCGAGGAGGACACTTTTTCTTCGAGTCGCCACTTACTTTTGTCAAGTATTTTATAAAGGGGAAAACCAAGTAAGAACAAAAACCCCAATGACTCCAAGATGGAAAAGCGGCCCCGCGAAAAACTAGATTTCGGGGTCCAGTGGGTCGATTACCCATCTGGGAAGGTACCTCATATGAAGTAGCACCCTCTAGGCCCTAACTCGGTCTCTACTAGTAAATCGTAATGAGGGAGCATATGGGTCACATCGATAGTCTCCTAGGCTAAACATACAACTTAGACTGTGGACCAACCTAATTGGTATCTAGCATGCTTAAAACACTCAACCAAAAGAGAAAATGGCGTGTAATTGCGGGTCCCCCGCCACGCATACATCAGCGTTCAGTCAAAACAAGGCTATTTACGACACCCAAACATAAGGCATCATGAATCATTACCCCATACAAGAACATACCTGTGGTCCCTAGCCATGTATAGCAGAATAGATAGGGCAAATAATACATCATACATCATGCATTTAAACCAAATATTGGGATCCTATACCAAAAGAAAGGAAGCAGTCGAACGAGGTAAGTGGGTTTGGTTTACTTTAGTACATACACATTCCCTTTAAAAATCCCACAACCAAACCGCTACATACCAATCCCACATTGCCCACTACATCACTTTGTTCAAACCAAAACTGAACTCGCACCCTAAAGACAGCCTACATGTGCTTCAAAATTAAGAGTACCCACAGATAGATCTGAGATTGAAACATGCTAAAATATGGGCCGCCCATGAGCCGCCTTGTGAAACCATGAATCGTTCTCAACTAGTCCAAACGATTGAGAAAAATTTGAACATTGTCAGAAAATTCTCACAGTTGGGAATCCAAAAACAAAAAGAATGCAATTCGATTTCTAATAACCAAGAACTAACCAAACAAAGAAAGTATCCAAAAACTATCATTCCAAAGAACCTAACCTACTGAATCATTGTCCTGCTTCAACCAGTCCTGACGGTTGAAAAAAGATTTCAAAAATTTCAGAACCATCCTTACTGTAAAGTCAGGAATCTAGTTAATAACAACGGTGATCGATTCTCAGCTCCTGATGAGTGAGAACCAACCAAAACCAACCGAACCACGCAACCCGCCTTCCCGCAAACCTACCTAAATGAACTGGACTTATCTGGTTTTCCTAAACCAGTCTATATCATTGATGGCACTCTCAAAATTTCCCAGAACTTTATAAAAGAGTTATAAATCTAATAAAACAACGGTGATTGATTCTCAGCTCGATGAGTGAGAACCAACCAAACCAACCAAACTACGCAAACTCGCCTTCCTGCAAACCTAAATCTAAATGGAACTGAATAATCTCTGCTTTCAAACTAGTTCAAATCAAGCTGAGAGGAGGCTCTCAAAATTTTCCAGAATTTTTATAAAAGAGTTATAAATCTATAAAAACAAACGGTGATCGATTCTCAGCTCGGATGAGTGAGAACCAACCAAAACCAACCAAACTACGCAAACTGCCTTTCCTGCAAACCTAACCTAAATGAACCGACTAATCTTGTTTTCAAACCAGTCCAAATCGTTGAGAGAGGCTCTCAAAATTTTCCAGAACTTTTATAAAAGAGTTGCACCCAAAATAACGGGTGATCATCTCAGCCTGGATGAGTGAGAACCAACCAAACCAACCAAACTACGCAAACTGCCTTTCCTGCAACCTAACCTAATGAACAGACTAATCTTTGTTTTCTAAACCAGTCCAAATCGTTGAGAGTGGCTCTAAAAATTTTCCAGAACTTTTTATAAAAGAGTCAGAAATCTAACAAACAACGGTGATCGATTCTCAGCCTGGATGAGTGAGAACCAACCAAAACCAACCAAACTATACAAACTGCCTTTCCCAAACCTAACCTAAATGAACTGGATCAATCTTGTTTCCCTAACCAGTCTATCTCGTTGATAGGAGGGATCCAAAATTCTTTCTGGAACCTTCCTAAGAGAGTCAGGAATCTAACAAAAACAACGGTGATCGATTCTCATCTCGATGAGCAGAAACTAACAAAATAAGCTAAACTACCCAAACTGCTCCAGTAGAAATTGTTGAACCGCTTTCACGTGATGAAGGTGAAAAACCGGTCAAATGGTTGAGGAGAAACCCCTACCTTCACTCAGAATGTATCTTAAAGAATAGAGTGGAGCCAGGGTATATTTCTTACCTCTTCCACAAAATGAAGAAAAGAAACAAACTGAGCATCCAAGCAGAATCAATAAACGTGCGTTTGAGCCCGGAAAAGTATCCCGCCAAAGGTCCCTTCCACTTTGATCTTTCTCCCCTTTTATATTGATTCCCACCTCAGCATCTGAACCTACCTGGTGTTTTCCACCTTCAAGCTTTGGAAAGGGCCCCCAATCAGTCTTGGAAACAGCTTCCCCATTAACTCCTCTCCTCATTTTCCATGCAAGCTGAATATCTTAAGATTTTCACTGCTTCACCACCAAGTATCCACATGGATTCATGGGGCGGGCTGCATAATCCTAAGCCAAGGCCCAAATGGACCCGCCAATACTGCCCATGGTCGAACTAGTTTCATGGGCCTGATCCAGACATCGGGCCTCCAAAACACAAAAACAGCGCTCCACACAAGTCATTCCGGCTAACCGGTTGAACCGCATGCCAACTAGTCCATCCGGGGCTTGAGGAAAATTATGAAATTTTGATAGAATGTTCCTGAAGAATAAGGAGACCAACAAAAAATCCACCATTCCAAGTCCAGATGAGAGAGATATGATCAAAACAAGGAGGAGTGTCACTAAATCACCCAAAAAAACAATGTTGTATACGTATTGCTCTGATGAACCAGTCAAACCAATTAGTCAAACGGTTAACAAAAATTATGAATTTTTAATAAAAAAAACCTCCGCAAATAAGGAATCCAACAAAACAAACAGACAATTTCGAGTTCGGACAAGGGAGATATGATCGAAACAAGCTCAAGTGCTCCGAATTTGACATACTCTAATAAACTTTGATTGAGCTAAACCCTCGAGGTCACTCTGTTTCCTATAGCATGATGCCAATAACTAAAAAATAAGCCATGATGACACTCAAAGTGAATGGCATACGTGACTCAACGGACCACATACAAGCCACCCGAGGCTCGTAGAGACGGACTAAACCTAAAAGGGCCCTAATGGTGTTATATGAGAACGATGGGTGAGTGTGACACCCATAGGATAAATGCAATTGTTGAGGGGCAAAATTGAGGGTCTACACAAGGGTTGTCTGAGATTGCATAGATAAATCCTACATTAAGTCATTTTAATACCTCATTTCTAACTTCTTTCATCACTGGGTTCAATCATCTCTGATGTTCAATTGATGTTTTTGCATTCTCTTTTAGGAGGATTTTATGCATGCAAATTGAAGGACTAATCCCTTTTAAGTCTTCTACTGACCAAGCAATGGCTTCTTTATATTTCTTGAGAATTCTTATATGTTTATGCTCATTTTCTATTGTCAAGTTAGCTGGTATGATTACAGGTTGTGCTCTTTCAGCTCCTAAGAAGGCATATTTCAAATGTCTGGGTAATTCCTTAAGAATTAGCCCTTCAAAACTTTTTCCCACTTCTTGTCCCTTATCTTCACTATTGCTTGAGTTTTCTGCACTGATTTCTTTTAAATTGAGTACTGTTTCTCTAATTTCAAAACTGGAATTCAGATATTTAGCATATGAGCCTTAATATACTGGAAATTCATCTTATTCTCATTCATTGAATTCTGGTTTTTACAATCATTGATCAATTCAGGACTAACGAGAACAAATTGCTCTATAATCGTACTTTCAGCATTGTCATAATCAGATTGTTTAAGACTTTGATTCAAATTGAAATGTACTACATTATCTCCCACTCTAAGAGTGAGTTCTCCCTTCTTAACATCTATCAAGGCAGCTCCTGTTGACAGGAAAGGCCTTCCAAGCAGTAGTGGGACTTATGTGTTTTCTTCTATGTCCATTACTATAAAGTCCATAGGGAAAATAAATTTTTCCACCTTGATGAGTACATCTTCAAGGACTCTCTCTGGTTGAGCCATAGTCCTATCTGCCATCTATAGGGTCATAGTTGTAGGAGTAAGCTCCCCCAAACTCAGCCTCTTCATTACAGATAGTGGAATCAAGTTGATGCTTGCCCCTGAATCTCATAAAGTCTTTCCAAATTCAAAATTCCCTATGGTGCAAGGGATGGTAAAGTTGCTAGGATCCTGCATCTTCAAAGGTAAATTCTTCTTAATTACTACACTGCAGGTGGTTGTCAAGCTCACAACTTCTTTAGAAAATTTCCTCTTCTTACTCAGAATATCCTTAAGAAACTATGCATAATTAGGCATCTGAATCAATGCCTTAGCAACAGGTATGTTTATCTCTATTTTCTTTAACATGTCTAAGAATTTAGAGAAATGTTCTTCCATCTTTGCTCTTTGTAGCCTCTGAGGAGATGGAATAGAGGGCATATATGCTTGTACCTCCTCTTTCTTCTTCAAGTTTCTTTCCTCTACTGGCTATTCTTACTGCATATTTTTCTTTCTGCTCTCTTCAGTCTTTTCTGAATTGCCCAGTTTGATTTCTTCTTCAATTTCTGCTTGATTTTCTTTCTCAATCTTCCTATTTTCATCTTCTTTTATGTTTTCAAACTCTTGCACTCTAGAGTCACGCTACAAATCTCGTAGGATTCTTCTTGGTATCACTGTAAGGCATCCTTTAACTGTTCTCGCATCGCTAGGCCACCGCTCCCACTTCAGGTTCCATATTTTTAGAGATGCATTTGTATTAGCCTGAAACACAATTGTGTTTACCTGGAATGCTGCTAGCTTAGCAAACTTTTGTTCATGAATGTTCAACAGTCTTTTGTTCTCTCCCATGAAGCTTAACATATGCTTCTCAAAAGACTAGGAAATCCTTTGGCCTTGATTCTTAGCCTCTAGCTGCTCTGCTGCTGCTGTCTTTGGAACCTATGTGGAGAATACTATTGTTGATAGTTCTACATAGGTCTTTAGCCTTACTGTGCTCCAACCCCATATAAGAAATTCTCATGGTTCCTTAATGCTGGTGTGTAGTAGGTTTGAAGGTTGTTGTTAGGCTTGAAATTATAGCTTCTATTTCCACCTACAAACTGAGCCTCCTCCACCTAATAGGGACCCTCATGAGCAAGTCCCTCATCAATAATACTCTTCTGCACATTTCCTTCCACTGTTCCCACTTCATGAGCTGAATTCATTCTTCTCTCCTGATTTCCAAACTTGTTCATCAATGCATCAAGTTTTTCCCTCTCTATAAGAGCTATCCTATTCATCTTTTTACACCACCTCCTCTCAGTCTACTACTTCTCCTTGAAGTCTCAGATGAAGCTCTATAGTTGCTTTTAGCCAAATCTTCAATAAGCTAATTGGCCTCTTCAACACTCTTTCTCTTGAATGCTCCGCAATAGGCTGCATCTATGATCCCCTTAGAGGTGTAATTCATGGCATGGTAAAAGATGTCCATCTGTGTGGTTAGATCAATGCCATGCATTAGGCATATCTTCAGCAACATCTTGTATATTTCCCGGGCATTGTAAAGGCTTTCATTTTCTCCTTACTTAAACATAATAATCTCTTATCTCCTCTCTGAAGTGAGAGCATGAGGGAAAAATCTACTCATGTATGCCTCCACCATCTCCTCCCAATTGCTCATTGATCCATAAGGCAGTGACTCAAACCAAGTTGTTGCCACATCTCTTAGTGAAAATGGAAGGAGTTACAGCTTTATCACTTCAGGTCTCACCCCATTCAATTTCACAATGTTGGCCATTCTAAAAAAATCTACGCATATTCTCACTAGGGTCTTCACTGGGATGACCAGTAGACTGATGTTGTTGCACCATTGTGATAAGAGCTGGCTTCAACTCAAAGTTGTTGGCCTCTATGGTAGGCTACCTCACAGTAGAATATTCATCTCTGATGGCTGGTCTCCAGAATCTTCCATCGTCCTCTACCTCTGAGGTCTCTCAATTACCAAAGCTGGGATGTTCTGATGTGTTTCTTGTTGCTCTACCATGTCTACTAATTCAGCACTTCTTACTTTCTTCAGATTTCTCAGTGTCCTCAAATTCAATGTCCAATGGCAACAGTTATGCTTCTAGTTTTTTGTGCATGTGATAAATTCCTAAAATAGAAATACACTGAGATCAAGTAAGATCAATAGATAACAAAAATATATTATGATATGTTTTCATAAAAGATTAGTAGCTAAGTCAACTACTGTAGTTAAAACTATTTTTGAAAATTTTTGATAAAAGTTAAAAGAAAAATGTCCAAATTAGCAATTTTCTCTTTGGTAAGAATATTGATCTTTAAACTTTACTTTCATTTCAATCCCCGGAAACGGAGCCATAAACTTTAATGATGTTTGGGCAGAAGACTTTGATTTTATCAACATAGACCAAATACTCACTGAGTTATAGCATAACAACCATGAAATTATTCAATCCCCAACAGTCATGCCAATAACTTGTTTCACTTAATATATATAAAATCTGTTTTATGTTGTTTAGGTAATAAGTTGCAATTTAAAGTGGTTTTGGTCTAAATCACTGCAAGTGTACAGGTCATACAAGTAATAAAGTGGAGTTTTAAGTCCAGATATCATTCCCACAAGGATTGATTAGAAAATTTAAAGATTAACTACACTCACTACTCAAGATCCTCACTATTTGAACTTCCAAATTTAAGGATAGATTTAAATTCTAAACTAAAGTGAAACAAAGAAAGAATGAAATTCTAAAATACATGATTAGAGAGTTCACTGGACTAAAATAACACTGGAAATGAAAACAGTCTTGTGACCATCACTTTGCAAGTTTCAAATAAAATATAAAGTAATGGGATATGAACTCGGAATCATTCCAAGAGCAAATTAGTGTAGCAATGGATTTCTCCTAACACCACACATTTCACTCTCCAGCTTACCACACTTCTATCTCTAGACAATGGGTCTAAAGAGTTACTTGTATGAATTGATCCTCTTTTAAGATCTGACTATTTTCCTTTTCAATACTTCACATCCATCACTTAGGACTAGAAATTGATTGCCACCATAGACAGGATAATGCAAGCCCTCTCCAAAATAACTTGTATCTCAGCCATCAATTAGATAAGAATTCCCTCTTCCCTTGATTAGAATCTCTGCTAACACAGGTTGAGATTATTCCTCTCAACTGAGATGAAACCTCTCAAAATTAAACTGATAGATCAGTAGGTGGATCATATGCCTCAGGAACACACTCCTGTTGTCACCCAAGAGGCAACCTTGAAGTCAAAGGTTAGATCATCACCAATGATATATCAAAGTAATCCTAAAAGTGCATTAGTTCAAATAATATCAGTGTAATTTACCCCCAAGTGACTACTCTTTGCTCTTAGGTAGTCCATCTCTGTGTCACTAAGAAGGATTCCTGGAAATCAGAGCAATGATACAACTCTTTCTTATATCAGAATAGCTCAATGTAGGAGTAAATCACTCCAATTTTCATACCCAAAACAACATTAAAATATTACAATCAATAATCCCAACAACATATTCTTCCAAGAGGGAGCTTAGCCTTTTAAATCTTTATCATAAATGACAATGACTAGTTGATCAAACAAATTCATTGAAATTGTAATCAAAACTGAAGATAAATGAATTCTAGAAAAATTCCTATATTCCATTGAAGTTCAAACAAAAATAGAAGCTTGAAATACATTCATCCAGCTCAGAATCCTAGTTTAGATCACTACTCTAATAAGAAAACTAAATCCAAAACAAACAAACTAAAAAATTAAAAAGAAAAATATATACAATGAGACTCCAACTCTCCCGAAAAGCACAAAAACTTGATGAAAAGTGGCTGGAAGTTGCGTACTACTCCCTAAGAGCTTTTATTTATAGGCTCAAGTCTTGGGCCTTAAAAATGAGGCGACAATTATGGCAATCGAAAATCCCAAGAAAAATCCTACCCTAGCACTACTATAGTGGCGATGTTGCGGCATCATCGCGACATCGAAACTGCTATGTCGTGGGTTAACTCTGGTGTTGCTACATTGGCTCATTATGACTGAACTTTAATGTCGTGTTGATGGTGCGACACTGGACTTATTGTTCTGATCACTTCAAGTAATGTCGCGACATTGCAATACAGGTCACAACATTGGTCGCTTAAGTTCGCCTCGGTTTCACCTTGGGCTAATGTTGCGACATTGATTTTAATGTTTTGAAGCCCTCTGTCAATGACGGGGCTAATGTCGCGACATTGAGTTGGTTTCACCACCTTAGCTGATTTGGTCTAATGTCGCGAAGCTAATCCAATGTAGCGACATTGGCTGTTTAAATCTCTAGTGTTCAAGCCTTGGCTAATTCGTGGCGATGTTGTGACATTATCAATTTCTGCTTTTAAACTCTTGCTCTGATGTCGCGACATTACATTGATGTCTCAACGATGTTGTGGTGATGTCGCGACATTGGTCCTTTAAACTTCACCTCCAGTCTACTTTGATATGATGTGGCAACATTACTTTGATGTCGCGACATTGTTCAACTGATGTCTTCACTAGTTAAGGCTTTGTTCTGATGTTGCCACGATGTCGTGATGATGTCATGACATTGGTCAACTGATAATACCACTTAACAATCCTTGCTGATGTCTTGACATTGAACATTTCAATTCTTCTCACTACAGCCAATGTCATAGCCATGTTGTGGAAATTTCGCGACATTGGATGTCTGATGTACTTTGACTGTTGAGGCTGCCTCTGATGTTGCGACATTTAGTTGTGATGTCACGACATTGGTTTAGTGTCGTAACAATGTCGTGATGATGTCACGACATTGGCATATCTTTGCCTTCCCCTCTTCAATTAATGTCGCGGCTATGTTGCGACATTGTAATAGTGTCAAGACCTTCTCCACAAAGTGTTGCGAAATTGGAAACTGGCGTTCACGACATTGGCCTTTTTTCAAGCAGAATGCTGATTTCTCGCTTTTCGTCAATGCTTCTTCTTTCTTTTTAATTTTCTCGTAAAATATAACCGTGAAGGATCTATAATTTACATTAAACTGAACTTTTAAGTCTGAAATATACTTGAAAAATGGGCTTAAAAATAGATGAGTTTTAGACTCATCAAACCCCCCCAAACTTAAAGTTTTTCTTGTCCTCGAGTAAAGAAAAGGCTATTTGTTTGTCCTCAAACAATAAAATTTTATTTTTAAGGACATTTTTCACTTTAATCATTTTATCAATTAGACCGGTATTTAGGACTTAGTATCATTTCAGTCGTGACATCAATTCTAATTAAGCTTCATTCTCAGAATCCTAAAAATTTTCAATTTAGATCATTCAATACAACATGTAATTCATAGTTAAGAAACAGATATAGTTCTTGACTCGTGAGTGTGTGTCGGTCTCTCTCCCTTTATGACTAATTTGATATTAGGGTAGCCCATGAGGGTTACTTATATATGTGGGGTATCTTTCTCGTGAGTAGTTTAGGTCCTATATAGGCTTGTTGGTCATATTATTCTCCACTAATGTAGGCATAACACAAATTCTCAAAATCAAATAGGTCTTTGAGCTTGTAATGCATGGTTAGGTTCTTGCAGATAATCGACATTTGGTTGTTCCAAGTTTACCCAAAATTTGATAATACTTTTATCAACATTTTAAGGCCTTCACCGCTTCATCCCATTTTTCCTAAACTAGGCCTTCAACCAATTCACCAAACTTGGTATGGTGCATTTTTCGCATTTTCTCCTCCGGCTTTTTCTTTCCACTATATTTTCAATTCTGCTCCATAAGCTCTTTTCTATTATTTTGTTTCAAGTTTGAATTCACAGAATGTTTTAAATTTTTGCTTTCTACAATTCCTTAACAAGCTTTGGGTCATCAACTCATACTAGTTGGTATTAGGGTGCTAGGTGTAGAACACCCCTAAGGACTTAATTGCTCGAAGGTCGCATGTGCTGCAAAACTCACTCCTTAAAACTGTCATTCTTTTTCAGCTTCTCAATGTTTATTTTTAATTTTTTTTTTGTTTACCTCCTTCAGTACAACTATTCTCAATTAGTTTCCTTTCACATCCTTGATTCTTCTCCTTCATTTCAATTCAAATTTGTACTCCCCCAAACTTATCCTCTTAATTATTTTTTGCTTCACTGATCTACAGTTTTGGGTAAATTCAAGGTTCTTTACTATAAGGTTAGACTCAAGGAAATTTTAAGGTTATTCTTTATGGTTATGATGATGAAACTATCATTAGGCTCAAAATAGGTACTAAGGTATATGCATATAGCATATCAAAGGGTAGGCTTTTAAAAGTCCCAAACTGTCCAAGGATGGCCTAAATCATTTTCTGTTGGTCGTAATGCCTAGGATTTCGCCTTGAATAATAATGCAACAAGTTCTAGGACCCTTTAAGATTTATTGATAGTAAGTCCAATAAAGTATTCCTAACCCAAGCACAATCAGTTTTCAAGGTACTAAGACCAATGTGTTAATTTAGTCAATTTCTCAATTGTACTGTTCAATCAGACTAGAATTAATAGCCTTATCAAACTTGCTCTCAATTTCAGTTTTTTAGAATCTGAAAATTTTAGCTTAGCTATCCTTGACATAACAACTTAAAACCAATTTCAATTTTTCAGCCCATTTGCATTTCAATGTTTTTTCTTTGTTTGGTTTAAAACAAATTGTTGTGTTATTGTTCAACTTTACATTTTGATTAATCAATTCAGTTCATTTGATCAACAGCAATAACACCTACATCTCAACAAATTTCTCATCATCATCAAACAAGGAATCACATCTTCCTTTAGAAAATCAACAATCATCCAAAAATTTTCAATCTCAGTTCAACTCTATAACATTCTTTCATTCAACACACTGGATTCCCATTTATTCAGAAAAACAAACGCAAGCTTAGAATTTATTGTAGATCTCATACATGTAAAATTAAAAGAAAATAAGAAGAATGAGAAAATTCTGCACACAAAATTCAAAAACTATCTTTTTATTTATAGAGAGAAGAATACACTGAATGGATTACAAGATAGATCAATACAGAAAAAGATAGAGAGAGATGGAGAATGATAGAGCTCATTTCTTTCTCCTTTGGTATTGGGATTTTGAGGGCTTGAGGTTCATTGGTTCATACTTGTAGCTGGCATTAGAGGGAGTGAATTCAGGGATTGACGGTTCCGATTTTCCAATTTAGCCACTTCCACCCTTGTCAAAGAGGTACCATTCTTGTGTTCAAATGTGTTGCTTGATGAGCTCATTTTGCCACTGAAGCCTAGTAATCCATGCACCCCATCATTCTAAAGCCCTTAGCCATGAATTAGCCGGGTTTAACATAGGTTGTAACTTCTTTCTAATAAGTAGTTCGGTCAATGATCTTAATGGGAAAGGGAAACTAGGTGAAGAAGGAGATGCTCCTCCAAGAGAATGCATGAACTCTAACCCATGTAAAGGGGGAAGATTGGTATTGTAAAGCAAAAAATGATGTCAGAACTAGCACGGATTAAGGAAGAAAGAGCATAGATTTGGATTACCTTGATGAAGATGGAACTAAGTTGGAAGTCATAGAACCAACATAAGAAGTGCATAAAGAAATAAATGCAAGAAATTTACAATCATGACAAGGGTAAAATCTCAGGCTATAATACCGAGAAATATTTATCAGGGTAGAAATCTATATGACAAAAAGCTACCTTAAGTTGTTTCCTCCGGTAGACAAATCGAAATTCTTTGTCAATACGTGACCTACAATCTTCCAAAGAGAAAGATCAATTTTAGGTTATTCAACCTGAGGTTGTTGAAAATCATTCAATAGACATTCAAGAAGGTTCGAAACAGCCAAAGGACTTTAAAGAAATTTTTTCGAAAGTGTACTCTCGACTATGTTAGAGTCTATACCTAAGAAAAATTTTGTAATAAGCCGAAAAGCTTTAAGGAATTTTTTTTTGAAGGGTGTAATTAGGATTATTCTCAAATTATATACCCAAAAAAAGGTTCAAAATAGCCAAACAGCTTCAAATAATTTTTTTTTTCGAATGTGTAGTTTAGACTCTTTTTTAGAGTATGCATTTAAGAAAATTTTCATAACAAGCTGAAAAGCTTCAATGAATTTTTTTCAAAGGGTGCACTCAAGATTATTTTCAAAATATACACCCCAAAAAAGTTTCGGAATAGCCAAACAACTTCAAAGAAATTTTTTTTTTAAAGTGTATTCTCGACTCTATTAGAGTCTACACCTAAGAAAATTTTCTTACTAAGCCGAATAGCTTCAAGGAATTTTTTCAAAGGGTGTACTCATGATTATTTTCAAAATATACACCTTGAAAAGCGTTCGGAATAGCCAAACGGTTTTAGAGAATTTTTTTCGAAGGTGTACTCTTGACTCTATTAGAGTCTAGCACCTAAGAAAATTTTCATAATCAGCCGAAAAGCTTCAAGGAATTTTTTGGAATGTTGTAATTAGGATTATTTTCAAATTATACACCCTGAAAAAGGTTCAAAATAGCCAAACGGCTTCAAATAATTTTTTTCTAAGGTATATTTTAGACTCTTTTTTTAGAGTCCTGACATAAGCAGTACCCTGCTTACAGTCGTAAAAGCTTCAATGAATTTTTTTCAAGGTACCACAATTATTTTCAAAATATACACCCAAATAACGGCTTTGGAACTCAGAAACAAACTCAAATGTTTTCGAGAATTTTTGAAGGTGTATTTTACACTCTTTTTAGAGTCTAGACCTAAGAAAATTTTCATAACAAGCCAAAAAGCTTCAATGATTTTTTTCGAAGGGTGTACTCATGATTATTTTCAGAATATACACCCTTAAAAATGTTCGCATTATCTTAAAACGACTTCGTAGAATTTCAAGGTTTATTCTCGACCTTTGTTCAGAGTTTGCACCTAAGAAAATTTTCAAAATAAGCCAAACAACTTCAACGAATTTTTTCGAAGGGTGTACTCATGATTAATTTTAAAATATACACCTCAAAAAAGGTTTAGAATAGCCAAACGACTTCAGATAATTTTTTCAAAGGTGTAAGGTGTATTCTCGACTCTATTAGAGCTCAGACCTAAGAGTTCTTCATCGAATTACCTCTGCGAATTTTTTCGAATGGTGTACTCATGATTATTTTCAAAATATAAACCCCATAAAAGGTTTGAAACAAGTCGAAAGATTCAAAGAATTTTTCAAGAATGAATTCAAGATTTTTATTCGAAAAATTTGCATTCAAGAAAAGTTTCGAGCAACATAAATGAAAAGTTTCAATTTTTTGGCATCAAATAAAGCTTGAAAGTTACATTTAAAACATTTTTCTTTCTAAGATAACTCTAATCAAGATTTACATTGTCAAGAGAATCATAAAAGTTTTGAACTTTCATCAATGGAGGTACCTACTAGAATGAGATTCAATGAACTTTGGACCTCTAATAGCTTAGGCTTGGAGAGAACCTCCACAAGTGCTAGCTATAGAACCAGCCGTGTCGTCAAATCGAGCAGTGGCGAAATCAACAACATAACAAGAAGCGGAGACTTTGACGAAAGGGTAACAAGAAAGCTGCATGTTAACAATGACCTTCAATGGCGTAAGCTTCAATGCTCTCCGACGACATGACTTGTATTTTTCAAGCACACGAACAAATCAAGAAAGGAATACTTATTATATTTAACAACAAACAAATGCAATAGGATCTGATAAGTGGAAGACTATCGGAATAGCGATCGGTGGTGATTGCAAAATAGACTGTAGTGGGAGAAGATGAACAACAAACTTCAATGGTTGATGCGTCAACAACTTCTACAGCGTCATCAACGACTTCGACAACGTTTTTGTTGGTAGTGGTAGCGTTGGATGGAATAGAGGCGACGTTGTTAGGCAGTGTGCGTATATATAAAAAGTTGTGCAGCCTAAAAATACCGTAAGTGCACAGGTCATACATGTAGTAAGTGGACAACAAGTCTGAAAAATCGATCCCATAGAGAAGTTAAATGGTATGGACTAAATACCCCGCCATTTGATTTTTTTTCACTATTTGAACTATCACTTCAGAGAGTGAAATCAAACACACTAAAATTAAACTAAAGAGATAGTCGTGTGAACATTTCAAAGAAATAAAGGTTTTCGAAGAATAAAACTCAAGGTAGAAGCACTAGGGTTGGTTACTTTGATTAATGCACATGATTCATATTTGTGAATATATGCTTATGTTTGCTCAAGGGAGATCATTATGAGGTTATCACTCTCATGAATCACCTCAATTTCTCACACTCAAACACCTATTCACCGCTAGGTTCTTCTAAGCGGTTGAGTGCAATACTTTTTCTAATGCAAACCACCTCGTGTATCCCCATTGGTCACCTTTTAGGTTCATAAATAGGGAAAAACCCGTTATGCTAGATTTAATAACCGCTATGTCCTTACAAATCCAGCACAATGCTATCTTAGTGTTTTTCCTTAATAAAACTTATATTTTAGTAATAGCCGGGCTGCTAATTTCTAAACTTTGAATAGGTTCGGCTAGTTTTACCAATTAGAATAAGTTTTGAAGACTCACATAACCTAGGGTCAACTTCAACTATCACCCCAGTCCTTTAGGTCAATCTTTTACTACTCTAAGTCTCTAAATGTAAGTTTTGAAACAATATTTCAATTAGATTAAATTGCATCAATCACAAAGGTATTTTTCAACAGCAATCATTACAAAGAGATAAACTAGGCATTAATGTCTACAACCAACCCTAGAGGATGATTTAGTTCCTCGTTACAACTATCATATCATCCAAAATCTTGATTACAAACATAAATAAAGAAAGAGATGAGGTTAGAGATACAAAATAGCGTGAACTAAGATGCTCTCTAGCCAATCCCCAGCTACAAATATCCTCTAGATAATAGATTCTTTAAGTCAGATCCAAAGCCATCAACACAAAACTCTAACAATCCAGATTTGAGTGCTAAGAACCCAAGAAACACCCAAAAACCTCAAGAGATGGAGAAGTCTCTCACTCCTGTCTCTCAACCCTAATGATTTATTACAACTTATTCTTTATATACTCTTTGAAATAGATGAGCCAAAAGTGGGTCCGAAACCCATGCAAAAAAAGAGTTGGTCGCACATGAAGATCTCCATGTCATGACATGATAGAATGCATGCTGCGAAAATACTTCTCATGTGGTGACATGACAGAATGTGTGCTTCAAGACTACTTCACATGTCATGACATGAAGATCTACCATGCCACGACATGACAAAATGTGCCTGAATCTGGCACCTTCAGGAATTTGATGTCGAACATGGCGAAAAATTCCTTCATCTTTAATCCTTTCTTTGCTCGATGTCGCGATATGAGGCAGGCTGTCGGGCACATTTTTATCAGCGTGCCTTCAATTCCGAGTATCTCTCATGTCATGATGATGATACTCCTTGACAACACTTCTTCACCATTTCTCTATTTCTGCTTCTTTTTGCTCAAAATTTTCTTCCTATTTGAAACCAAGGCAAGGTAAGGAGAGGATTTAGCCTGTACAATTTAGCTATATAGGTATGAATTTATATTAAAGAACACACAGATATATAAATGCGTGCTTAGAACAAGGTATAATTCACACCTAACAAATACCCCCAAACTTGCCCTTTTACTTGTCCTCAAGCAAAGAAATCACACATTATTCATGTTCAAAACAAAACAGAACAAAACAAAAGTTTCCTAAAACTTGTTGAGCTTGGATGTTATAAATAACTCATGCTTATTTCTTCTCAAGGTTTGAACTATCTAACTACAAAAGAAAAGTTCGGTGATAGAACTTTGGTTTACAATAGATTGATTATGAGTTACAACTTAAGCCAAAGTCCTTCAGTGGTTGTGTGCACTCTTACCTCTCTGTAGTCAATTGCAATTTAGACGGAATTAGGAGAACTCAGAGCTGAATTGGAGAGCTCTACCTGCTTCATGTTTCAGCCGGTTTTATGAGTACATAAGACTCCTTAGGTTAGCTAGGCATACCATTCTCCACTAATGTAGGCAACTCACAATTGGTAGGATCAAATAGGTCTTTATATGGCTTGTAATGTATGGTTTAGGTATTAGTAGTTGAATAGGTCATAGTCTCATACTGGGTCCCAAGAGTATACAAAATTTCTTTTCATATCAAAAGTTCTTATCATCCTTTCTCATTTTTCTTTCTTGCATCATTGAGTCTCCTAAGCTTCCCCTAAACTTATCTTTTTGCAACTTTTTTCTCACATAGCATTTCCTCCAAGCTTGTTTAATTTTCTATCTAATAGAACATCAAGGTGTTTTCTTCTGCTTAATTAAGAACTGAGTAGTGCAATGTCTAGCCTTCTTAAGCTTCTTCCCTACTTTATGTGTAAGATTTAGGTCAGCAACACTCACACCAGTTGGTCTTGGGGTACCACAAAGGTTGAGAGAGAGACTAAACAGATCGAGGAGTTGGCGCACCTAATCACTCGCTAAAGTAAGGGGTCAATAAACTACTTGCTCTACTCTTTCTCTTTTCACCTAACCTCCCTTTTGTTTCATTTCTGGCACACTTCTTCACCTAAACTCCCAATTCATACAACATGTTCTTAAATAATATTGCATTGAAGCAAGCATGTTTGGGGTAAATAAGGATATTTTACTAAAGGGATATATCAAAGATGGTTATGATGCTTACTCTTGGCTCTTCTAGAAAGGAAATGGCTATTAAAGCTCAAATTGGGTGACTATGGATCTATACATATGCACAGAAAGGCTCAACTAGTCCAAGGATGACCTATATCATCTTCTAATCATTGTTTTGCCTAAGATTCCACCTCAAATGGTAATTGAACAAGTTCTAGAGTCTTAGGAGATCATAGTAGATGATGATCACTTAATTTTTCCCTAAACCAAGCAACATTGACCAATAAGAGGAATGTGACTAGTGTTTCATAATATAAGGACATAAGGCTAAGTTCAAAACATCGATAATCAAATTATTATTCTTAAATCAACGATTATTCTTAATATCTCTATGATAGAGAAATTCAATCAATTTTCATCATTGGCAATTACTATTGTCTGCCAACAACAACAAATAAATCCATATGATTTCTTTTTCTTCTTTTTTAAATTTTCAGATTTTTATTGGTTTTTAAAATATGCAACCAAGATCAAGTGAATGAGGGAAACTAGATGGTAAATTAATATTTCCATTCATTCAAGCACAACAAATGATAGATGATTACTCATCATGAATTATAGACCATAAGAATAGTCATACCAAGCATGAAATTGTAATACATTATGACCTATAGAAGCATATAAACTAAAACAAAAAAACTAACTAATCAAAAAAAAAAAAACTAACTAACTAAAACCAGTTTCAAGTTACAGAGAAGAGATATATGGCATATGAGATTTTCCGTATAGTAAAATTTAGATAAAATTAGCAAGAGATTATAATCATGTTCAAAAATGGGCAAAATGCCCAATACCCCCAAACTTAAAGTAAAAATATTGCCCATAAAATAAAAGAGAGAGAGATAGAAAAATCCCCTCATAAAGTGGGTGATAGGTCATCATCTGACTCTTGGGATGGTGATGGTGGTGTCAGTAGTGGCCATGATGAGAACTCAACTAGAGAAGGAGGCACTAGAGGCATCGTTGATGAAGAGGATGAGCCATGGTAGTAGGCCATCAAGCTCACCAAATACTGTGTGTTGGCTTCCTTTCTCTGGATTTGAATCTCCTACCTGTGAGTTAGTACGTCCATCTATGCAAATAATCGAGCATTGTCTCTATGAAAACAATAGTTGCCCTCCCAGTAGTCAATAAACTTTGTATAGTGTTGAGGGCATACCAATCATCCTCTCGGCCATCAAATCAATATGAGATCAGAGCGGCTCTCTCAACTTCATCTTTCACTATCTTGAAAGTTTCTATTTGCAAACTCGGGTTCTCTTCCTCTCTTATTTCACTTTCTTCTCCTCCTTCTACAGCTCCCCTCGGAATGTTATGCCTCACCAAGCGTGTTGTCTTCTTCAATGGGAAGTGTAGTGGCTACATAGGTGGGCATTTCTCTTCGTTTTCCCCAATAGGCACCTCTATTAAGTCACATAACTTTGTAATTAAGGATGGGTGAGTTATCACCTTGAGAAAGCCATTACTTCCTAATTTTCATTTCTAGACCATTATTCGCTTCCATCGGTTAGCTCTTATAGAATAAAGTCATAGTTGGGCTCTCTGTATAATGCCCGAAACTTGTCATTGTCTACTTCCGTTAGCCTAAACACTTTGTTGATTGTACCTTTATCGAATGGCACCCATTTCCCTTGTACAAAAATAGAAGGACCTAATTTCTTTTCCCGAGACAGCAAACTCATGCACACCAGTGCCAAGCACCCAAAGGTGGGTGCTCACATAATTTGTTCCAGCTTTGTCTTCCTTGTAAAAGATTTCCAAAGTTGATTGCCATAGGTGGGAAGCTTCTCTCAAACACGAAGGGCGTGTGGATAAAAAATTGGTAGTCATCTTCTATCACCTTTAAAATAAATTTCTCAGGTTCCAGGGGCTGAGGAGAAATGTGGAGTAGGCTTTGTAGTATTTTTTTCTCTTCTTGGAGCCATATGTTCTTCACTAGTCTTTTCTAGAACAATTCAGAGTGCAATTATGCTATTGCCCTCAACAACCTTGTTCCTTCACAATACCCTCCACCAAACACCCAAAGTTCCCAAACGCCAAAAACTATTTCCAAAATTTGAATTTTGAACCTTACCCAAAATTTGCCAAAAACACCTCCCTATGGAGCAAAATTATATTCTAGGGCTTGTAGAAAGGTTCGAATCAATGTGAAGTTATATGGCATGGTTTAAAATAGGTTAAGAATTGTTTTTAAAGTTGGATTGGTGTTTCAGACTTCAAATGAAAATGAGAGGTAGGGCATGGTCGAGTGTGGAGGAAAAAAGCAAGTCTGTGAGATGAGAAAAAGAAGGCTTGTTTTGATTTTATTCAAAAGGATTTGTTTTTGTTTTTTTTTAAGTCATGTCGTAACATAAAGATTAGTCATGTCACGACAAGGCAGTGAGTTTTGCAAATTTTTAGTTCCATGTCACAACATGAAGATTGTTCATGTCGTGACATAACAGAATGATGTTTTCCTATAATAAGTCCATGTCGTGACATGAGGATTGTTCATGTCGCAACATGACAGAATGTTCACATCCACAGAAATCACTCCATGTCGCGACATGACAATGAGTTTATTTAACTAAGTCCCCAAAAACTGTCATTTCTTGTCTCAATAGTTCCCTAAACTACATGTCATTTTTAAAAACTCAAACACCTAGTCTACTTCCAAAATCTGATCCCTACATGTTTTTTCCTAAATCTTCACTTCTCATTACCCCTTTTTAAATTCTCTCTCTACATTTTCGATAAAATTCTTTTCTCCTGCTCTTGCATTCATATTGACCTTGAAATTTAAAAACAGTAAAACAACAAAAATTAAAATAAGAAAATGGAACTGATGATCCTCGCCAAAGCATGAAGCTGACTCCCAAGAAGCGCTAAGTTTATTGTCACCAGCTCAACTGGCCGTATATCGATAGTGGGTGACTTCTAAATATTCCATGTTGTTACTTCAACCGACGCTTTTGAAAGTCGCCTTCTCCAATGTAGTGTTTTAGACGTTGCCCATTCACTTTGAATTCTTGCTCATTGTCGGATCTCAAACCGATAGCACCATAAGGAGTGACTAAGATCATAGTATAAGGTCCTATCCAACGGGACTTAAGTTTACCCTAAAGTAAACTCAATCTAAAATTGAAGGGTAGTACTCTATCTCCCACTTGAATTCTTTTTAGGTCAGCTTCTTGTCATGTCATTTCTTCGTATTATCTTTGTAAATTTGAGCATTCTCATAAGAATCATTTCTGATTTCTTCCAACTCATTGAGTTGAAGTAGCCTCTTTTCTCCCACAGCTTGGAAGTCAAATTTCAGCTTTTTAATTACCCAAAGTGCTTGATTGGTGATTGTCGCTATGCCTTTTGATCTCGGATGGTGGGCAGATGCCTTTTTATGTTGTACTCCATGTTTGGCCAATCTATCCTTAGGTAGCTTCTACAATCCAAGATCATCGAGTGCTTTCATTTTCTTCTCAATTACAACACTTTCTTCATTTTTAGCAATTTCAAGGAAGGTTTTTGCAATTCCCTGATCTTAAGAATGATGCTCGTAATCTAAATCAGACATGGCGTGTGATTTTGATAAGCATTTTTCCAAAAGATCTTTTGTAACCATATCTTGCAACGCTTTTTCAATTGAAAAGGTTAAACTATCAACCCTCATGAAAATTCCCTTATCTTCATCGTCGAACTTCACAGTCTTTGTAGGCTTGAACCTCACTTCATCTTTATCGATTCGCAAGGTTAATTCTCCTTGCTTTACATCTATCAAGGCTTGAATAGTGGCCATAAATGGTCTTCCAAGAAAGATGGGGACCTCTTTATTTTCCTCCATCTCTAAAACCACAGTCCACTGAAATATGGAACTCTAGACCTTACAAGGACACTTCAGAATACGCGACTCAAGGGTAAGTTAGTGATTGATCGGGCCATTCAAAGGATAAATCTGTGAGGTTAGCCTTCACCCAAATTCAAATTTCTTCCTACCCGTAGACAAAGTCATGAGATTAATGCTAGCTCCCAAATCACACAAAACTTTCTTAAAGTTGTGTTCACTAATGTCACATGGAATTGTAAATCTACTCAGATCTCTTCGTTTTTCTAGAAGCTTACTCTGAATTATTGCACTACAATTTTCTAATAGACTGACTATTCCATTGGAATCCAACTTCTTCTTATTGCTCATAATTTCCTTCATGAACTTCACATAATTTATCATTTTAGCCAAAGCTTCCATGAAAGGTACATTCACTTCTAACTTTTTGAACATATTCAAAAATTTGTAAATTGCCCATCTAAGTCAGGCTTTTTTAATCTCTATGGAAATGGTGATGTGTAATTTCAACATGGAGGGAAGTTTCTAGGAAGAAAAACATTTCCTAGTGTAGGCTGATTTTCTTCTTTTTTGTCCTCCTTCTTGCCCACTTGACTTCCTTGTTCACCAATTTCCATATTTTCATTTTCAACTCTTTTGTTAATAACTTCTTCATTCACTCCCTTGGCCATATTTTCATATATAATAACATCATTTGGTCCTTACAAGTTTTACAAGTATCACTGAGGACTTTAGTTAGTCTTTAGTAGCGTGGTTAAATTTTATCAACAAGTTTGGGTAATTTAAAACTTATTGACTATTCTTCTCCACAATATTAAAGACTGTTCAAAAGTCCCCTATAAGCAGTCAGGAGGATTCAATGATGTTATATATTAGTATGGCCAAGGGAATGAGTGTTGGTAATCCTTTTCATTTCAGTTTTTGAGTACGCTTACTTTTATTTCAAATCAGTTTTTGAGTATTTACCGCATTCACTCCCTTGGTCACATTTTCATATATAATACATCATTTGGTCCTTACAAGTTTTTGGCGTTGTTACCAGGGACTTTAGTTAGTCTTTGGTAGCCGTGTCGAAAAATTGGTCAACACATAACATTCAAAATCTTGATTACAAACCAAAATAAAGAAAGGGATGAGCAAAAGATGAGGTTAAAGATAGAAAATGGTGTGAGCTAAGATGCTCCAACCAATCCCCAACTGCAAATATCCTCTAGAGAATAGATTCTTCAAGCTGGATCCAAAGCTTCGAAAGATCAACACAAAAACTCCAGCAATCCAGGACTTGAGCCAAGAACTCCAAGAAACACCTAAAAACCTCAAGAGATGGAGAAGTCTCTCAAATTATGTGTCTCTCAACCCTAATGATTTCCCCCTTGATTTATTACAACTTATTCTTTATATACTCTCGGGAAATGGGCTAAAAAACCCATGCAAAAAATAGTTTGTCGTCGCCATGTTGTAACATTTTATCAAAATGCATCCTCTTTAACATTTCTCATGTCGCTTACATGAAGATCCACCATGTCGCATACGTATCGTTTGCTTCGATGTTCTTTCTCATATTGGCGACATGAAGATCTACCATGTCACGACATGATAGAATGTGTGCTTCACTCGGGTCTTCAAGAATTTGATGTCGTGACATGGTAGAATGTAGCCTTCATCTTTGATCCTCTCGGCTTGATGTCGCGACATGACGTAGGGTCATTTTGCAACAAGACGGAGTGTGGTCTTCAATTCTAAGTACCTCTCATGTCGGGACATGAATTTCCATGTCATGATATGAGCACTTTCACAACACTTCTTCAACATTTCTTCTCTTTCTTGCTTCCTTTGCTCAAGTTTTCTTCCTTTTCTATAAAACCAAGGTAAGGAGATGATTTAGCCTATAATTTAGCTATATATGTGTAAATTTAGCACGAAGAACTCAATAAATGTATAAAACACATGCTTAGAACAAGGTATAATTCACACCTAATAGACGTCGACACCGGCAATAGTGGATGCAAAAGAAGCGGCGGCAACAAAGCCGATGGTGGAAAAGACGGGGACGGTGGAGAAAGAGGAAGAAGAAGATAAAAAAAAAAAGGTAAAATAAAAGGGTTTCCTTTATCTAAACAATTGGGGGTTGTTTTAGAAAGAGAAAATAACTATTTTTGGGAAGAAAATAAGAAAATCCTAAGTTGCTCGAAAAGAAGTCGATGGGTTTCTTTCTCAACAATATTTTGGCGAGGGTTAACAAAAGTTCGAGGTTTAAACTCTTGGATGACGGCGTGGGACATTTTCTGTGGAATTAATAATTTCTTCTTTATTCAATCCGACTTGGCTTGTTCTTGCTGTTGGAACTCCACATCATGGGCGGGCAATTGTTTGAACCCAAATTGAAAATTTGGCCTGATCCAGTAATGGGTTTGGCCTAAGCCCAAGCCCAGGAATAAAAGTCTAAAAGAAAGGGGCCCATATCGTACAAGCCCATAGAAGAAGTCCAAGGATATTTATGAATTTTTTTTAAAATTTTGGAAGTTAAACAAAGCATTATTAGATGTGGCAGAGAAGTGGGCAGTTATGTGCTTATGTGGAATATTCTTGGGGAACAAGTCTCCATTATGGAGACATGGAAAAATTCTTGAGGATCAATACTCCACAATGGAGACGTGGAGGAGTTCTTAAGGAACAAGTTTCCTTAATGAAAGACATGGGCAGTTACTTCAGAGAAAGTGGAGAGAGTGGAGAAATGGAGACTTGGGTAGCAAGTCTTTTACATCTATAAAAGGAGTAGAGAAGGATGAAGCAAGGGAGAACCAATCAATCAATCGACTCAATGTCAATCAGCAAATTCTAGCTTTCAACAATTTCAACAAGCTTTCAATAATTTCAATATTTAAATTCCTAGTTGTAATCAAGTTTCTAGAAAATTTCCAATGGTGTTATTTCATTCATTCATAGTGAAATCCAATATTCTCTCTAGCGATTTCAGCATTCTGGTTGCAAGTTTTATTCAAGTTTATCAAGTGTTCAAGCACAATATCGTTTCACAATCAAATCCAATGTTTACTTCAGCAATTTCAACAATTTCAGCATTCTGGTTGCAAGTATTATTCAAGTCTATCAACTTTCAGTACTGTGTTATTTCATTCCTTCCTAAGAAAATCTAACACTTTTTTTTTTTCAGTAATTAATTCCTACCAAATTTTCATTCCTATGTTTTCCACTTTGATTATGGGGAATAGACAAGGGACCCAAGGAACCTACATAACCCGATTAGAAGTTTGATCTTAAAAGTCATTCCAATTTGGAAACACTTTAATTTCCTGGCACGCCCGCACACTTATATTTTGTATATTTTGTGTGAGATTCAAAAATTACTTCAACAGTAGTGGATATTTTTCTTGTTTACAATTTTGTTCTTATTTCCTTACGATGACTTATTTTCATTGTGATTCTTTCTCAATCAAATGGCAAGGCGCCGACAAGTGGTAAGTTGAGAAGGATCCATCCTTTATTGTGAAAACTAATCATTATCAAATGGCAAGCCATTGGCAAGAGGTGCTTTGAGAAGATTTTTAGCCTTAGCTTTAGTAACCCATAATTACCCATTATTTGTGCATAATGGTAGTAAATAATGAGTATAACTCTCATGTAGTCTTTAATGGAAAGATAAAGAGATCTTTTTTTTTTTCTTTTAAATGCATAGATAAAGGTCCCAAGTCATACTTTTGTTCTTATGCACGTTTGTTGCTTTATTTATAACAACACAAATCACAAAAAACTAACCCATTAATGTATATGAGGAGTTGAAGATCTTGACTAACCGAATTCACAAGGTAGTTCATCATGGATCAATGTAAGGACATTATTATTTCATTTTATCCCTTTTCTTTAGGGTTTTCATCTATTGTAATGACTTGTAGCCAATCATGTAGATATGTTTTCTTTAGCTCATGATTTCAAAAAAAAAAAAACATCTACTAGGTCAAGGGAAACCCCTCCCCTCCCCACCCCTCCCTCCTCCCCTCATTTAAAATATAAATTAGAATTCAACCTTTCATATTCAAAACAAGTCTATCATTTGAAAGTTTGAGAAATTATAGAATGCAAGGTAACAAAGAATTGAATATTTGAAATTTCAAGATTGAAGAATCTAGAGTTCAAAGTTTGAAGGTTTATTTTTCAAGTAAGACTATAAACTTTTTAGATTATTATTTTTTATTCGTTAATAAGTTTCAAAAAAAATTGTTGCTCAAAATATTTCAATTTTGGTAACAATTTATTTATTTAGAACAATTTATTTATTTGGATCAAAATATTTAAAACTTATTATTATGAGGTTGACTTATTGATATAAATAGGAAAATTGACGAAGAATAACAACATATGAGATATATTAGTAATAACTATTTAAAATAAATAATTTGATTTTGATAGTTACGGAATAAGATATAGGGTTGGGTAATAATTGTTTTCCTAAAAATATTTAAGTTTAATTGTTAGGGTATAAGACCTAGGTTAATTGTTGAGTAATTAAAACATTAATAATAATTGTTGTAGATTGCATATATTTTAAGGGTATAGTTACATAGAGTAATTATAGTAAGAGTATGAAATAATGATTGTTGCAGATAACATATTGATGGGGTTTGAAAAATAGGCGAGCAGGCCCACTCGCCAGACCCAAGGAAGAGGCAAGCCCAATGAAACACCCAAGCCCTTGGCGCCAGCCCAAAACGAAAGCCCAGTCCGCACGCCCCAAGGGCCGATAACATGGGTAATGGGGAAGGCCCACATTCTACAAATCAGACTGAATCTCGCCAATAAGGAAAGAAGGATAATTCCCAATAACCTCTTATCCTATAAATCCAACTAAATCTCACCAGCAAGGAAAATAGGATAATTCACGATAAACAGCTTATCCTGCAGATCAAATCGGATCTCACCAATAAGGGAGAAGGATAATTCTCAATAAACCGCTCCTTCCATATCCCTTATTAAATCTGATATCAATAAAAACATAAAATATCCTATCCAATGGGAAAGAATCCTTATTACCATCTAATTGGGAAAACATATGCTATATATATCAGGCCACCCCCTCGGTGAAAGGTACGCAAAAAACATTCGCCTTCTAAGCAGTCTATCTTTTCTATCAAGGAGGAACTGACTTAGGCATCAGAGCGGCCATGGGCAAAGCCCCCGCCGACCCTTCTTCTTTCTCGTTTTTGTAGAGGAGAGCGACGCTAGAGCCTGCAGACCAGCCCAGCAGCAGCCCAAATTCTGGCCCAACGACCCCAACACGCCCAAATTGCACTCTGGCTGAAAAAGCATCATAAGTCAAGGCTGCCCCTGTGGGAACGATGCCTTTACAACAAAGCCGATCTCCCCGCCATCGATGGTATCAACCTCGAACACAAGTAGAAGCAACTAATCCACTAAGGATGTGACTACCAGGATGTGGTCGTGGACCTCCTACGCATTGGAAACAATGAAAGCTAACATGGAGGAGGTGGAGGCACTCCACCTCACCAATCAACGTCTGATAGGAGAGTTAGAGCAACTCACCAGTAGGATGCAAAGACTCCACGGAGGCACGATTACAAACTCGTGAAGGCCAGAATGTCGCCCGTGAAGAACAACATAACCCTATGACGCCTGCAGGTGCTGAAACGGAAGCAGAGTCCAACCGGGCCAAAGGGCACGGCCCACACCTAACCCCTAGAGAGGAGGCACGTCGGGAACGAGGAACTACGCCACCCTTAGCAAGGGGTGGAGGAGCGATCATGGGAACAGAGGTTCAAGAGCCTCCAGCAGGAACTCAGCCGCGTGAAGGAAGTTGTAAGGGGACGAGCTCCTGACTCTATGGACACCCTGGTGCAACAAACTGAGTCACCATTCACAGCCGAGGTGCTCCACTTCCCTCTTCCAGCAAAGTTCAGAATGTCGCAAGTAGAAGCATTCAATGGTGCCAGAGACCCCGTCGATCATCTTCACACTTACAAGAATCAAATGGAACTGCTTGGGTATCAGGACCCTATACGATGCAGAGCTTTCGCTATCACATTAAAAGGCCCACTTTGACTTCGTTTTAACAGTTGCGCCTCATCAATCTCCTCATTCAGAGAGCTATCCATTGCGTTCGTCTCCCACTTCATTGGAGCCAGAACATACGTAGCCAAGTTATCATTTGCCGACCATCAAGGCAGCTCACAAGAAAGCCTCGAGTCCTATGTTCGTAGAGGTTCAATGCCGAGTCTCGAAGGCTTCCATATTACCCACTTAAAAGTTTGTAATCACCCCATTCATCGCTGGGTTAGGAGTGCAGTCAAAAGATTTGATGTTTTCCATCTCAAAAAAACCCCTGGGCAAGCATATTGAAAAGAAGCAAAGCTTAAAAGTACATTAATGCTACTAGCCTCATCTGAAAGGAAGCTCTTTTCAACCCCATAAAAGAAAAGGATCGATAAGCGTCGTGGACTCGAGCCCAAAAGACAAAAATGATCGGGAGAGGTCCCCAAAGAAAGATGGAGAACGGTCCTCGAAAAGACGTGGAGGCCTTAGAGATCGCTTGGGTCCATCTCAACTCGAGCGACGACAACATTATTCACCTCTACGTTTACCCCTCGACGGCCACTTCAGATCGCAAGTCTTACGTGAAGTAATAACACGAGCAAGCTTCTAAGATGGCTATCCATATGAGGCCGTGACTCCCCCGCTAAAAGAGATAACACCTGGTACTGTGAGTTCCATAGGGACTACGGGCATTGCACGGATGATTGCATAGAGCTCAGGAAAGAAATAGAATATTTGATTCAGCGTGGGTATCTTCGATGCTTCATAGCACCTGAAGGTCGCCTGGGACCGCTCAGTTCGCAGCCACCACCACCACCTCGACATGCAACAACTCAAAGACCAACAGCCCTTAAATGGTCCATGTGATCTCGAGATTCTGCGTGAGGAGGGGAATCTTAGCCACCTTGTGAAGGCCTTATCCGCGCAACATCAAGTCAAGAGAGGAAATGGAAGTACAAGCGGTGTCAAACTGCCTTGGCTCGACACAGCCATAACATTCTCTGACTTAGACCTGGAGGGATGCCAACACCTCTACGACAACCCTTCGTACGCGGCAAGCCAGGGCTAACAAAACGGTTCATCTGGGTCCTACCGACAATCCGAGTTCAAATCGACATCATCTTCGCTCGCCTTTGATAAGATGTGACTTCGAAGGGAAAACCTGAACTAGTCACTTGACTCACTTGCGAGGATTCTCTGGAGAAAAAGTGTTACCCTTGGGCTCAATACAACTAGTGCTCACTTTGGGAGACCCCCCATGTCAGGCAACGACGACGGCGAGATTCCTCGTTGTAGACGCCCCATCCACCTATAATATGTTGTTAGGCAGACCCTCTCTCAACGCAATAAAGGTCATTCCCTCCGCTTACCACATGATGATCAAGTTTCCTACCACAAGCGGAGTAGGAATGGTTCGAGGAGACCAACGCGCGGGCTGTGGAGAGTGCTATCGAAGATCCATGAAGCAAAAAACGGTCGATAACATATACCTAGACGAGCTCAACATGCCCGACCTGAGCCCTCGGAAGAGCTGGAACCTGTACCGTTGGACGACAACCCTGAACACCTTGCCTACATCGGCCCCGATTCGTACTACGCAAATGTGGGTGATCCCGAATCAAAACAAAAATTTGTATCCTATATTCCTCCTAATGCCGTAGTCAAGCTAACGCAAAGATAGTGGTCTAGGGTCAACACGGGATGGGTTTTCTTCTGTGACAAATGATTTAAGTGAAGTAAAAATGGTGAATTAAATTTGATTTTAAGGTTTGGGTAAAAACAGGAGATTGGTTGTTCACCACCGAAACTAAAATAAAAAAATGTAAAATGTAACCCCTCAAGTGTCTGCCACCGGTTTAGGGTTTTAAGGTAACCAACATGTCCCCTGGTATTTTTTCCTCGCATTGGGAGGATGACATATAGTCATTTCCCGAACCGATCATCATTTAGCTTTAAAAACTAAATCCTATGATTTTCCTTTTCAAACATAGCATTTAAATGGGCATGTTCCTATAAAGGAAAACACATCTCAAAAACCCTAATTAACGATAACTAGCAGAGACAAACTAATCGAGCCTCTCAATGGATCTAGTGAAAGTATCCATTGAACCTAAAAAGCTTGCCAAGTACACATTAAAGAGAGCATGCTTAAGAGATTTTAACCTAAGTGAGAAGCAGGAACGTAAACAACTATAAATACGTGCGTTAAAAACAGGGGAACCGTCGGTTTACCTTAAATCCTAGCTGTACCTCCCTCTTCAAGGAGGAAGAGGTTCAACGAACATCCTCTGAAGTTGTTCATCCTCAAAGGAGTGTTTGGCAAACGAGAAAAATGGAAAAGAAAATAAAGAAAAATGAAGCAAAGAGGGAAACAGGAGCTAAAAGCTTCCCAAAATTTATCAGATGTCGATTGATGTTTACAAACTCTAGCTTATATAGTGTGCGTGAGCAAGGGAAATTACAAAAACAACCAAAACAGCTGGGTTACAAGGGTGGTAGGGAGAAAACCAAAAACGGAGTCGTTTGAACACAAAAACTTAGGCAGAATTCGCTTATAAATAAGGATTTCGCTTATCATAGCTAAAATTCGCTTATGATAGCGAAAATTCCAAAGATAGCTAATTTTGGCACTGCTCCATTCTTCCGCGGTTACTCTGCTCCATTGCTCGTCTTGCACCGCATCCCGCATCCTCGCGCTATTTCTTTTATTTTCTCGCTCTTCTTCTTCTTGTCTCCGATCTATGATGTCGAGTTTGACTCAATTCTTCCATGTTCGATCGACTCAACAATGTCGCATGATTAGCTCAAGCAAAACCGCAAATTTGCCACAAAATGCGACGTGAGAATAGTAGGGACCTTGATGTAAATCTGGGTTAATTAGGAATGATTGCGATACAAAAAGCACTCAAAACCTCGTAATAGTCAGTGGTTCAAAATAGCACTGGGCACTAATCACACTCCCCAACCTACACATTGCTGGGCCCCTTAAAGAATGAAAGAAAGAAAGAAAGAGAGAACATACAAAACAATAACAAAATATCGCTCACAAAATGGTATTTCAAAAGGTTGTGAATGAGTGCTGCCTAACCCTACAAGAATCATTAAAGCCGTGTCCAATAACTATCATTGAGAATGAATGCCATACAAATCAGTATTAAAAGAGCCTCCTTCTCGCGAATCAACAAGAAACTTCCACCAAAATCTAAGTGTCATTTGATCGCCTCTCAACAATAAACCGTCAAACTGCACTCTCCCCCAAACCTAGCTACTACCACGTAATCTTAGCATGCTAACCAAATTCCCAATGATCGTGATCCACCTCTATTCCACAATTTTTTTGTGTCAGAGGTGCACACCGTGAATCGACCTCACCAAAGTCCATGTAACTGGATTCACCGATGACTCCAAACCAATTAAGGCTTAGGGCACCAAGCCGCAAGGATCTGACCAATAAACTCTTCGTGTTTCACCCCGGACTTCGAATGATTTCGAGACTCTAGCACCTACAACTTGCTAAACTCCACCCATCCACCCATGTAGCGATTGCTGGAAACCATGTGTGGAGGAGACTTTTTGAGCAAACACCCAGATGAGGCCATGGACTTTTTGAACTATGTGGCCTAAACCTCTAAGGCATGGGATGAACCGAATCCAAGGGAAGCCGAGAGAGCGAGGCCTTCGAACCATCAAAGGGGAGGCATTTATGCACTTTCCGAAGACACGGAGATGAAAGCAACCGACCACTCACTAAGGTCGAGGAGCCGAAATGAGAAGTCTAAAATAAAATGCAAGCAAAGAACGAAGCACCCGCGATCTCAACCATCTTGTTTCAATTGTCGACAAATAGTCATCCCTGGGAGCACCGCAAGAGCATGCCCATGTTCAATCAAAATAAGCCACCCACAAATGCTCCATACGGCAACACCTATAAACCCACCAGAAATCATCCAAAACCTGCCATGGAAGCCAAACCCCTCAGATATATCCTTCGTGAGCACGGGCAGCAAAGAAGCTGGGTCCACTTCAACACAACATCGCCGCCTCCACCTCTTCTGGAGCGTAACTAATCGGGCAGTGGTAGCACGCTGCGGGAAGAACAGTAAGGTGTCAATGTTCGTACTAATCGTAAATCGAGGCAATGGTGAGCTCACCATCAGAACCGGGATGCATGCACTATGAGACGGAGGTTGTCCAACCGCTGGTACCGCAGGGTTCAAAAAGGGAAATTTCCTTCCTGCATACGCCAACATCGGCTGGGAGTGCATGAAATAGCTCAACCACGATCCAAATGTAAGAATTGATGAAGTCAAGGCAAAGCAGATTTTGAGAAGTGGTGAAGAACCAGACTAGTAGTCCCAACAGAAGACAGCTCCCACAAAAGAAGAACCGCCAGAGGAAGAACAAGATAAAAAGGAAGAGGTGAAGAACAAAGGTAAATTCCCCTCCATTCCCACTGTGCTCTCGAAAGAAAAATTTCATTTAACCAAACTCGAAATGTTAGAGGTTTTACGCAAGTGAAAGTTAACATTCCTCTCCCTTGACATGACCAAACAAGTCCCCACTCTATGCAAAATTCTCAAGGACTTATGTACTGTGAAAAAGAGGTCTCACGTAAACAAAAAGGCCTTTAATCGAAAGCAAGTGAGTGCTATCATTGGCAAGACTCAAAGTGAAATATAAAGACCCTGATGTCCTACAATCTCGCTTAATACTGGGAGGCATTAGTAGAGAAATCATCATTAGACTCGGGAGCTGTGAACCTTTTGCCATATTCCATGTACAAGCAACTTGGTTTGGGAGAACTGAAACCCAATTCCATCACACTGTCACTAGCCGATAGGTCTATTAAAATATTGAAGGGGACTATTGAGGATGTTTTAATACAAGTGGACATATTTTACTTTCCAGTGGATTTTGTCGTACTTGACACAGAGCCGGTTGCAGTGGGAGCCAATCATGTGCCCATCATATTGGGAAGGCCATTCTTGGCTACTTCGAATGCTATAATAAACTACCGGAATGGGGTTATGCAACTCACGTTTGGGAATATGACCTTATAACTCAATATCTTCCACTTGAGTAAAAGGCATATGCACTCAGAGGAGGACGACTGTGAAGAAGCCTGTATAATAGATGCAATTTTCAAGAACAAAAGCAATGGAGCAAAGAAGTAAAGATGTGTTAACCCCAGAGTTATCTGAGTGCCTTGGAGAGCAACAAGAACCTCTAATGCATGAGCTTAGTGTGGGTACCGAGAAGGAAAATAGAATTCTACCTTCATCGACTGCACGAACCAAAGGAACATCAACGCTAGAGCTCAAACCCCTACCAATTAGTTAGCGGCATTCAGAAGAAAATAAGAATGTCCAGCCAGATATCATCATCGCACCACTTCACAGAGCATAACCTCGCTACACCTCCTCAAAAGGAACAAGCAAGCTATGGAAAATTTCATTTAAAAGGCATAAACCCAACAATCCAAGCACTCATCACATTTATTTAAGAAGAGTCTAAGGTCATAGTACCAATGTATGAGGTCAACTCATCATAGGAAGTAGTCAAGATCAAGTCCTAAATCGCTCCGTGCCTGTGATCATTTAATTCCATTTTGATAGCACTGGGTGTTTCCAACCCGTGGTGCCCAAGAAGTCGGGAGGACAATGAAAATGAAAAGGGTGAAGAATCGTTCAACTGACTTACTACCTGCTGGAGGGTGCATAGATTGATGGGGGAGGCTCAATGAAGTACACAGCACCACCCGCTATCATTCATCGTATCAGCCCTTGAGAGAGTTTCTAGACACCCATTCTATTGTTGATGGGTATCGCAGTGATTTTCAGATAGATTGCACTGTGAGGATCAAGAGAGTACCAATCTTTTACTGCCCATTGGCACCTGAGGTTACAGGAGGATGACTTGGTCTTCAGACGTCTCACCCACTTTTCTCGTAGATGCATGCTTAGTATAGTTTAGCGATATGGTGGGAGCGTGATAATGGAAGTATACGGGATTATATCATCAGATATGGAGGCTTACTGATTCGTACACAAGAGTCAGCCAAAATCAAACAAAATTTATATACACCTAAGTTTCCTACTTCACCGCTGTAGTCAAGCCATCATAAAGATAAAGGGGTCTGTGGTCGAACACCTGGATGGGGTTTTTCATCCTAGAAATGATTTGTATAAGTGCAAGAAGGTAAGGCTTTCTATTCGACTTTTCGATTCGTCTGCAAACAAGTGGAAGCAGTTGAAACCCAGAAATTGTAAAACTGGAAAGTAAAGTGTCAAAGAGTTAACTTTGAAGATTTAGGTCACTAACTTGGTAAGTTAGGGCAAACAAGTGTCCCTGCTTTATCCTCGCGAGACATGCAACCTATAGTCCAAGTACAACCTGGATCTATGTTTAACTAGCAACCTCACCCTAACAACAACAACTCCTATTTCGAGTCAACACAAGTAACATGCAACTATGACCCTTTTCGCTTGAAACCCTAGCATTAAATATCATCTCGCAGGCTCCTGAAGACCATCTAATGAACCACAAAGGCATCTAGAAGCAACAAGTATGCACTGTATCCTAAAGCATGGAGAGTATTGGCCAACCAATAACATTCAAAGCTATTCAACCCTAATTTGAGAAGACGAGCTACAACATGCATACGACTTTCAAGACAAGAGGACAACATGCATATGCCCCACCACCGCTCACTTCCTTCCTCTTCTCAAAGAAAGGAGGCTTAGCCAAGCATCTCAGTTGTCCTCAAGAGGGTGTTTGGCAGCCAAGAAAGTAAGAGAAAGAGGAGAGAGAAGAGAGAAAAGCAAAACCTAATTAAAAATACGAGACTTTATTTACAAAAATGAAAACTTACAAAATCTTCTCTCCCCCAAATTATTGCTTCCCAAAATCTTCTCTCTAAATTGTCTTCTTTTGATTACAAAAAAGGAGGGGTTTATATAGGCCACCTCAATACATGAAAATACCAAAAGCTTCATAAATTTGGCTAAAGGACAAGAGAGTAATACACCAAATTTGGAGTCTAAGTTAGCATTAAATACAAAACATGATTTGTATACAGACATTTCGCTAGGTCGAAGAATCTCTCACAGTAGCGAAATCACAAGCGCATAGCGAAAATAGGAAATTTCGCTAAGGTCATAATTTCGCTAATAGTTTAAATTTCGCTTAGCTTATTAAATTTTTCGTGAGTAGCAAATCATGAATTTCACAAGAACAAATGGTTTAGCAAAATCAGCCTGGTCTAACAAATTTGGAGATTTCTCACAGTAGTTAGCAATTTTCACAAGGTTGCGAAATTTTCAAGAATCCTAGCTAAAATTCGCAACTCTAGCTTAAAATCTGTGCTTTGTCGACCTTAACGTATTTCATCTTGGCTTCAACTCCGCATCAATTTTTTCTTCACTTTGCCTTCGCTTCATCGATTCGGTCGGGTCGATGGCTGACACTTGAGTTCAAACTTCATGATTCATCATACATCCCTTTATTATTGAACTTCTAAAGTGCTGCAAAAACCGCAAACAAATAAAAATAAATACTCTCTAAACCAGATAAGTGATACTAAGAAGACTCGAACACTTCAATCGGGCATTAATGACATGATTAAGCAAAGCACTCAAACCTATCTAATATAGGTCTAAAATTGCACTTTTTGGGGTACCAATCACACCCCCCAACCTAAACGCTAGTCCCTTAGCAATGCAAAACAAAAAGGAGATGCATGTAGTATTTTCAAAAGGTTATGATTCAAAAGGGCTATCTACATATAAACAAGATTTCTAAATTGAAAAATCAAATCAAATTGAAAACCGATATGAAAGAACCAAAACCATACAAGTAAACAATTTCAGGTCAATATTGGTCTCATGATTCTCAACTCGAATTTCCACCTAAGTCTGGTTGTTCTTTATATAACCAGATTATGCCAATAAATTGTAAAATTTGTCCTCTTCCCCAACCTAGCATCGACATGGCCTAAGTCGCTGAACCTAGATAAGGATAGTTACGCACTTTTCTTTATTCAACTACACTCAGAGGGATGCAATGTTAAAATTTAATTACCAAAGTCCATGAATCTGGATCCATCGATGACTCCCCAACCAATTAAGGCTAATAGGCATCAAGCCAAAAGTGATCACCTCACAAACTCAAGGCTTCACCCGGGACCCTAATGACTTCGGGGTGAATCAAGCACCTACAAATCATTAGACTTCTACCTATCCACCCATGTAACGAACACTAAATCGATGACTCAACCACTAAGGCATAGCACAAGCTTCAGTTCACATAATAACCCTCGCACTTCGTGCTCTGCTTCAAGGCAAAACTTCACGACTTTATTTTTCTTTTTCTTTTTTTTCTTTTTTTTTTTTCTTTTTTTTTCTTTTCCTTTTTGGAAGAATATATTAATTTCAAATATAAAATGCAAACCATCCAGCTGCCATATTATAGCCCGCTAGCAAATGAAGAAAGCAAACAAATCTTTAATAAATATGAACAACTGGAGGCAAGTGTGAATTAAAGATAAAGGGGGAAATTTTTCAAGTTGGAAGATGCCGGAACTTCACCTGACCAAAAATTTAATTCAAGCATGGAATTTGTTCTAGCATATAGGTGACAAATAATGATTCAATTTTCCAACATGAAGCAATTCAATTGTCCAATTTGAAGCAATTCAATTGTTCAATTGAAAAGAAAAAACAAATACCCATGGTAAAGGCACAAAACATGATATGTACAAAAAGCTGTATGTATATAAACTGACATTGATATAGCCAAAATGGCTAAGACATGGCTATCAAAGCTAAACATACAAAAATATCACCGCCTACTATGGCTAATACACAAGTCCTAATCAAAATCAGAGCGCTGATGTCGGGAGAATCATACAAAATGTAAAGAAACCTTAAACTTACCACCGTGGTGGTCGTGGTGGTGCCGAAGCTCGCCGCCGTCGCCATAACATCCAAATAGCCGAATGGCAAGGGCTCTCTCTCGATCGTATCACGAGAAGACCCGTGATGCGCCATGATCTCAGCCACAGAGTAAAGACTTGGTCAACCTCTCGATCCGGATACCGCGTAGCCGCATGGAGCGCATAAAGATCCATCACATTCGCTATCTTCTCGAAAGGTAATGACTGCAGATCTCGCCGAATTACAGCCGAATAGATGGGCCGGAGTATTCGCCGCAATCGCGTAAATCGCGGGAGGAGGATGAAGGTGATATCTCGTGGAACCGGACTCGGCCAGATCTGTGGCTCAAAGGTGTATAATATCCGTATGGTGGTCCTCACCGACCCTGGTGACCCGGTCCCGTGGTCGTGAAATGGAAAGATACGCATAGTCATCACCCGCCCACCGACATGACCAGGGGGCATCAAACCGCCAATCCCCGGGCTCCCTCCTGGAATCCCATATGCTCGAGAACATGGCGCAGGAGTCTCGACAAGTAGTGGAATGCTCTCTGCCGTGAACAAACCTTCCGATGGACCTTCTCCTCAAACTGCAAAGAGAGGCCATCACCAACTCAGAGGGATCGACCAAAATCCCCCGTGATCCAAAGAGCCTCCAAGATGGCCCCTCCTCTCTCGCACAATGTCAGCAAATAAATAAGCTCGGCCCCGAATGTATGGTCAATCGCTGAAGATCTCGGAAGGAGCCGCCTCCCCGAGAAAATACCGTCCGCCAGCTAGCGGGTGTCTCGCGCTCGAACCATCTCGCGATGAGGTGGGGCGGGCCCACCGTAACCTCTCGCATCGTCGACTCGGCATATGCAGCCAAGAGCCGCTCAAATATCGACCGCCCGAGTACTCCGCGCACATCATCAATGAACCGGCTCACGCGACCAGCCGATCCTTCGCCACCAGCAAGAGAACCGCAGCACTCACTCGTGCGCACGCCGGCCGCGAAAGGTACGCAATGCCTCGATCAACCTCGGTCGGACCGATCCGATCACCCACGCGGACGCCGTGAGTACCACCGATGGAACCCGCCTCGCGATGGAGTCGCACATTCCCTGGAATTCGTGGTTCCTCACGAACAACGGGCCGCCTAATCCTCGAAAGGTGCGACAGCCGAGCAGGATGAAGCCGCCGCAAAGCAGATGTGGATCGTGACTCGCTTGCGGCCGAGGATGATGACTCGCCCGGGCCCGACAAGGCCCGCTTGGAGGCCTCGCCTCCGAACTCTCCTCTCGGTACCGTGATGGGGCCCGAGGTCCCATCCGTGTCAGATAACTACGAAATCCCTGAGGCTCCTCGTGCACCCGCCTGGGACCGGTGATGGTACTCCTGAGCTGACCCGAGTCGCCTCCTCTCGTGTACCGACCACTACACCAACTCGACCCACCCCGAGTAATGAACCATATCCGGCATCGAATAAAAATAATGGAAAGTAAATTGACTTTAACAAAATGTAATACGCAATCGTAATACCGAACTGAGGCCTTCGAGGATACCGACCACTCGGGCAAGCAAACGAACCGTGGCTCACTGTCGCAACCAAATCGGCCCCGAACCCGGCAAATGCTGGGCCTGTGAAAGACCCGCATGCTACTGTGCACCAAAGCTGAACTGAGGGCACGACCGTCCCGTTCGGGCAAGGGAGGCCTAATCAACAATACTACAGAGGTGGCTCAGCCGGGCAATGAACTGGCCAAAGTTCGTGGCGCCACAGGTGAGGCTCGCTCGTGCTCAGACAGAGGTAAGAGGCTCTCCGGCAGAATGCATGTGCAGAGCAGAGAAGCCAATGTATTTCCTGCTAGTATCGCTCGGTCACATCGTCAGGCAGGCACAACCCCAGAAGATGCGACTAAAGTGATCTGGATGCCGGAAAGCTCCAGAGAACTACAAGAAGCAGCGATGCCTTACGCAAGTGGCGTAGACGCTGGACCTGTGGTTTACTGGGGAAAGAATGAAGGTAATTGACAACCCTCCCTGTGTGTTTATATAGACTGCTTATGGGCACTGTGTCTCCCCGCTAATTTTCGCATTGGCTAATTTGGCCAGCGCTAGCCTTCCCGAAATCCAAAATTTAAATTAAATATTACTAATATAAAAATTATTATTATAAAATTTAATATATGAACTATAAATAAAATTTAACAAACAATACCATATACTATATAAAACAAAGTACTAAATATTAAAAATTACTAAATTAAAAAGTTTGCTAAAATAATTGAAATTAACTAAAATTTACTAACTTAAAACAAAAGTAAACATGGTGAACCGCACCCGCTTTTATGGAAACACCGAACCAGTTCATTCTCGTACCTCTACTCAAGGGGGTCAAGGAATGATCTCCTCAACCCCCGCAGAGCGTCCGCTAATCTTACTGGTCAGGCGCCAAATGTTGATCTCCTCCTCACTCGATGGCTTGTGAATTGAGCGCTTGGTTTGCAATTGGTGTTGATGGCAGACCAATATCTCCTCATCTCCATAGTTGATTACTTTCGCATTTTCCCTCGATTAATCGTGTTTTCAAGACATCAATAATGGAACAACTTCATCGAATTTGATTTTCGCTCTAACAAATTTCGCTTGTTGTTCAAATGGAAGATGTTTAACTCCAAGGTCATGTTACCAGTTAAGTTAGTTGTACACTCCATTCCGAATTTATTATCAGATTGGCAAGGGCGAATAGTTTCTCCTAAAAATGATTGGTACATTAATGGGGTTCACTTGCAATCAAGCTCGTTGTCAAGCACCACAAAATCTACTAGGTAGTAGAATTTGTCTATTTTCACAAGGACATCCTCAACTATCCCCTTAGGGATTTTCACTGATTTATCGGCCAATGATAGTGTGATGTTGGTAGGTTTAAGTTCACCTAAACCTAACCGTCGTGATACCGAATACCAGACTAGATTCACATTGGCTCCTAAATCAAGTAATGACTTGTCTATGCAATTCCCACCAATATTGACCGAAATTGTGGGAGATCCTGGATCCTTGTATTTGACAGGTATTTGCTTTGGGATTATGGCACCGACATTACCGTTGAGAAATGCCTTCTTCTCAATGCTGCCTAATCCCCTTCTCGACAGGCAAAGATCTTTCAAAAAATTTCATGCTGTGGACTGCTTGGATTATGTTCAAAAGAGGTATGTTAACTTTTACTTACCTTAAGACCTCTAAAATACCTACTACGAGATGCCTTCTTCCTTACCTCTCTAAGTGCTTGTGGAAATGGAGGTGATATATGATTTATCGGTCCTCCTTTAGGAGAACATGCTCAGACTCAATTCTTCCTGTCATTGATTCTTTAACAAGGTTTCGCATGGGTCGATCAACCCTTTTTCCACTTCGTGGTAATTATAGTCTTAAATTCATCCATTCCTGAATTGTTGGATGACCCCACCTCATGAATTCCCTTGGGATTGGGAACTGTTTGTGATGGAAACCTCCCTTTCTCTTGTACCTCGAGCAACTTGTTGATCTTGGTGATTGAATACTGTAGGTTGTCAATTTTCTGGTTGAGATTGCTCTCAAGCCCATCTATTCTCTTATTCAGTGTACTTTCTACAGTATCAATCCTTTGTGCCAGTTGCACATTGATTCCTTTTTGTTCCTCAACAAAGTTGCCCACCACCTTACTCAAATTCAATATGGCTTGTTCCACTGGAGAAGAGGATGGTGGTTGTTGTGACTGTGAGGGGATACCAAACTGAGGTTTGGCACCTGGGGGTACATAGGCAGGGGGGTTGGGTCTCCATGAGAGGTTAGGGTGATTCCTCCAATTGGAATTGTAGGTATTACCATATGGAGCATTGGATTGTTGTGGCTTGTATTGTCCTACAGTGTTTACATATTCTGACATCAAATCCTTCACTGCATAGGGCCATAGACATAGTCTTCACTGGGTGCACAGGGGATTGGAAATTGGTGCAAGGATTGGACTGTGATTTTACCACCGATACCCTTGGAGCCGTTTGCCTTCAAGCTCCTCTACCTTCCTAGCTAGGTTGAAATCCTGGCTTCTCATTTCTATTTCTGGCAAAGGCATACATCCCACCCCTTCGTTAACTCGTGGGTCTCATCCTTTCCAATTTCTGTGGTTAAAGCTCATCCTAACCTCTATAAAAGTTTCACTACGTAATTTAAAATCCATGGTTCAGCCCTGATGCTTTACTCAAAAAGTCTCCTCCACACATGGCTTCCAAAAGCTGTCTCATGGCGTGAGACCATACCACCATAGAAGTGGTTCACCAACATCCAAGTATCAAACCCATGATGGGCATGCACCGATGGTTTGGCATAAATCTTCCCAACACCGGTAGCTCACCATCCCGAGCTTCAGCAAAGGTGTAATTGGCTCTTCAAATCGTTGGTCTTATGAGCACTCGAAGAACTTCTTCAGAATTTCGCCAAGCAAACAAATTTCAATTTAATGTGGTTCTAGGCCTCAATGAGTTGCCATATTTTGCCTCATTAGGAGTCAATGGAAATGCTTTTAGCTTCAAGAAATCCATGTCCATCATACCTTCGTTAAAGGTAGCAGAGCTCCTCAAAATCCCTAATATGAGTGTACGGATTTTCATTTGGCTCATGATCTGTGGGGAGTAGGGGTACCAAATATGGCCTCACTGCTACATCTTCAGCAGGAGGAATGATACAGGATGGGGCACTAACTCTAGGAGGGTGGATGATCCCCCACGTTCTATGTAATTGGATTCACAAGTTCCCCGTTGACTTTGTTTGTTCACCTCCTCGTGTGGCTGGATCCACAAGATGTACATCGACTTCACCGACTAGGTCAGTTGTGTATCGACTTATGCACACCCGATGTGTCTCAATCCTAATCGTTGCATAAACACCTGTTAAAATTTAGAGACAACAAAGAGCAACTACAGAGCTTGAAAAAAGATTAAAGTTAAATAACAAAAATTAAAACTGACTAAAAAGCAGAAACAGTGCAGTCACTGCAAAGTAATGAAAACTGTAGTTCCCGTGAATCGTGGAGTGACAAAAAAAGAGGTAAAAAGGTTACCTTCACTTGTGATAAAGTTGGATCACAAGTACACTTCAACTTACCAATAGTATTTTACACCATCCCCAGAACTAGCGCTCATTCGATTCGTACACAAGAGGTCGAGCTAAAATCAACAAAATTTATATACACCTGTTCTACCACCGTAGTCAAGCTACCGCAAAGATAGTGGCTCCAGGGCCTAACACCTGGGATGGGTTTTCATCCTAGAAAATGATTTGCATAAGTGCAAGAAGGCTGCAAGGCTTTCTATTCGACTTTTCTGATTCGCTTCAAACAAGGGAAGTAGTTGAAAAACCTGAGAAATTGTAAAATCGGAAGTAAAGTGTCAAAGAGTTAACTTTGAAGATTTAGGGTCACCAATCCTGTAAGTTAGCAAACAAGTGTCCCCTGTTTTATCCTCAAGGTTATGACATGCAACCCATAGTCCAAGGCAGGCATAACCGATCTATGTTTAACTAAAGAAACCTCACCCTAACAACAACTCCTATTTGAGTCAACACATGTAACATGCAACTATGACCCTTTTTCGCTTGAAACCCTAGCATTAAATATCATCTCGTAGGCTCGTAGCACTATCTAATGAACCACAAAGGTATCTAGCAATAAGTATGCACTGGGGATCCGAAAGCATGAGAGTATCGCTAAATCAATAACATTCAAAGTTATCTAACCCTAATTTGAAGAAGATGAGGGCTGAGAAATACAGTACCGACTTTCAAAAGACAAGAGGACAACATGCACATGCCCCACCACTCAAGCTAGCTTCCTTCCTTCAAAGAAAGAGGCTAGCTACATCTCTGAGTCATTATCCTCAAGAGGGTGTTCGCGCCTAAGAAAGTAAGAGAAAGAGGAGAGAGAAGAGAGAAAAGCAAAACCTAATTAAAAATACGACTTTATTTTTACAAAATGAAAACTTACAAAATCTTCTCTCCCCCAAATTATTGCTTCCCAAAATCTTCTCTCTAAATTGTCTTCTTTTGATTACAAAAAAGGAGGGGTTTATATAGGCCACCTTAATACATGAAAATACCAAAAAGCCTACAAATTTGGCTAAGTTAAAGGACAAGAGAGTAATACACCAAATCTGGGAGTCTACATTAAATACAAAAAACATGATTTAGGCAAAGGCATTCGCTGCCGAAGAATTTCGCTAGGGTAGCGAAATCACAAGGCATAATAATAGGAAATTTCGCTAAGGCTTCGCAATTTCGCACAGCGAAATTTCGCTAGCTTAGCGAAATTTTCGTGAGTAGCGAAAACATGAATTTTCAAGAAGAACAAGGCCTAGCTTAAATCGTTCAGTTCCAGCGAAATTGGAGATTTCAAGCAGGTTGCGAAATCTTTCTTCTCGCTAAGGCCGCGTAAATTTTCGTATCCTAGCGAAAATTTTCGCAACTCTAGCGGTAAAATTCCAGGCTTTGTTGATCTCCACTGCATTTCATCCTGTCTTCAACTACATCAATTTTTCTTCACTTTGCCTTCGCTTTTCATTGATTCTACCGGGTTTAATGGCCGACACTTGAGTTCAAAACTTCGCGATTCATCATACATCCCGATATCAACTTAAAGTGCGCAAAACCCGCAAGACAAACCAAAATTACTCTTCCAAACGGCATAAGTGATACTAAGAAGACTTGAACACTTCAATTGGCATTAATGACATGATTAGTGCGCAAAAAGCACTCAAAACCTATATAATATAGGGTTCAAAATTGCACTTTTTGGGCACTAATCACGACTTTGAAGAATGTCTGACTAATCTTGAGGCTATCTTGTAGAGGTGCATAGAAAAGAACCTGGTGCTCAACTTGGAGAAGTTCCATTTTATGGGTAACCAAGGAATTGTACTGGGGCACATTATTTCCAACAAGGGAACAGAAGTTGACAAAGCAAAAATTTAACTTATTTCCAAACTTCCATCCCCAACAAATAAAAACGCTAGTAATTGGTCATGCAAAGCCACTGCAGATTCATCATGATTTCTCGAAGACGTTAAACCTCTAGAAGCTCCTAGAGAAAGATGCTAAATTTGTTTGGGAGAAAGAACACGTGAGAGCTAAGAGCTGTGTCCCATTTGACCACTGCACCTAAATAGTACGAGCACCTAATCGCGCCGTCATGACGCAGACGGTGATCTCGCTATCGAGCAAGATCACCCAAAAGAGAGAATGGAAGACCTCATGTAATCTATTATGCAATCAAAACCTTGAATGAAGCACAAAGGAACTATACTACTACAGAGAAGGAATTATTGGCAGTGGTCTACGCCTTAGACAAATTTCGAGCATACTTGGTCAACAGTCCGATATAGTCATTTTTACGTGTGATCATTCCACTCGAATATCTCCATTAAAGCAAAATGCCAAAGCAAGACTTATCCGATGGGTTCTTCTCGCTTCAAGAATTTAACTTGCAAATTAAAGACGTATGGGTAGAGAATGTGGTAAGTGCACTTCATCTTTCAAGGTTAACGTATAGCCCATGATACTCATAGTCCACCCATCACGATGAATTTCGAAGAATCTCTAATGCAAGCTGGAAAGCTCCCAAGATGCTCACATTGCCACTTCTCGTAATAGAGAACCGCATCCGACCGGGAAAGAACAGGATAGGAAGTGTTTCTTGCGAAGATCCATTCCACTATTGGGAAGAGCCCTTCTTGTTCAAATACTACAGATCGACACCGAAGTGTGCCTCGAGGAAGAACAGCAAGGAATTCGTTTCACCGCTTACGGAGTGCCGTGGTGGTCATTTGCTTCAGAAGACAACAGCTGAAGGTGCCGTAGTCCTGGTTTACTTGCCTTCCTCGTTTAAAGAAGTACACCAAATGTGCCGTATGTGATAGATGCCAAAGACTCCTGAAATTTTCATCGTTACATGATGCCCCTAAACCCAATTTAGCGGTCGAGCTATTCTATGCTCGGGGCATCATTTCACGGGACCTTTCCCCCACATCTTATGGTCATACATACATATTGGTGGGAGTGGACTATGTGTCCAAGTGGGTTGAAGCAATCCCCTGCAAAACCAATGACCACATGGTGGTGCTTAAATTCTTGAAAGCAAACATCTTTTCTAGGTTCGGGGTACCAAAAGCCATTATTAGTGATGGAGGTTCACATTCAGAATAAACCTTTGAAAACCCTCATGGCTAAATATGGTGTGAAACACAGAAAGTGGCCACCCCTTACCATCCTCAAACAAGTGGTCAAGTAGAACTTGCTAACAGGGAGATTAAGACCATTCTAATGAAGCCAGGAACAAAGAACATAAAAGATCGGGTTCATCAACTGCTGATTCACAAGCGCCTACGTATCAGCCTTTCAAGACAATCCTGAATGTCCCCATCTGGGTTGGTCTATGGTAAGGCATGTCACCTTCCGTTGAGATCGAATATAAAGCACAGGGCAATCACAGTTTAACATGGATCTAAGTAGGGCCGAGTCAAAAGATTCCGATCTCAATGAGTCGAAGAAATATGAAATGATGCTCTACTTTGAATTCAAGATGCAAAGGAAAGATCAAAAAAATGGCATGATCAAATGATAACTAGCAAGAATTTCAACAAGGGGGACCAAGTCCTTCTATATGATTCCAAACTCCATCTATTTCCAAGCAAGCTCAAGTCGCGATGGACGGGTCCATTCATAGATCAGCAGGCACACCCCAATAGTTCAGTAGACTTAATCAATCCAAATGATGATAGGGTGATCAAAGTTAATGGACAGAGGGTGAAGCCCTATGTTGTGTAGCAAACCGTTAGGGAGGAAATTCTCCGCTGACTTCTTGAATCCATGGTGCCAATATTCAAGGGTGGCTCGCTTGTCTCAAGCCACTTATTTAATCGCTAAGTTTGGATCAAGTTTCTTTGCTTAAAAATTCTTGTAGTAATCAGCATTTGGCATTTGATTTTCACTTTGTGTTGACAATCGTAGTAACATCAACCACTGGGACGACTTTCCTCGCCACCATGTTTCCAGGAGGTACCGTCTAGACCCTTCTAAATTTTTTCATTCCCATGCCAGGTCAGTTAGATAGAATTTTCATATTTTTGGAATTTAGTTTTACTGGTTATACATGTCCTACAGTGCCCAAATTCGTTTTTCTTTAATTTTTAAATTGCTTTTTGTGTCTCTATTCTGTGTTTCTACTCTTGCCTTTAGTTGAAGAATTGAAGCCCTGTATCTTACCTTAATGTTAGAACAATTCCATGCAGGATTTAGTTTTTGGTAGGTCAGTTCCGAAGATATTCAACCTTTTACATCCACCTTTAGCTAATCACACACAGTGCACTCCAGATTGTACCAATAGGTTGAGAAGTTATATACCTCTTCCCACTTTGCAAAGCCGGCCTTAGATCTGTTGACGACTCTTAATAGGTTTGTGTTACCCGTGAATGAAGACCAATGTAGTCTTCCAAATGAAAAAGAAAAGAAAAAGAAAAAGAAAAGAAAGAAGAAAGAAGAATAAAGCCGTGATCGCTTGCCTTGAAACCCAAACACAAACTGAGGGGTCAAGGCGGAAGTCTTTAAAGCCCGATGCCCTAAACCTTAATCGGGTTTGAAGTCATCGACTTAGTGTTCGCGCACCCGTGGATGGTGGAGTTTTTGCGAGTTGTAGGTGCCACTCTCAAGTCATTCAAGTCCGGTGAAGCTCGTAGAGTTTGTGGTCGCTTGATCCTTTCGCTTGATGCCCTAGGACCTTAATTGCCTTGAGTCATCTATGGACTTCGTTACGACTTTGATGAAGTAGGTGCTTTTAGCATTGCACCCACAATGTGTAATCAAAGAAATAAATAAAAGTGGAAGCTGGTCCTATTTAGGTCGGGTCAACGCTTAAGGTCATGGCGTAGTTAGGCTTGGGGAGGAATAGCTTTGCAACTTATCACTCAAACCGGTTACCTTAGAACAATTAGGATTTCGTGGGAAGTCTGTGTCACTTCCTCGGGAACCGATGTTGCCCTAAAACTTGTTCTTATACGGCATTTGTTCTCTCACACGATTTTCGCATGTGGTCTAAATTGTTCATACTTTCAAAGGTCATTTATCCTCAGACACACACTTTGAACAATATACACTTTTTTGTAAAAGCACAAAGATGCATACCTTTATTGTTTTTGAAGTATCATATGGGCTAGCAAAGTGTCTTTGGGGTGTAATTAGTGCCCAAAAAGTGCTATTTTGAATCCTATTTAAGATAGGTTTTGAGTGATTTTTGTGCACTAATCATATGAATTGAGCCAATTAATATGTGCGGGTCCACTTAGTACCACTGATTCCGTTTCGAGTTCGTTTTTGGTAACTTTAAGGTGTTTTTGCAGCCTCAACCAATAATTCCCAAGTTTGATGTCGTGTTGGTGTCAATGTTGAGAATTCACCCGTGATTTCATCAACCAAAATGAAGAAATGTCAAGTGGAAATGATGAAAAGGAGATGCAGAGGCAAACCAGATTTTCGCTATGCATTGCGAAAATTTCGCAAGGATTGCGAAAATTTCGCAACCATTGCGAAAATTTCGCAACCATAGCGAAAGTTTCGCAATCCTAACGAAATTTTCGCTATGCACATTTTTTCGCTAAGCTAGAGAAATTTCGCTATCATAGCGAAAGTTACTGTGCAAGCGAAAATTTGAATTTCACTATGCCTTGCATTTTCGCTATGATAGCGAAATTTCCAAGCATCCCTTGAGTTGTCATCCTCAAGGGGTGTGTTTGGCAGCCAAGAAAATGAGAAAAAGCATAGAGAAGAGAGAAAAATGTAACCTAAAACCAGTGCTACTGAAAGCTTGAATAAAATAAAGTTAGGTTACAAAGTATAAGGTGGCTTATATACCAACCCAATTGTGTGAAATACCAAAATGCCTAAAATATATGTTTACAATAGGGGACAAATGGTAATTAAACAAAACGGTGGTCAGTTGAATCAAAAACACATGGGAATGATTTTCGCTTATGTATGAATTTCGCTATCATAGCTAAAATTTCGCCATGATAACAAATTTCTCTATCATAGCGAAATGCAAGGCATAATAAATTCAAATTCGCTATGCACGTAATCCGCTATGATAGCTTAAATTTCGCTATCGCTAGCTTAGCTTAAAATGTGCATAGCTTAAAATTTCGTTGATTAAATTTTCAAGAGGAGTTGCGAATTTCGCACCCTGCGAATTTTCGCAATGCATAGCTTAAAACTGGGTTTGCCTCCAGCCGCCTCCCACTTTGCCTCAAGATCTCCTTTTCATCATTTCACTTGACATTTCTTCATTTTTGGTTGATGAAATCACCGTGAATTCTTAACATTCGTACACCAAATCACGATATCAAACTTGAAAATTATTAATGAGGCTCAGAAAAACCCCTACAAATACTAAAACTAACTAAACGGAATCGGCACTAAGTGACCTGCACATGTCAATTGGCTCAATTCATATGATTAGCAAGAAAGCACTCAAAACCCATATCTCAACAGGTATCCAAAATACACTTAAAATTAGACCAGTTCTTAAGTTTCATGGAAGACTCTTTTTAAGCCTTCCTTACCGCTTTATACAAAACAAGGATGTCTTCGCGGAAGCAGGAGTGACATGGGAGGATTGACCGCAATAATCACTCGCGCATTGAACGTCATCCATCCTTTCAAGCCAATGTTAAGGTGGAGGAGCTTTGCGCCTGAAGCGTGGGGTGTTAATCAATGAGAGGTCGACAAACTCAAAGAAGGGGGAAATCAGAGAGGGAGTACCCAGAATGGCTGGCCAACGCCGCCTCGCCTTAAAAAAGAAAATGGTATGGCGATCAGATCACTTCACTGACGCACACGCCCAAAGATAGTTTCGCCGTGAAATCATGTTTCATTTGTTCAGATGACATGCACCCTTCATTCCTGCTGAATTAAGGCTGTCACTAGCATTGTAATACCTGCAACCACGTCACCTACGTGAGTGGCCCAACCGTTGATCCGTAGGGAGCTTGGCTCTCCACAAAAGTGTAATTTAAAAGGAAATTCATGGGCAAGGTTTCGTTTGCTCAATGATTGGATTACTGACATTTTAAAATAGAAAGATGATTGTCGATTTTTAGGGTTCCACTCACTCGATCACGTAACTCCCACCTCTCATTTTACAAACTCATCTAGCCATTGATAAATGGTCTGATAAAATATTTATCTCAAATGCTCTTTCAAAGACAGGCGATGATTTAATGATGTTAGTCACTTTTATTCCTAATTAATTGGGTCTCAGCTTGCATTTGTAATCAAGCACAATGTAAAATCGAATGTCTGCTCACATGTGTTGTTAAGAGATGCTGGAATTATGTTTTAATAGTGTTTGAAATGCCACGATCGTACAATCCATTGAGGTTCAAGAGGAATTAGGAATTACCGTGATCAGGTGAGTTTCCACTGAACTTAGCAAAGAAGCTTCAGAACCCATGGAACGTATAAGGACAATCATAATTGAAGAGAATTTATTCATAAAAACAAAGACTTTGAGAAAATCATAATCCGCCTGCAAACCAGAATCAAAATAGAGAAGACTGGATCAAAACTAAATGTATGTCTCTACCGAAGGATTACGTGCTTGAACCAAAACTTCCAAAGAATAAAAGTTCCTAATCTGAATCTATAAATCAACTCAAAAACTATGGAGAAGAACACTTATCCTGCAAACCTAACCTCCCAAATCAAAAGCCGTCTCATCATATCCCTTCGTATTTTTATATCCTTCTTCGATGTGATCTTGCATTAGATGTTATGATGATATGGTTTTGCATTAAGATCGAATTCTACCAATTTCGCACTTCACACAGGTGTACCGGTACATGTTAATGGTGTACCGGTACACTTTGGCCACTGTCACTTTTCACAAAAATGTGTACACATCAAGTGTACTGCACACTTTGTTCTCTCTGCTTTTTCTTCTCAAACATTTTTGGCGCCTCAAACTTCATCAATCGCTTGCCCACATCCTCAATGATTCATATTTTATTTCCCTGACAAAAAGCTTTGTACAATTATACTGACTAAAGAACTTAATAAGTCTAAACACAAAAGCAATTAAAAATACTCTATCCTCATGCTAAATGTGTAAAGTGTGTGACTTGAATGTTTCTCGGTAAGTTTTGCTATAATTACTGCTCAATGGTGTATTCATCACACCCCCCAACTTGCATCTTGCTAGTCCCTAGCAAGATTTAAACTAGAGATACCCACTGGTTATGAATTCCAACAAGTGCGCCATACAATATAAGGTTTCTCTCAGAAGATCCCTCAACATAGAAAATATGAAATATAATACTTCACCTACTGTAGTATGCACCAATATGACTCATTGATAACTAACCACAATCATAAGCAATGAACATAACAACAAGCTAACACAAAATCAGTTATTCAAATAAGGGATCATGGAATCAAAGAAAAGTAAGGCGATCAAGCAAACATTGAACTGGAACGATCGATATCATGGAAGCAACCATTTAACATAAACACTTAACTACTATGCATAAAGTCAGAAGAAACGACGAACATAACTGGAATCAAAAAGGTCTTAAAGGTCAACAATCACTGGCAGGTAGAAAGAAAGGTAATGAACAAATGGTGTCACATGTCAATGGTTTGAGGGTCTGGCGTACCTAATTGCCATAACACCACCCTACTCTAGCCTAATAAAGCTACTCACGTGATCCCTCATCATCATCCGCTGCAAGAAAAATGCATCCTCATCGACGCAGGGGCCATCCAATCCCCCAACTCCTCCGCCAGGAAGCGGCATCCCGCCAACGCGCCTCCACTCCGAAAAATACGACTCCTGCCCCGAGAGCCCTCGGTCAAGCTGTCGCTTCCCAAGATGGATTTTGAACCACCCCTGCACGCCACTTGGGCTGGGATGTGCCTTGTGTGTTGGTGCCGTAGACAAGGACCCCGAGAATAGTCACTCAGTCAAGGCCGGGTCTAAAGTGATGCAAATTTCGCCTTGGCCCCGCCTTTGTTTGTAATAGGCCCCAACCTTAGGGCAGCACCCTCTTTCCTTGAAGGTCGCTCCCCTCATTCCCACGGCTCACAAGACTCGTAGCGATGGGAATGAAGATGTTCATTTTATGCGAAATTGCGTGAAAAGTCCTCATCACACACCATGACTGTTATAATCGATGAGTTTCGTCATGATTTAATATAAAACTGAATTTGTTCTCACGAGATTTTTCTACGTCTTTAGGTCCACTCGATCATGAATAATCTTATTCATCACTTGATATTCCAAATTTTGAGCTTCCCGGCATAAATTTCTTTCTTCATGAACCCATTCATAGTCACCGGGTAAAAGCACATAGCCTCAGTGAACAACTGGGCATCAAAATCAGTGATAGCCCTAAGTGGGTAAGGTCGGTCTGAGGTAGCAGGGCGGACATACTGTAAGGAATGAGCTATCAATCGTGGTGATCCGAGTCGCTACCCATCATCGTAGTCTTCCCGAAGGTCTCGCCCGCTGATTTTATTTCATTGGTATAGAACCCAACCACGCAGGCAAATATCCTTGAAACCTCAAGACACGGTGAATTGTATATTCGATTCAACACTGATGGGATGAGAGCACAAAATGTCTCCAACTTCACGCTCATCCTCAGCTGGGAAATCCCCTCTGCTTTGCACCCCCCCATCAACATTTCATGTCTCCACCAGCCTCAAAGAAATACAGCCTCTATCCTCATCATCACCACGTCGACACTTCCTCACTGGGGAGACTTCTACTTGCCCGCCTCTGCCCTTACCTGGGTCGGAGGAATCCGATTTCCCTTCTTCACGCCTCTCGCTCCCATAGAGGAGCCAGCTTTCCCATTGCTCCCGGATCGTGCCATAGAGACGGCAAGGATGGCAATAATGGCACAGATGGCCCATATATATAAATATCCTAAGCTCTGTTAAAAAGCACCTGGCCGGTCTCACAGGTAAAATCATATAGTAATTTCCTTCTCATACTGTCACCCGAGACCCCAAACCACCAAGTACAGAAAACCACTACCCAAAGCCAACCAAACAAGTCCATGTATACTAGTGGATGGTACGAAAATGCTCTCAAGGAGTTTCAAGAAGCTTATCACGTCCATGAGAATGCAGAGACTCTGACCGAGCGAAGGAAACCTCGGGGCAGAGGTGCAATTCCGACTTGAGGATGCCTGTGTGAGAAGGCAAAAAGACTAGGTTTGGCCAGATAGATGTGGAGGAGGGTTTGAATGTCAGAAAAGGCAAACATTTTGGGTTAAAAACCTTTTTTGCTCAAAACACACCAAGATGTACTCCAGCACGCTAGCAGTACCCAGACACTTTGGCTAATGGTCTCCTTTAACAGAGTGGGTGTACTCTATGACACTTTCTTTGCGCGCACCTAGCACAACTGCCCACCTGATTTAATTTGAATGCATATTTTTTCACCCTGGGAACAAAGCAGCCGATACCTAAGGTCCTGTCAACCGCCTTCCATCCTGTTTCACCGCATGCCTACCTTCTTTTGCTCATATCTCACCCAACCCACTATATTCACGTGAATCAACAACGTAGCCCTTCTTTGGATATTACCTAATCTTTCTTTGCATGGGTCTATCTTTTCAGTATCACATTGAGTTTAATTGATTTGATAACTTGGGGTTCCAAATAGGTGCAAGAGGTGAGACAATACGAGTTCGCATGTACATAGAAATGATGGCCTCTAATCATTTTTTCACATGCAAGATGTTCTCAAAGACTATGATGTATTTTCATTATGATATGCTAAATTAATGCACACTGGTGAGGCCATAAGTGCTACATACAAGAGTATGGTTGGTAGGTATGTATTTGTGCAAGCAATAAGGGCAAAATGCAAGGGCATGTAGAGCCCAAAAAGAAATATAAAGATTTTGCAGTATGCTAGTTAAAATGTACATGCATTGAGATGATGTGGAGTGTTAATGAGATCAAAGGCTCTATACATTGCGTGTCAAGTATTATATCTAAAGAGCTACATTCAAAAAATTTTCCATACACTCGAACATGTAATGCGCATAGTTAGGTTCAACCAAAGTAAATAATTTATTAATAGGTAAAATGCATTGTCTCAATAAGGAAAACAAGAGGACTCCCACAATGCACTGATGCAACATAGAAACTAGGGCCCAAATGGTTTTTATTTTTTTATTTATTTTTATATAATTTATTGAAAAGCAAATGAAGTAAAGACAAAGAGAAATAAAATGCAGAATGAAAATAAAATGAAAATTAAAACTATATACAAATAAGTTGAGAAACGAATTTACTCGACGGGTATCCCAAGAGTGATCACTGGAGTCCAGACTAGTCTCGAAGATTGAACGCCGAGAATGGCTTGAGGCATTGACTCATTAACTTTGTGGAAAGACTCCGCCTCCGATTCTCAATCTCCCCACGCCCGCATGGTGCGGCACTACTTTAACAATGAACTGACCAGCCCAACGAGAGCGAGTTTTCCTGAAATAAGTGCGTGCAACCGAGCCGTACAAACAGACCTTTTGGTTTGTCTAACGTTTTCCTGTTAATAGTCTTGCCAAGTGGAAAACAACTTGAGCCGCCTTTGTACCCCAGAGCTACACGACTCTCTCCGCACCATCAAGCCTATTTAGCTGCAACAAGCGCTGCTTACCTGCTTGAGCTAGACCGAATTAAAAAGCTCCCACAGCCCAAAGAAGCCCTAACCTACCTTTCAATCGGTAGATGACAAGCCTTTCCATACACAAGCCTATAGAGATATACCAAGAACAAGGCTATTAAAGATGAGACCAAAGAGCATCATTGTTTTATGATCAATCTACTAACCCGTTTTTCCAAAAAATATGTTTTATCTCCCTATTAGCTAGTTCAACTTGACCATTGGTCTCGTGTGGGTGGTGGAGAGGTTGCGAAACTTAAGGGGTGACTCACATTTTTAAGATATTCAAAAGATCGATTACAAAAGTGTGAGTCCACCATCACCACACTGCGCGAGGCATTCCAAAACAGAAAATGTGTTCTTATAAATTTCAAACCACCTTATGGTCATTGGTTCTGTCGGAATAGCCTCAACTCCACTTAGACACATAATCAATGTATAATAGAATGCAAAGATAATGCACAAGAAGGGGGAAAAGGTCCCATGAAGTCTATACCCCAACAATCAAAAATTTCAATGATTAAGATGGGGGTAAGAGGCATCATGTTTCGTTTTGTGACCCCTCCTAATTGTTGGCATTGAGCACAAGTTTTGCAGAAATTAAAACAATCTTTAAATAGGTAGGCAAGAAACCAGCTTGGTAAAATCTTATCTCGCCTGCTTTTTCGCAAGTGGTAGAAAATGCCCCTCCAATGCTTTCTAATGGCAAAGGTTAGATCCCGTCCGTCATCATCGGGTACATCTCTCATTATTTGGATTCTGATAGTATTTAAATAGATATGGGATCATCAAAGCAATATTTCTTAACATCCGCGCCAAAATTTTCTTTTTTCGTTGAGACGCCCATCGTGTGTGTGGAATCCGACTAGTGACTAGGTAGTTCACAAATGTCGATACCATGGTCACGAACAGAGTAAAGAGTTGTTTCATCGTGGAAAAATCGCGCTATGGTGCCAAAGTGCAAGGCTATGAGAGTTGGATTCTGAATGACCGAGATAAAATGGTCACGACCACATTCTCGACCCCTTTATCTTTCTTTAATGTTTCAAATTGAATTCCTCGCATAGTAATCCAAGTAATTCCAGTTAACCGAGGGTCATGTCCGCATGAGATGGTGCAGTACTTCGTGTGGCTGTGCATGGATCTGGTGAAGACAGTCACAGAGAGTCTACAACATGACCTAACTTTCTGTGTAAAGACACCAGAAACCCTTTTCCGTGGCTGTGCAGTTTGTTTGAGCAGAGTCTAGCGTCTCATTGGCGTGTAATAAATTACAGTAAAAAGCCTTTTGTCTTCCTTTGTCCGCGAAACAGCCCCTTATAGTATAATCACTAGCCGGCCACACATGATCTCAACGGAAGGTTCCAATTAGAGATCGCATGATAGGTGACACTAATATAGTTTTGAGCTAACAAAAGTGTCTTCACAAGCCCGACCATGCAAGATATTTTGTGAAGAAGTACATAAGGGACGAGCCATCGCACCAAATCCTTTATAAATCTCCTATAAAATCCAGCATATCCCAAAAAATGACCGATGTCCTTGGGTCACTTAGGCGTAGGTAAATTGGGAATCACTACTTTGGCCCATCAAACTCAACCCGCTTGACTACGTGGCCTAAGACGATCCTCAGGGTCACTCACAAACGACACTTTCCTCTAATTTAACACAAGGTTTTTCTTCTGGCATCTCTAAGACCTTACGAGATTCCTCCAAAGTGACAAACTGTAAGAGTTACTGAAACCAGAAATCATCCATGAATATTTCCAAGGCACGATTTACCATACATTTAGTAATCTCATCATGTCTGCTGGTCGGAAGTTCCTGTGCATTACATATCCAAAATGGCATTTTCCTAAAGGCAAAGTGCCAAAGGACATGTGAATGTAGTTTTCTCTTGATCTCTATAGCCATCTCAATTTGATCAGAAATGAAAATTCGCCGAGAAAGCAATAGAATTCATGCCCCGCAATCCTCTAAGATTTGATCAACAACAAAGAGGTATGGTTCTTCCAGTACCCGCTGCTGAGCTTCCTTTATAATCTATAAAAATACCTCCATCTTGAAGCTTTAATAATGAAAGGGAAATGAGCTCATTATTTCTTACTGGCAACCACAAAGGACTCCGTGCATTTCTCTTAGAACTCATCTGCGCAATGGTTAAATCACTGAGTTATCTCGCACAAAGGTAACAACCCTACATCCAAGAGTTTAAACTTCCTTCTTTCACTACTTTTCATTATTGATTCAATCGCTCTGTGGCTGCTTCAGAGGGTTTAACAACATCCTCTTCTAAATGGTAGAATCCTATGTGTGTAGATCAAAGGGCCAATTCCCTTAATATCTGCAATTATCCAACTTATGCTTTTATGGGTTCTCAATATCTCCAAAAGGATTTTCTTGATTCATCCCTAAGAAGAAGATATATTTATGTTTCTCCCGCCCCTTTAAGGTTTATGAAAAGTATTTGAGATGTGATGGTAAAGGTTTAACCTGCTTTTAGGTGGTTTCTCTAAGGCACACTGTCCTCATTCGTGGTAATGGTTCAAATTCTAAGGACCCACCCATTCACTTCCAAGACTTTATGTTCAATTATGGAGTGTAGAAAACTCCGATTCTAATGTAGTCACTTCCTATTCTAATTGGCTTACTCAAACATGACGTAGAAAGAGGTGACATCATTGTAAAGATATTGTTTAAGTATTTACTATGTAATCAACTATGTTGACTCACTTATCTTTTCATCTCCTCTTCCCATCCCCTTGATAACATTAAAGATATTCAGATTAACACTATGTTACCAAACATATGTCATTAGGCCTCCCTTACAATGTATAATACATCAAGTGTAATGCAAGAAAGGTCACAAGAATCACCGGGAACCCAGTTCTCTGCTCACTTATGTGTTGAGTGGTCACACAACAAGATCCACAGGAAGAGAACTGTCTACTTGTACCAATACATCCTTCATTATCCTCTAGGAATTTACACTACTTCATTACTTAGTTGAGAGTGATATTGGCTGGCTCTAATTCTCCTAACCCTAGGTGTGGTCCACATATACCGAGTATGGCAACAAATTAACACTTGCCCCAACTACCTTAGAGCATGTCCTAACTTGAATTTCACTACTATGTGGGAAAATAGTGTATTTCCGTGATCTTGCATCAAAGCTGTTTCAATCGCTGAAGCAGACCGCTCACCAAGTGAATGCCTTATTACACCTAGTTTCCTTTACTGTAAAAACAAACTTTAAGAAACTCAGAATACGATGGAATTTGCTTTAATGGCATTCCAGAGCACAAGGGAATGTTCGCCAATTTGTTCAATAATTCATGATCTCGCATCGGTTATTCACTCTTCGGGGGCTCTCACCATGAGGATATGGTGGTGGCCGAGGGATATGCAGCCCATCTCCTCTGGGCTCACCATCAATAACATCGGTCCTAGGACATACTGGTCGACACCCCATCATCTCGACCGATTCACTTGAGACTCTTGTGATGGTTCCTCCCCGTTAGGATGGTTTTTGGCTAACTACCCTACCGTCGGGGCAGGTGCAGCAACAACCCAATGTCTGGGGTGCACCCTCACTTGGACCTGAAACCCGCCACTATTCCTGGGCCTTGTGGGCCTTGGACAGGTCGAGAGACAGCTTCTTTCCATGGAGCATCACCCACAGACGACGCCAACTTAGTTATCTGGGATCCTCAAGCATCATTCAGAGCAAATAAATTTGTTTGGGTGGATTGTTGAGTCCACAAACCCGTGTTACCATATCCTCCGCACTCTTGCGGAGGCTGGATATGTCGTGGCCTTGATTTCCTTGTCTCTTGGTGGAAGATGATAACCTTGATGCCAGAGCTCACCCAAAACTCAAATTGGACTCAAAAATGAGGACTTAATCAGGAAAACCTTGCCTTGACAATGAAAATTCTGGGTTGCTCGGCAGGCCATGCTGTCCTCCTATTCTCTCTCTGAAGGCTAAATTGGATGCTTTACCCCACCCCGATTGTTATAGGTTTCGTAGCATGGGGAATTGAAAGGCTTCCTTTGGTAGTTATATACTAGTCATTTATCCGAATTGGGTCTTTAACTCAGTAGTGGAAGGTTTAAGTACAGCATGAGTGTAGGGTCTTATTATGCATGGCCCTCCACTCAGTGGACAATAGGTGAGGGTATTTCAGGCATGCCAGTCACCTCATTCACCTTTTCATCTCTATGGCCTCAATTTTTGTTAAATTGGCAATTTTGCTTGCACCATCGGTGTCTCCTTTAGGTGATGGATCTTCTCCCTATAGGTGTATGTTACACTTTAGCAAAGAACAGGAGGTGGGTAGTTTGAAATGGAGTGTATTCTTCAAGTATGGTGTCAAAGAGTTTAATTGCCTCCTCAGCACTCTTCTTCTCATAAAATTCACTGCATAAGCATTTTCATTTGAATGTATTGTTTATTATTTCATGATAGTCCTGATATATACATTTGTCCTACATCCAATCCATGATGAGGATAGTATGGAGTGAGATCCATCTTTCCCATACCGCGACAAAAAAGTTCCACCCGGCTTTTTAAAATTCTGGAATTGGTCAGGATGATGATCCAAGGAGTATGTTCATTAAAGAATGTTGTCATCTCAGGATGATCCGATTTGAGGTGTGTATTGTCATCTTGAAATATTGACTCTATTGGCGATCCTGTACTTCAGGATACAATTTACGTTCGCGCGCTGCTCGCTGCGGTAGCCTAAAACTATATGCACTACGCACCGTCCAAGAAACACCCAGTGACCGAGATTTCTTCACCAACAACAAATTAAAAAGAACGTGAGAACGATTCCGACGGTGTGCAATGCAACTGCAAATCACCTCCGGCCTCTCTGCATCAACCGGCTGGTCGCCACTCCTCGCAACGGCGCTCAAAAATGCTTCGCAGACTTATTCAGATGCTGAATTTTATTCCTGTGCGTAGGAATTCAAGGTTGTCTAGCATTGTAATACCGTGGAACTGACAGGTCATCTCCACAGGGAGTGGTCTAAATCTGTCGATCCGTAGGAGCTATTCCCCTCTGCCAAAAAGTGTGTAATTTTAAAAGCCACTATAGGGCCGCGGTTGTTTGTCTAACATTGGATCGCTTGAACATTTTAAAATAAAGATGATTGTCAGATTTTGAGGTTCACTCTGACTATCACGTAATCCCACTTCTTATTTTCCTATAACTATCAGGGGCCATTGATAAATGGTCTTTGATGGAAGATTTATCCTTAAATGCTTTTCGAAAGAAAGATGATTCAATGATGTTAGTCACTTATTCTAATGACTGCCCTTAGCTTGCATTTGTAATCAAGCACAACGTACCGAATGTCTCTGCTCACGTTGTCAAGAGGATGCCCAACTAAGGTTTTTAATAGTGTTTGGTACAAGAAATAACATCGCATAATCCATCGAGGTTCAAGAGAGTGAATCGAGGGAATTACCGTGATCATGGTGAGTTTCCCACCGCGGGAATCCCCAAGAAAGAAGTTTAGAACTCCAAGGAACGATATAAGGACAATTACAATTGGAGAATTTATTCATAAGAACGGCACTTTGAGAAAATCGAGAATTCGAGTTGCAAAACTTAGGAATGAAAAAAATGTAAAAATCTTGGGATTGAAAACGAAATGTATGTTCCTACTGAAGGATTACAGGTGCTTGAATCCAAAATCTCCAAAGAATAAAAGTCTTCAATCTGGATCTATAAAACTTCAACTCAAAACTATGGAGAAGAACACTTCTCCTATGAAAACCTAATCCTCCCAAATCCAAAAGCTGCCTCCTCATCATATCCTGTGGCTTTTATATCCTTCTTCGATGTGATCTTGCATTAGATGTTGATTGACAAGTGTGCCCTTGCGTTAAGATCGAATTCCTACTCAATTCCCGCACTTCTCACACAGGTGTACCGGTACATGTTAATGGTGTACCGGTACACCCCCAACAGTATCGCACTACGCTCGGGTGTGCGGGTACACATTGAAGGTGTCTTAGGTACACTTTGCCCTAGTGCTTTTCGACATTTTCTGATTCCTGAAACTTCATCAATCGTTTGCCCACATCCTCAATGATTCATATTTGCTTCCCGGACAAAAAGCTTTGTACAATTATGCATTAGACCTGAAAGACCTGCACAAGTCTAAAAACACAAAAGCAATTAAAAATACCTATCCTCATGCCAAATGTGGGTAAAGTGTGACTTGAATGTTCTAAGTTTTGCTATAATTACTGCTCAATGGTGTATTCATCAATTGACCTCATCGTATATGCCACAGCCGGCCATGAACTTCTCAGTTTTATGGATGTTTTCTCCGGCTACAACCAGATCAGCATGGATCCAAATGACCAAGAAAATACCTCGTTTGTCACAGGGTAAGGAACCTATTGCTATCGTGTGATGCCCTTTGGACTCAAAAACGCGGGAGCCACTTATCAGAGGCTAGTAAACAGGATGTTCCAGAAGCAAATAGGAACGTCCATGGAGGTGTATATAGATGACATGTTAGTGAAGTCAACCACAACGGAGCTCCACATAGCTCATTTATCCGAGGCGTTCTAGATCTTAAGAGAATACAACATAAAGTTGAATCCAGCTAAATGTGCCTTCGGAGTGTCAACCGGAAAATTCTTAAACTTCATAGTCAACAACCAAGGAATTGAAGCAAATCCAGACAAAATAAGGTTATTACTCGACATGCCGCCACCATGAAACATAAAGGAGGTCCGGCTTAGACAAGAAGGAGTAGTCACTCTAAAGCGGGTCGTATCCCGGGACTAGCGATAAATGTCAGCCTTTCTTCAAGTTCTAAAGAAACTTTCAATGGGATGCAAATTGCGGCGTTCACCCGACATTGAAGAGCGTATTTGAGCTCTCCCGCCCCATTACGGTAAGCCCCTACGAAGGGAGCTTCTTAATCACATGCCCAGCGGGTTTGATTTCTCGACTAAGCGTTGTCCTCGTCGAGAGACGAGGGCAGTCTGACATCGATCTACTATTACGACCCGAGCTCTGAGAGAAGTAGAGAGAGGTACGGGGATGGAGAAATTAATCCTGGCATTAGTGACCACAGCCCGGAAGCTCCACCCTTATTTCCAAACTCATACAGGTGAAGTCAATAAGGAGAATACGGATTAAACAGGAGTACTTTACACAAACCGAGACCTCATGAAGGTTAATGAAATTGGGCCATAGAGCTAAAGCGAGTTCGACCTTCGGATCTGAGCGCCGAAAGCTACTTGATAAAGGGCCAGTCTTAGCGGACAGTCATCTCAGGTCACCTCGGCGGATCTTGCCAAAAAAGTACTCAAGCGTGACCTCCTTACGGGACTCTGCGTAGACGGGGCCTCAAATGCTCAAGGAAGCCGAGCCAGGCTAATCCTGACCTCCCTAGAAGGAATAGATATTGGTACGCTTGGTCGGATTCGAGCCTCGGCCCAGCTGAGGCCGAGTATGGCCAGTCGTGGCCGGTCTTAGCCTCGCCCATTCAATGGAAGTTGACCAGCTTGAGGTCCGTAGTGACTCCCAACTGGTAGTAAAACAAATAGAAGACACCTTCGAGGCCAAAGGTGAAAAAATGATCCTATACCTCAAAAAGGTATGGGACTTACTGAAAAAGTTCGTGCTAGTTCAAGTCAGACACATACCCAGAGCGGAGGGAATTCGGAGGCGGATACCTTAAATGGCCTTGGGACCTCCTGACCTCGTGATTTGTCAGATAACATAAACCTTCTGTGGATCATATCTATGGCAAGGAAGTCGCCCAATCCCAGTCGAGCAAGTGGATGGACCACAATTGGGATTACTTAATAATAGACGGACATCTACTCGGCTGACCCGAAAGGCCTGCAAAAGTTGGGCGGAGTCGACGGGTTCACTAATCATGGGAAGCCTTTACAAGCGAGGTTTTCACTATCCTTGGCCATCGCGAGGGAAGCGTAGACTACGTACTCAGGGAAGTACACGAAGGCGTATGCGAAAATCATATCGGAGCTCGGGCATTAGCAGGGAAAGTTTTAAGGCAGGGATACTATTGGCCTATAATGCTCAGAGACGCAACCGACCTAGTCAGGAAATGCAAGATTTGCCAGGAGTACGCCAAAATCTCTCACCTCCCATCCAAGCCCGTGACGTCGATTCTGAAGCCCTGACCTTTCCAAATGATGGGGTTTGGACATATTGGGACCTCGCCCATTGGGAGTGACGATGGGAGATTTATCATCGTTGCGATGGATTACTTCACCAAATGGGTGGTAGAACCTTTGGCTACTATCACGGAGACAAAGATCGCAATTTTGTGTGGAGTTCCATAATATGCGGGTTTGGTATCCACAGGCTACAGTGTCGAGACAATGGAAAGAAATTTGATAATGTCAAATTCAGGGATTTTTGTGCCGAGCTCGGGATCAAGAATTATTACTCTTCCCCGGCACATCCGCAATCTAATGGACAAGTAGAGGTCACCATCAAAACCCTTAAAGCAGCGTTGAAGACCAAATTAGAGAGGATCTCGAGGCGAATGGGTAGATACCTCCTCAGTGTTATGGGCATCTGAACTACGATGCAGAGTTAGCGACTGAAGGGAAACCCTTCGCCCTAGCTTTCGAGTCTGCAGGCGATAGCCCACTGTCAAGATCAGTTAAAGTCACCAGAATCGAGTTGGCAGCGTGGAACACGACCGAAGAGGCTCTCACTTTAAATTTAGACCTCTAGATGAAGGCGTGAAGCGGTCCTCAAGCGCACAGAAGATTACAAGGAAGACGGTGAGGTATTATAACCAAAAAGTCAAACCTAGGAGTTACAAGCCTGGTGACCTAGTCTTAAAAAGCTCCTGCAAGCAAGGAAAAGAGTGACACATGGAAGCCCAGGACCTAAGCTGGGGCCCTACGTCGTATCTCGCGTCGTCGGGCGCGAATTCTGAACTCCAGACGGAGGAGGGAAAAGTTCTACATCATGCTTGGAATGCTGAACACCTTAAGCGTTTCTATCAATAGACCTCGGTTTTTAATCCTAAATAAAGTATTATCAGTTTTCGGATGACGAACTGTGCGTTTATTGATTATTTGGAAGTCTCGGACAGTTCAGCCAGAGAATGTGCAAGAAAATTACATACATCAGAATTCGCAAACTCAAAATTCAAAGAATAAAATATCTCTTTATTTCAATAAAGGTACAATTGGTTACAATCAGTAGCGTCATTCCTTACATCTCGGAAACAAACAATACAAGCAGTTCCTTAAAAAAAAAAAAAAAAAAAGAACTCAAGGGAATATTAAAAATGGGGTATTCATTAATAGCAACATTACTCATGTTCGAAGCCTGGCATGAAAAGAAAACAAATATTGCTATATAATGAAGTTAAGATATCAGAAGGTGAAGAAGGGGAGCAGGCCTCAGCGAGAGTATTTGGATCTCCAGAGTTGTCGGCGGAAAAGGACCCTTCTGCCTCCTCATCACTAGGGATGTCGAAGTTGAAGTCAAATTTTGGGTGAGCAATAAGCGACCTTCGGCTTTGAAAGGCGAGGCCACCTAGAAGCCCATTGAGGTGCAAGCCTCATCCCTCAATCTCCTTTATAACCGTCCTCCCGAACTGACCGAGTCTGCTTACCTGAAGGTCCCTCGCAGCCCTTGGCACTCCTGGGGTCATCGTTCCCACGAGCTTAGCCTCAGAAGCAGCGACCGAGCTCTCCCGATCTAGGCTGCGGCCCAGCACATTCGCGGTGTCTCTAGTCGCACGCATCTCTTCTCTAGACCCCCGCAGCTCGCTCTGAGACGTGAACAACTCATCCCTGACCATCTAAAGCTTAGACTGGGTAGACTGCAGCCCGTCCCTAGCCTCCAGCAAGTCATTTTGCACAGCCTTCAACCCATCCCGAACCTCCCGAAGCTTGACTTCGGCCAGCACTAAGTTGTTCCCTGGCCTGTCTTCTACACCCTCGGCGAGCTTACGACAAGGTATGCCTCAAATCGGACTTAAGCTTCACCGCCTCCTCGGTCATACTCTGCACTCGGTCCCGCAGCTTAGCTCGCTCAGAAGTAAGGGAAGCCACACTCGCCTTGTAAACTTTGGCGGCTTTGACATGACCCTCGTTTAGTTTGGCCTTTTTAGATAAACTCTTCAAATGAGTAGCCACACACTTTGACACAGATCCAACTTTGACTAAAGTTAAAATCGAGGCGCGGTAAGATACGGGGGCTTACGGAGCGACCCCTGGAGGGATAGAGCTAAAGGTTCCTCGACGGGCGGGCGCCGATCTTGGTCGAGAATCTTTGGGATGGTGAGGCCGCGCTTAAGCCCGGCTCACGGACCTTCTGAAGGAGCAATGGTCGCCATCTCCATCAGTTTCGGAGCTCTTCCTCTTTAACTCTTCCGCCCTCGAGGAAGGTGGCTTAACACTATGCGTTAGAGTTAAGCGGAGTGATAGGCATGACCTCCAGCGTGCCTTTCAGGCGACCCTCCCGATGAGTCTTTTGCCTTTGCGACGAGGAGACGAGGCTTGGGGCTACGAACTCTGAGCTTTAGGGACCTCAGCTGGAGGCGGTAACACCTACCCCGGTACTCGGACTTGGCAGTGGAAGGCCCGACGGGAAAGAATTTCGTAGCGGAGGGAGGTGAAGGCCTCAAAGCAGCAGAGCGGGTAGACCTCAAGCTTGAAGGACCAGGAATGTCCGACCTCAAGCTTGAAAGACCAGGAATATTCACAAAAGGACGAAATAGTGCGGTGCACAGCAGGCACTGTGCGGTCACGGTCGCGTCTACGAATTTTCGCATGTTGTTGCGAAATTTTGCAAACCTGCGAAATTTCGCAACCTGTGAAAATTCGCAGGTTGCGAAATTTTCTAAAGTAAGGGTGCCGGAATCAACAATATTTATAAACCTAAATTCCTCCTCACGCATTAGTCAAACTCTTAATATAGTGGTTCTAAATTCGAACACGGGGATGAGTTTTCTTAGTACAAATGATTCTGATGAGGTTCAAAATGGTAATTTCAATTTGGATTATGGGGTGGTGATAAAAAGCAGTGAGAGTTGATGGTGTGCAGAACAAAATTAAAAATAAGAAAAAATAAGAAAAAGAACTCCTTGAATCATTGGGCTCGGTTTTTAGGTCACAAGGCAAGCGAGAGGTCCAGTGTTCATTTCCTCGCGTTAGGGAGGATGACATATAGTCATTTCCCGAACCAGATCTTCATTTAACTTTAAAAACTAAACCCTAATAATTTTCCTTTTGATAGAAAGCATTTATTTAGCATTTATGGTTCCTACAGTGAAAACATGTCTCAAAAACCTACCCTTCAGTAACTAATAGGAAACAACTAACTAGGCATCAGTGAATCCTAGTGAAGTATCCATTTGAACCCCGAAAAGCTTGCCAAATACACATTAAGGAGAGCATGCTTAAGAGATTTTAACCCTAAAAAGTTGAAATCCGGCCCATAACCCCTCCCTCAGGCTCGCCAAGGGAAACAATGGATATCGAGTGTCTACAAGCTAAGAATACACGAACCACAAAAACTGCCAAGTATTGGCCAAAGTACATCAGCTTTAAACCTAGAGTTTGCAAGAATTTAGGAACCAAATGCACTTGAAACCCCTCTTTGCAGCAGGGAACCAAAGTTTACCTTAAAATGGTGCCAGTAGCCCTCTTCAAGGAGGAAGAGGTTTTAATTGCTCATCCTCGAGTTGTCTATCCTTGGAGGGTGTTTATGACGAAAGGAAAGAAAATGAAAAGAAAATGGAAAAGGAAGGCTGCCCGGGGCTGCCTGTGCGACGTGAAGTGAAGTGAGTTGATTGATACAAAGTTTCTGGTAGAGGCTTATATAGATGCTAAAGTCGCAAGGGAAGTTGCAAAAAAACCAAAATCGGGAAGGCTATTAGGGGTAAAATGGAAAAAAACCAAAAGAAATGCAAACGGGGCATAAGCGTAAAAAAGCATGAGCAGGCGCGGGAAGGAACAATGCGTGGGGCGGGGCAGTGCTCGTAGGAAAATCATTCCTGCAGTGGTGCATTGTTCTTCACTTTTTCCTCTTCTTTCCTTCTAGGATACGATCTGCTGGCGATGAGTTTATTTCGAATTCTTCGATGCTTGGATCGGCTACGACAATTTTGGCATAATTAGCTATAAAAGCGCAAAATTGCCACAAAATGCGATAAGTAGAATAGTAGGGACATAATGTGCAAATAAGATTAATTGAATGATTAGTACACAAAAGCACTCCAAAACCTATAATAAATAGGGTTCAAAATAGCACTTTTTGGAGCCTTTACTCTCGTCAGTCTTGTCTCCTGTACACCACCCCTTGTGCTTGAAAGTGAGTCCACAGCGAGGTGAGCAATGTCCGATGAAAATTCTCCCTACAAGGGGCTACTCTCCACCTAAATGCACATGAAATGGCATACATAAAACATCAAACCATATTAGCCACAAATAATGCAATCTATATGGAATGTTCCATGTCATGCATGAGATAAGACTCCTCGTACCCACAACCCGAGTCTGAACCAACTCCTCCACCTGGCGCCAAGTGTGAATCCAATCATTGGTGTTTCACCCAGAAGCAAACCATTGGACAACCTTCCAATTTTAATTTATCGAATCCGATGTTTTTATTTGGGTTCTGCGAATTTTCGGGGTCTCACGCGAGGCTTCATAGCATGTCGGCTACTTCCATGACTTTCATCATTTGGATACATATGTCTAACCAGAATAAAATTTGGGTTTCAGGCACTTTGATGAACTTTCATCGTTGGATACATATGTTTGACCAAGAATAAATTTTGGGTATTTCGCCTTGGGGGGGAATCTACCACATCTTGCTTCTTTGACATGAAATTTATTATTATTATTTTATACATTGTGAGTCTCCATTTTGGACGTTGTCCCTTCTCCGAGCTCACTACACATTCACCATAAATGGTGAATAACCATTACCATGCACCACACCCGACTCGTGCGATGTGGCCGGAATTGCATATGAAATACAATCATGCGATTTTATGTCATATCACATGCATAATAAGAGCTACATGAAACATTTATAAATCTCGGATAATTATATTTTCTACATATAATTTCCATTTATCACAATTTCCATGTTAATACGTCAAGCAAGTATATATTAACATGATTTTTACACACAACATCATGTTATTTATTTTTCCAACAATAACACACAAAATGGCTCAAATTTTAGACTCATATAAAACAAGGCATCTCTTGGTCCCTTCATGGTTCGTCACTAAATTACTATGGTACCAAAACACACCACAAAACCCGAAGACATCGGTCTCGGGATTGAAACCAAGCCCGAACTCAGTCTTAGAATGCCCGAAAACAGTCCTGAAAATCCTGTCCTAACTGTCCGAAAACAATCCTGAAAATTCAATCCAAACTATTCGAAAATAATCCCGAAATTCAACCCAAATTGTCCGAAAACAGTATCGAAAATTCCTAAAAGTTCCTACACTCAGCTCCAAAATTTTGGAACTGAAATTTACGGCCTCTCATGGCCTCTAAGCAAATCTCAAGCTATTAAATGACCTTTAGGTTAGAAATTACCTAAGTAGGAAAATTCCTTAATTCGTGGAGTTTAATGAAACTTCAAGATTTTAGTACCCACGCTAACTTGTGATGCGTAGATCAACTTTGCCTTTTGCTCCGACGAAAACCTACGATCCGATTTCTGTAGATCTTAGAGAGAAATGAAGAAAAGAAAAAAAATCTTTCCCCTCTTGCTCTCACGCTCCTCTTTCTTTTCTTTTTTTTCTTTCTTTCCATTTCCTTTTGACTTTTTATCCTTTTATTTTCTTTATTTTTTTTGTTTTTTAATATGTGTTCATCTCTCATTCGAATGCAATTACATCCTAAAACAATTTATTTATTTTCGATTGATTTATTTTAAATGAACTTAGTTTAAGCCATTTCCTGACTTCTAATATTTTCGTAAAAATCTCGTCCCTGAAGTCACTGGCGATTTATCACCCAGAAAATCGTAAAAATATTCCAACTGTCTCAGAATTCGATGAAATTTTTCCGGGTCATTAGATTTCGCGAGACAAATTTAACGGTACAGTCAATTTCGTCATCCGAGATCTAGAGTGATGAATATGATGGGAGTTTGATAGTATTAGAAGTCTTGGATTTGCAACTTATTCATTTGTTTTGTTTTTTTTTTCTTATTTGGATCATTTCAATTTCATTTTTTACATAATGATATTTTTCGTTGATGTATTAGAATGCAGTTGAAATTCAACAATTGTAGAATTTTGGATTGTAGAATTTTGTTTATTGCTCTAAATAGAGTTTGGTAATTGGACAATTATCTTATTACAAGATATGTATGTTTGGTGTTGTTCACATTTGGGCCTTAAAACTTGAGGTGTGAAATGACCATCAGACCCCTAAAGTGGGTTTTGGGAGGTGACATCTATTATGTTTTATGAATCTAAAATTAGTTTTAAAATCAATTATTTTTCACATAGAGTTTTAGTTAACATTTTCAAACACCATGTCAAGTCACCACAGCATGTTTACAATTTCTGGAGGATTGGACAGTCGCTTAAGCGCGTTTGGGTATGTGCACTTCTAATGATTCCAGTATATTGGGCCCTGCAGCTACTATTTGGACTTCTGTTAATATTTTGAAGGCTAATTGTGATATTGTTATATATGGCGCTCTGAATTTGTTTGGTTTTGGTATTATCCTGCGTGATTATGGAGGAAATTGTCTTATCCTTTATGACAAAAACTCATATTGGTTTACCTCTTGTGCATGTGGCTGAAGCCCTCTGCTTAAGAGATGCTATTATGTGATCCAAACAACAGCAGTTTCCTAACCTTAATTTCGAATTGGATGCCAAGTTGGTAGTGGATGCCTTTCACAGTTGTATCGCTGATTTATCTGAATTTGGGTCCATTATTTCTTGTTGTAAGGATATGTGTAAGTATTTTGCTTATGTTACTGTATCCTTTGTTAAGAGACAGGCTAATGAGGTCACTCGTGTCTTCGCAAGGCGGTCTCGTTTTTATGCTAGTCCTATGATCTGGGTAGAGCCTCCCGTGTTTGTTAGGGCACTCCTCAGTTCTGATGTAAGTTATGGTTGATTAATGAAGTTTCTTTTCGTTTCAAAAAAAAAAAACATGAAGTTTTGATTTGGGTTGAAAATGGACCCTGATCCAAGAGAAACATTGTCATTTGCAGATTTTCAGGACAATATATATTTATTCCCTCTTATATCATATTACTTGTCCCATTTTTTGCATATATATATAAGCAACACTCAAATGTTTTGGGCTTCTTCCTTTCCATCAATCCTCAAGACTTCAAGGTATGATTTTCCACCAAGTTCCCGAGAAAATAATTTTTTGAAATAATCTGCAACCCCCGCTCTTCTAAACAGTGCTGGAAACTCTGGAGTGATGAGGGTGGGCAGTGGGCCTATTTCTGCATCAATTTCTGGGCTGTAAAATGTAGCAATAGACAGCCTCTCTTTAACTGAGTTGACAACTGCTCGATGCTCAATGCTTTTATAGATCCCGTTGCTGAAAATCTACCAATTCATGGAGGAATACAGACAATGAATTATCAAAATATAACCATATAATTGATTTAAACATAAAAGAAGGCTATGTTTGGTTCCAGAAAATTTAAGGGGAAATGCAAAAGAAAGAAAAATAAAAAAAATTGAAGGAAAATAAAATTAGTGTTAAATCCAACATTATTTTTATTTGCTTCTTCAAACCAATTTTATTTATTTTAATTCATCGTAGTGTTAAAATTAAATAATTTAGAATATATAAGTTTCAAGTAATTTCATTTACACTTTATATTCTTTGAGACTTTTCATTAGACAATCAAACACAAGAAAATTATATTCCTTAATATTATTTCTCTTTCCTTAGGCTATGTTTGGTTCCCATAAATTTTGAAGCAAAATACAAGGGGAAAAAGTTGGGAGGTAAAAGTATAAGAAAATAAAAAATAAAAAAATAAAAAATAGAGTTAAATCTCACTTATTATTTTTATTTGCTACTACAAACCAATTTTATTTATTTTAACTCACATTAGACAATCAAACATATATAAGAAATTCTGTTCCTTAATATTATTTTTCTTTCCTTAGACCTTGTTTGGTTCTTGGAAGATACCAAAAAAAAAAAAAAAAGTAGGGAGGAAAAGTAGAAGAAAATAAAAATAGATTTAAATCCAAATCCTATGTATTATTTTTATTTGTTTCCTCAAACCAATTTCATTTATTTTAACTCATCAATATAATGACTAAATCATTTAAGAACATGTAAGTTTTTAATTAATTTTATTTATATTTTATTTTCTTTAAAAAATTTTATTAGACAATCAAATATAAGAAAATTAATATTATTTTTCTTTACTCCTCGAACCAAACACAACAGAAGGGTTATTTAGTTACCTCTAGAATGTCTCCAATGTTGACAATAAAAGCATTAGGAAGGGGAGAGATGGGAATCCACATCCCATACTTCCTTATCTGAAGACCTTCCACTTCATTGACTTGAAGGAGGATAGTGATGCCAACCGAGTCCGAATGAGGGGTTAAGCCGATGACTTGTTCAGGTTCTGGGCATGGAGGATAGTAGTTCATCCTTATTCCCTGTAACCCTTCATCAAACAATCCTCTTAGCTCATTGACTTCTAACTTTAGGGCTTTTTCCATGAATCCAAGCAATGTTAGGGCAAGATTTCTCATTTCAGCTACATTACATTTCAAGGTATCTCTTGCATGCAAGAAAGAGCAAAGATAGTTGGCATTTCATGTTAAACAACCAACTTTATAATAGTTGAAGTTGTAAGATTTGAATTTAATATGAATATCATGATTTACACCATTCCTTACTTACGGTTCCATACCGGACCCGCACATGGAGAGTTAAGCAAAACAAATGGAGTTTAATGTAAACTTTCAAATACACAAATAGAAATCAAATATTCAAATTCAATTTGTAGAGAGAGGGCTAGAACCATATATATCTCCTGCCATACCTCTATACCATGTTAAACAAATAATTGTCTTAAAAGCTCAAATTTAAAGCTCAAGTTTGTAGAATTTAGGTTTAATATGAATATTATGCTTCACATTTAATCACTAAAATAGGAGAGAGAGAGAGAGAAGAACCTGAATGGAAGAGGGAGTTTGGGAAATAAATGGGGCTTCCTGAAGTGGGTTGGAAGAGTAGACATGAAAAAGATGTCTCCCCAGTCAAGTTTCTGCTCGTCAGAAACAACGAAGGCCTGTCCAAATCCCTCTATCTCCTCTGGTTTTTGCCAAAACTTCTTCTTCTCCTCCATTGGGAGATTGAAGAATTCTTGTGTCTCTGCCTTTACTTTCTCAACCAATGAAAAGCTCATTCCATGATTTATCAACTGTAACCAAATGATATGCTCAGTTTGGTGCTAAAATAATTGTGAATATCTTTAGTCAGTGTTTGATTTCTGGAGAATTTTAGGGGAAATGCAAAAGAAAGAAAATATTGAGGAAAAATATAAATATAATTATATCTTATATATTATTTTTATTTTCTGCATCAAACCAACTTTATTATTTTGATTCATCAATATAAAAAAATATAAAAATTTGTAAGTTTTCAAGTAATTCTATTTATATTTGATTGTCTTTAAAAATTTTCTTTAAACAATCAAACACAACCTAAGAAAATTGGCAACATCTTATTTAATATTTCATTTTTATAAAATTATTTTAATTGTGTGTGATGTGCTTGGCCAAATTTTAATTATTACAATGTGAGCTTGAAATTCAGATCACTTAGCGGTAAACACACAAAAAGAAAAAGAAAAAAGAAAGGCACTACCTCCAAACAGTCTTGTTTCTTTGATCTTCTAAAAAATTGGGCTTTTAATTTTAATATAAAGGTAAAACTTGTGGCAAGATTTCCAAGTTTTTTTTTTCTTTCAGAGTCTATTTCCAATTACTAAATATTTTTCTATAAAAACAAACTCTATCTTTGTAAAGGACATCTTGAAGGGACAATTTTCTTTTTCTTCCTTTTGATGAAAGTAGGTTTCCACCTTATGAGTTGGTTCTGATTTTTCTTCCCATTTTCTTGTTTCTTCTTTCTACCTTTATGATGATTTATTCTATACAAACATTTAACACAATATCTACAAGAAATTAGAGAACTGATAAAAGAAGAATCCACTCTAACCATTAGTATAGAATAATAACAATATTTAACTATAACCATTTATTTAGAATACTAATATTAGCTAACTTTTTATTATTTCAGAAAAACTAACAATGTTCATCCTCACTCCATCTATCGAGAGAGGCTCAATTCTTTAGCTTTAAAAGATATATTTTCTTGCCTCCGATTGTAATGGCTACATAAAGTTGACATGATTTAAAGAACCTAGGGCTTATTTGAAATTTGATAAGGCAATAAATATATAAATATATACAGGGTGTCTCCACGTATAAAAAAATATAAATAAATAGCTAAACTACCTATACACTACAGGTACATTTTGTTGAGAAACTTGATATATAAAATATGGGTGAAGATTGCCTTTCAAGTTTGGAGAAAGTACTCTTCAAAAAAAAAAAAAGTCTGGAAAAAGTATATAAAGGAGTACTACTCACCTCTCCTAGCCTTTAAAACCTAATATTGGGCTATTTTCTGCAATTCTTCCATACTTTCATACCCTTAACCGGCACCCTCATTTTTCATTCAAAAGTCTAACATTATGTTTGACAGCATCTTTGAAATCATTAATATTGCCTTCAAAACCTCTGCAATATCTTGTATTGGATAGAAGAAAAAGTTTATGACGGTATATAAATATAGACTCTTATTAATCTTGCAGATACATTTCAAAATTTTGATGGGCCCTTTAGGCTTAAAGCTAGCCAATAATATCTCTACAGTTTCCTACAAGTCATTACAAATTGCATCAAATCTGATCACCAACACCTATGAGAAAGTTTGTTGGCTCTGCGAGGGATATTTGTCTATTGGCTCTACAACCCATGGGATACAACAACATTGTGTCTACATAATCTGGTGATTATGATATTCAATATGAAGAAAATTTCTCATATTAATTACATAAAATGTGAATTTCTCTTAGCATTGTAGATGAGTTTTAAACTTAATTATGAGAGTTCTTTTAGACCTAGAGCGAATATCTATAAAAACAATTCGTCATGGCAGCTGCTCAGAATGAATGACAAAATCAACTGCAATCACATTTTAGCATCCAAAGTAAGGATCAACTTACACAAGGCATTGATTAACTTGATAGCCCCTTGTTTTCCAATTATCCCCTGATAGTATCCACCCACCTTTTTCATTGGTGGGTAATATCTAATATTGCCTAATTGCATCTGCCCTTCTTAGTTTTTTCACCAACCAGCTCATCACAGTATCCCTAACCCCACCCCCCAAGTCAATTGTAGACCATTGACTGCATTGTCTACTTCATTTCAGGAAATCCAAGGTACAAAAAGATAAGGGTTTAAAAAGAAAATATTTATTAAATCAAGTTGTTGAATTAAATCTTTCTTATATGATAGTTTGGAAAGGAAAAAAAAGTTCCAAATATACATCAAATTTTTTAAACAACTAGTTTTCCTAGAAGCTCCCACCCTCCATCACATGCACCCTTATATCCCCATGTGGATGGACAAATAAACTAATGCATCAATATGCAAATAGAGATGTGGTTTGAACCCATGATCATCTGTCCAAACCAATTTTTTTGAAAGTTCCAAGTTTGTACAATTTAAATTCAATACGAGTATCATGCTTCTTAACAAAATTGTGCACATGATTAGTAATAAGTTTCTTTGACAAAAAGAAAAAGGAAAAAGTTACCTTAGAGGAAGAGAAAAGAAATAGGGATATGCATGTACCTGGAAGAAGCCCCATTCTTGGCAGGCATGGTGGAGCTTCTCAAGTTCCGAATGGCTGAAATCTGCCGACAGTAAAGAGCGGAGGTCGATGATGGGGACAGTGATGTTGGATAAGAGTGGAGGGTGTTGTTCAGGACGCAAGTACCGATGTGGGACTTCTGTTAGAGGCTCCTTCACCATCTCCTGAATACAAGGCACCAGCAGAGAGCTTCCAAGGCTTGACAGTCCTGACTCCATAGCTGTGATCAGCAAGAGATAAATATAATGAGAAAAATTATGTTTATGCCTGAAACAAGAAGGGTATGTAATGGTCTTATATAGATTGAGATGAAGCCATAAATGGGATGATGAAGATGATGATGTATATGTAATATAATGATGTTTCTTCCAAATGAAAATAGTCAAGATATGATCATTTTCTTTTTCTCAAGAAGATATTGCGTTAACATTTTTCTTTATATAATAACCAATACAGGCTACCCACCACACCTAACATATACTTTTTTATGGGGCCCAGCCCTATTGAATGTGCTACCATAGCAGCCGTTTTACACAAGGGAAAAGGATAAAGTTATTCTCCCACGCCAAAATCATATGGCACTCTAGTAAATAATGTTGCTGTAATTTCTTCCAATTGACATCCATCTCCACCAACTAGATCTATCTCTGGTTCCAAAAATTGCTTATAAATAGGCAATCGGGGTACAACATTTACATAAGTGAGATAAAGCAGTAAGAGCAGCAGTTATTCTTTCAACGAGAGTTGGAAAGGAAAAGTGTAAAACAGTCGGTTATTACATTGGGAAAGCGCACAGGAAAAGTTAATACTCCACATAGAGAGTATTGAGTGATAAAACTACATAGAGAGTAATGAGTGATAAAACTAAGAGGTTTGTAAGCATATCAGAAAAATGTGAAACTCAAGTCAAGGTAAAGCTTGAGTAATATCTTGTACCTATTTTATCTCATAATGGATTCTTTTCTCGGAGAAAGTATTGAGGGATAAAACTGAGAGGATTGTGAAACATATAAGAGATATGTGAAACTCAAGTTAGGGTAAAGCTAGAGTAATATCTTGTGCATGTTTTATCATGTAGTGTATTCTTTTTCTCGGATTTGCCCCGTGGTGGTTTCTCTTAGGGTTTTACCACGTTATATTGGGTGTTTTCATTCTCTTGTCATATTTTATTCTATGAATTGGCTTAGTCATCTAACTACACTTTCATTTCCAAAGGTTAGTACAACCACCATGCATTTGCTATTTTATTTGGTGGATAGGCCAGCCATCCAATTGTTTATTTACATTGTTGCAGATTGACACAACCACCAAACTTATTTACATTTTCGTGATTTGGCATTACCACCCAAGTGTTCATTTGATTTCCTACGGATTGGCAATATCATCCAATTGTTAACCATTATAGTGGATTGGCACAGCCACCCAAATATTACTTGTAATATTCTACAAGTTACTCGCATTCCCAACAATTGGTATCAAAGGGTGGGTCAATAGCTTGAATTTGAGTGGAATCATGGCTAAAAATTATTTTAGTCTCATGATCAAATTGACGGCGACGAATTATTCATGATAGAGGATCTCTGTTGATCGACCATAAAATTAGTGTGTGCCAAATTTCTGTCACTACTACCAAAGACTGTGTTCAATCCTCGGCAACGGCGCCAAAAACTTGTTTGACTAATTTTTAACATAAACCAAAATTGACAAATTAGTTGACTAAGATACCAGAAACTGTTTCAAATCCCCAACAGTTATGTCAATAACTTGTTAGACTAATTTTTGTAAAAATTGTTTTTTGCTATTGTTTATAATAATACTATTAAAAATTAGTTTTGGTTTAAATCACTGCAAGTGCACAGGTCATACAAGTAATAAAGTGGACTTTATAAGTCCGGATATCATTCCCACAAGGATTGATTAGAAAATCTAAAGGTCACCTACCCTACTACTCAAGATCATTACTATTTGATCCTCTAATTTGAAGTTTGAACTATCTAAAAAGAATTTGAATAAAAGAATTTATGTCAAAAGTTCTCTTAAAGAAATAAACATATAATCTGATAGAATCAGAGATCTCTCATAATAGAGATAACACTGGGAATAAACTTAGTGTTATGAAAATCAGTTTGTAAAGGGTGGGTTCAAATAAACAAGCACTGTAAAGGACTCGAATTCTGGATCTGCCCAAGAGCAAGATAGTATAGCCTTGGAATGCCTCCTAACACTACACATTTCATAATTTAGAACACCATATTCCTAAACCAAATCAATGGGTCTAAATAGCTACTTTTAGGATTTGATCATCTTTAAGATTTGGTTGTTTTTCCTTTTCAATACTTCACAACCATTTCTTAGGACTAGAAACTACTTGCCCCCATAGACAGGATAATACAAGCCTTCTCCAATGAAATTGGCACCTTGATCTGCAATTCATTAGAATTCTCTTTCTCCTTGATTAGAATCTATGCTTACATAGGATCAAGATTATTCTTTAAAATTGAGATAAGACCTCTAAACAATAAACTAATAGATTAGTTGGTGATCCTTATACCTCGGGAACACACTTCTGCTATCACCCAGAAGGGAACTTTGAAATCAAAGGTTAGAACCTCACCAGTGATTAATCAGAGTGGTCTTTAGAGTACAATAGTTCAATGAATATCAGTACAATTTACCCCCAAGTTACTGCTCCCTACTCTCAGGTCGTCCATCCCTGCGTCACTTAAGGGGATCCTGGAAATTATAACAAAGATACAGCTCTTTCTGGGTACAGAACACTGATATTCAGAACATCTCATTAAAAGAGCAATGCCAATTAAATACATCCAATTTTCTTCCTAAAACAACATTTAAATCTACAAATGAAAATCAAAACAGCACATTCATTCCCAGAGGGAGCTCGTCCTTTCATAACTGGATTGCAAATAACAATGACTAGTTGATTAAACAAATTCATTGAAATTGAAATCAAACTGAAATAACCGAGATCCAGATTAATATCAAGATTCCACTTGAATTCAGACATAAATGAAACTGGATAGAAAATAAATTCAACTCAAAATCTCATCTCAAATCAACCACTCTAATCCTAAAAGAAAGAAAATAAAATAAAAAGAAAAATATATACAACGAGAATTCAGCTCCTCCAGAGCTCTAAAACTTGATCAAAGAGGCTGAAAATTGTGCACTCATCCCTAAGAGCTTCTATTTATAGGCTTCAAACATTGGGCCCTAAAAACAAGGCGAAAATCAAGAACTTCGAAAAGCCTAAAACAATTGTGCCCTAGTCGTTGATGTCGTGGTCAATGTCATGGATGATGTCGCGACATCGAAGATGTAGTGTCGTGGTTCGAATATGGTGTTGCAACATTGAAAATATGTTTTGGCAATTCTGAGTTCTGAGACCAGGCAATGTCGTGGCCGATGTCATGACATTGCAATTGTGATGTCGCGACATCGCTCTAATGTTGCTACTGGTGTTACGACATTGCCTCAATGTTACTAAATTCTAATGTCGCAACATTGTTGTTTGATGTCACGACATTAGGTTGAAGTTCTGAGTCTTTTTTCAATGTCGCGACATTGAATATCTGATGTCGCGACCTTGAATATCTGATGTCGCGACATTGATCCATTAGTATTACAACCTTGGTTGCTCTGATTTAATGTCGCGACATTGTTGTTGTTATGTCGCGACACTGCAAGTTGAAATCTTCAGTGTTTAGGCTTTCTCTGATGTCGCGACTAACGGGCTCGAGTTATAGGTGTGTAAATTAGTACAAAACGTAGGCCCGTACGCGCAAGTATACTCGTCGAGTTTACACAATATAGTGTTTAGTCAAGTGTCGTTTCCACGAAGAGAAGTGTGTTGAATACCGAAATCGGCTTTAGAGTATTATCTGGATCTCAAACTTGAGTGAATTACTGCTAATATAATGACACTTTGATCCTAAACAAGTTGTTAGTTCAATTAACAAAGATTAGGGTTTTTCCTTTCATGGCCATATTCAACGGATTATCATCTGTGTAAAATATGTTATTCAGTATATTAACGGATGTACGTTGGTGGGACGATCATGCCTACGAGATATCCTCTCTCGAGGTATATACGCCTATCTCACTAGTAGGGTTGATCGCATCTCTGCTTCACCCCTCGACTCCAAGACGCTTAAATGGTTAAACCCTAATCGCCACATTCGAACTTGATGGAATTTCTACTCTCGATTATTAGGAGTGTCGCTCTGCCGAGATCCCGGGAACCTTTATCTCTTGATCTTAGATTCCCGGCAAAAACAAGATGGTGTTGGTCAAACACCACCATGTAGGTAATTAACAGGAAATATAGCAAGTTGATATAAGATCTATAGATATACGAGATAAAGCGAGATTAAAAACTTAATCCATATGAATATATGAGGAATACGGCAAAACCACACAGAAATAAAGTTAGAACATCATTTTGGTCATTACAATCATTTGGGTTTAATCAATAAGAGTTTGAGAAAGAAAGTACAAGTACAAGGATTACACGATCTCTTGAATCTTCCTCTATTGTCTTCTCCGTCTCGTACTCCATTCCTGCCCACCTTTCTTTTTGTTCTTTTTTATATCTAACAGATTCTAGCTAGGAGAGTCTCGGCGACGTCGCAACGTCACGACGTTGGCTGATGTAGGCTGCAAGTCATACGATCGCAATGTCGTGACGTTGGGACGTCACGACGTGAGAACTTCGCAACATGAGAACGTCGTGATGTTGAGGCTGAGCTTTCCTCCAATCTCCTTCTTCAAATCTCCAACATAACTTCTAAATGTCGCCTTTTTCACTTGAAATGCACAAAAATCCGAGTATCAGATATACGACGATAAACGCACTTATTAAAAGATGAAATGAACCGAAAAAATGATCAAATGCGGGTATATGATGAGTGTTTTGGGCACTCATCATACCCCCAAACTTAGCTTCTTGCTTGTCCCCAAGCAAGAAAAAAACTCATAACACTATTACGCATGGAAATTTGACACACCAAAATGCCTACGACATGAGTATGATATACACGACACCAACACGAAGAGTAAAAATGAACTGAATCTGCAATCCGAGCCTTTATCGTCTAAAATCCTAGGATCCTTAGAGTTGTGCAACTTTATAGAGAACGTAGCTAAGCAAGGTCGGGTTAACCAAGCAACTCAACCCCCCATGTTTTCAATGACCTTTCCCTATAAGTCTACGTGTAATTGTTTCATGATCTCCAACCTATACCTCGGTTCCAGTACCCTCAAACTTGAAGCCCACTCACCCATTTAAAAGACTCTAACCACAGATGGATAAGAATGCACCCCTTTTTATTTACATATTACCTAGGCATGAAAGAATTCTAGTGCCTATAAGTTTTATTTGAGTGTCCCTGTAGCGGGGATTCATTGGTGACTCCCACCAGTTAGTTAAGGGCACTAGGCATTTTAGTTCCCCTCCGAGACTTCACCCGAACACTCAACCAAACCTAAAGGCCCTAGACTGGGAATGGTCATCCTCTGTCCCCATGCGAGGCCGAGTAAGTCAATGGCTCCGACCGATTGGCTCGAGGCATTAGGCTTTGAAAAGCCATTTGGACTGTGACCGGGATTCCGATTGGACGATCCCACTTATTCTATTCACATGTCTTTTTTTTTTTTTTCATTTTTTATTTGGGGCTCTATGGCAATCCTCTTTTCAAAGGTGTCACATCACTTAGGTGTTTAGAAACCCTTAAGGCTCGTGGAATTCTTGTGAGCAAGGTCTAGAGCCTTGGTATTCCCTAGAGATCACATGTGTGTGTGTGCGAAATGCTAGCGGGAAATGAAGCTGCTTGAGCCCACGGGGTGACTAAACTAAGTCAGCTCAGCCTTTCCTGCCCGCCATTCGGGTTAATGTAACAACCTAAGGGTCCCTTTTCATTCTCTACTCAATCTTTTTGAAATTTTTTTTACTAAAATTAACCTCTCATTCGCGAGTGTGACATTCACTCACACACAATACCTAAAACATGCCTAAAACATGCCTAAAACATGCAAATGTTGCGAAAACAACCTAAAACATGTGAACAAGTAAAAGTCGAATGTAAGAACATAAATACCTGCACCTTGAACACACAATACCTAAAACACCTTAAACACCGAGACAAACTAAAACAGGAAACCATAAATAAATAGGAAACACATAAATAAACACAAAAGAAAATCGATCACCCACACCCCCCAAACAAGAGCGGACAGTGTCCTCAATGTCAAAAGAACAACAAGAGAGGGTGGAGTGAACTCCCCTAGTGATCGTTCGGATCACTGCAGTGGTAGTGGAGGTGGCATATGAAAGGCGAGGAGCTGGGCAAGATGCTCTTGGATGGTGTCAGGTTCTTGGGATGGTCGCACAGGTACATTGCATGAGTGTGCGCATGTCGGCCCTGAGTGCATACATGTCTGGTGATGGTGACTGGTGCTCTGGGTCTCATCGATGCGATATCAAATCAGCGGTGAGGTCTTGCCTAATCCTCGGTGTAGTGGAAGAAGCGTCGGGCCGTCCCTCTTGAGATGGGCGTAATTGGTGGGGGTTGGGTGGATAGTTGCTGACCTCTCCCTTGGCTCACGGGATCCCAAACCCTAGAGCTGGCGTATGCTCTAAAGGTCATCCTCATCGGAGGCTGTGCCGTTCATATACCTCCTTTGGCATTGGTACACTCAGTTTTTCTTTCTTAACCATAATCGCCTTGATCGGGTGTATCCAAGCCTCATTATCCTCTAAGGGCACCTTGACTTGCTTGCATAGGCCGTAGATAAGGAAGGGGTGCCTGAAATTCATCTTCGCATCTTTGTTATAGAGGATTACATCCTCTATAACCTGCCCGACATCAAATGGAATGTCCTAGATGATGGCATAGTTGAGCAGTGCCCTCTTGGCCATCACTTCACACACATTAGTCGTCGGGATGAGACGCGATGTGATGAAGTGATGCCATACCTTAGGAATGTAGGCCAAGTGTTTGGCCTTGAAGTGCACGATGTGCTCTTCATTGTTAAGTTTCCACTCACCCTGCCTGTTGGTCAACATCCTAAGGACCTTAGGATAGTTGGGATGCTCATGGAGCCTATCATAGGCCTCAAGGTTAACCATTTCTAGGTTATAGTATTGATTGATAGACTTTGCACTGAAGTCTACTAACACCCCGTGCACCCGAACCCTTTTTAGTTTGTGGGATGCGAGATTGGCGTAGAACTCTCGTACCACACTTGTGGAAGCTGGTCTCGGAGGTTGGCAAAGTGTCTTCCATCCCTTGTTCGCAATGGTTTTGCGAAAGAAATCATCAGGGTGGTGAAACCCCTTCTCCTTGATGAAGGACCTATTTTTCGAGATAAGGCCAAATTTCTCAATCGCGCTTTCGTTGACAAATTTCTCATGATCATACTCATGAGTTGGCTTTTCACTTGCCCGACTTCTTTTTTAGCCCAGTTTCTACTTTTTGCTCGACATCGGGCAATGGATAAGGGTAGGGGTTGGATGATCTTCTAGGCTTAAATCACTCTCTAGTTGCCCTCCTAACGCCTATTTTGGTTCCACTCAACCCAAATTACCCAAAAGACACACTAAAAACTCACTTAGGCAAAAGAACAAACAAGTAATATGCACTAAGTGAGATGGGGTTCTCCTCTCAAGGCAAAGGGTTCTATAACCCCCAACCACACATAGTGTTCCTTCTCTAACACAAACAACCTAGAAAAATTCCAATACAAACTGAATCTAGACCTAAATTTGCCCAAAAACCAGCCCGTAAGACGGATCTCCAAATGAAGGTGAACACTAGTGATTTCAGATCTAGGATCGTGCTTAGGGCTTTGAGGGTTTCTAAGGTCAGCTGGGACGAGCTTAGATGGTGTTGGCTAGAACACCTGCAAAAAGTGGAGCAAACAAGTGAGGGTTTGTATTACATATGGGGAGAATATGAACATTCATGTTCATAAAAACAGGGCAACGTCATGACGTTTGAGGCCAACATCGTGACGTTCCCAATAGTTAAATTGTCAACATCGCGACGTTAGGATCCAACGTCGCGACATTCCAGAATGTGAGGTTTCCAACATCGCGACATTGGGATGACGTTCTACATGCTGTTATTTTCAACGTAGCGAAATTGGGATCCAACGACGAGACGTTCCAAAGGCTGCTATTTTCAACATCGCGATGTTGGGATCCAACGTCATAATGTTCCCGAGAGTAATTCAAATCTAAGCTTCCAACATCTCAACGTCACAATGTTACAGAGAAGAAAACTCAACTTTTTGAAAAACAAATTTCTAAGGTTAAGAGCACTCCCTTTTTTAGATTCCGCTCCTTGTCTAACCCCGGCTTTGATTGCCCGAGTTACCTCTCTGCCGCCACTTCAATCTTGGAGCCTGCGAACATAATGACACGCATAAGTTACAGTCTCCAAGAAAATCTTCATCTCTAAAATAAACAAACATATGCAAAGCTACACTAATGAATGAAAAATTTGAGAATGCTTGGGTTGCCTCCCAAGTAGCGCTTTTTTTATGTTGTTAGCTTAACTTTCCTGAATCTCAATGCTCCCGAGACTACGGGACTGCAGGAACTCCTTACGACACTATTTTTGATGTGTTTAGATTTATGGCTTGCTTGTTTGCATGAAACTCGCCCCCAAAGTATGGCTTCAAGCGTTGTGCATTAACTTTAAAGCTCCCTTTCTCTGGGTGCATAATTTTTGTTCCTCCATATGGAAAAACCTGAGTGACAGTAAATGGTCCCGACCACCTCGACTTTAATTTCCCTAGGAAGAGCTTCAGTCGAGAGTTAAATAGGAGGACTCGTTGACCTCGCTTTTAAACTCTTTCCATACAATATGCTTATCGTGCTAGGCTTTCGTATTTTCTTTATATATCTTCATGTTCTCGTACGCCTCATTGTGGAACTCTTCTAATTCACTGAGTTGTAGTATGTGTTTCTCTCCGACCATCTTACTATCCATATTCAACTGCCTAGTTTCCCAGTATGCTCTATGTTCCAATTCCACAGGCAAGTGACACGTTTTCCCAAGAACTATCCTGAATGGTGACATTCCCAATGGTGTCTTGAATGTTGCTCTATATGCCTAGAGCGCATCATCTATCTTTTTCGCCCAATCTTTCTTCGAACTATTGACCGTTTTCTCTAAGATAGATTTGATTTCTCTGTTTGACACTTTTGCTTGGCCATTAGTCTGTGGGTGCTATGCAAGTACGGTCCGATGCTGGACACCATATTTTCTCAACACGTTGTCAACAATTTTGTTACAAAAATGTGTTCCTTCATCTGTGATCAACGCCCTTGGAGTTCCGAACTGGGTGAATATATGACTGTGGAGAAAGCTTGCTACCACTTTAGCATCATTAATTTGGGTAGGTATGGCCTCCACCCATTTAGAAACGTAATCTACGGCCAGGAGAATGTATAGGCTGTTGAAAGATAAAGGAAAGGGACCCATAAAATCCATCCCCCAGATATCAAACAACTCTACCTCTAAAATGGGTTACAAAGGCGGCTCATCTCGTTTTGATATGCTCCCCATTCTTTGGCATTTGTCACAGGTGGACATTGGTGTGCATCTTTGAATAAGGTGGGCCAATAGAATCCCGATTTAAGTACCTTTGCAACTGTTCTATTTCCCCCAAATTGCCCCCCCACATGTTAGAGTGTGGCAATAATTTAGGATATTTTCCATTTCCTCCTCTAGTACACATCTTCTTATCACCTAATCAGCACAATGCTTATATAGGATGGGCTCCTCCCAACAGTAGTGCTTCAACTGTGCAAAAAATCTCTTCTTCTGTTGATAACTAAACTCTTGTGGGAGCACTCTTGCCACCAAGTAGTTCACAAAATTTGTAAACCAAGGTACTGGCTCTTTGTCTTCAATCGCCAAGAGTTGTTCATCAGGGAAATCATCATTGATCTGAATTTCTTTACTCGTCCCTTCCAATCGTGAAAGATGGTCGGGTACTAGATTTTCAGTCCCTTTCTTATCTCTAATTCCTAGGTAAAACTCCTCTAGTAGTAACACCCATCTTATCAGTCTTGGTTTCGCGTCCTTCTTAGTCATCAGGTACTTTATGGTTGAATAGTCGGTGTGCACTATTACCTTGTTACCAATCAAGTACGGCCAGAACTTGTCAAACACAAAAAAAATAGCCAAAAGTTCCTTTTTAGTTGTTGCATAGTTTAGTTGTGCATCATTCAATGTCCGGCTCGCATAATAGATAACCTGAAATGTTCTTTCCTTTTTTTACCCTAGTACTGCCCCTATTGCGTAGTCGCTCGCATCACACATTAGTTCAAAAAGAAGATTCCAGTCCGGTGCTACTACAATAGGCGTTTATACCTATTTCTCTTTCAGAAACAAGAACGCTTTAGGACAGTCATCGAACTCAAGGTGCTCCTTGAACAAAAGCGGTCGATAGGGAGGCAGCTATTTTGGAGAAATCCTTTGCTCAGATCTCTGTAAATTCCGTGTGACCTAGAAGCTCCCTTATTCCTTTCCTTTGGAGATGGGGGCAGTATCTTCTCTATTGTTTCAATCTTGGCTTTATCTACCTCGATTCCTCTTTTTGAGATTCGGTGCCCTAGTATAATGCCTTCCTTCACCATGAAGTGACACTTTTCCCAGTTCAGCACATGGTTAGTTTCCTCACATCTTATCAATGCCTGTCTCAAGTTCTCCAAACAATTATCAAAGGATTTCCCTAGCACAGAGAAATCATCCATGAATACTTCAATTGTTCTCTCAACCATGTTTGAGAATATGGCCATCATGTAACACTGAAACGTGCCCGATGCGTTACATAACCCAAAGGGCATTCGCCTAAAGGTAAACGTACCATACAACCATGTAAATATTTTTTTCTCTTGGTCCTCCGGTGATATAGTGATCTGATTATAGCGAATACCCGTCGAGCGGTAATACTCATGCCACGCCAATCGGTTTAGCATATATGATCCGAGGAGCGGAAGTGAAATGATCTTTTACGGTTGCCTTATTTAATTTCAGTAGTCTATACGAGATTCTCCACCTGTAAGCTGATGAGGTAGAAATGCGTTATTTCCTTATCATTGTGGTCCCTCCCTTTTTTTGGACAACCTATACTAGGCTTACCCATGAACTATCTGAGATAGGGTAGATCACTCCTGCATCTAACCACTTTAATACCTCTTTTCTTACCACTTCCTTCATCGTCGGGTGGAGTCTCCTCTAAGCCTCCACTGAAGGTTTGTGCCCATCCTCTAATAGGATTGGGTGCATAAACATGGAGGGGTAGATCCCTTTCAAATCAGCTAGAGACCACCCGATAGCATCCTTGTGATCTCGAAGCACTCTCAAGAGCTTCTCTTCTTCCACTGCTATCAGAGATGCTGATATGATAACTGGTAGGGTTGAGGATTCCCCTAGATAAGCGTATCTCAAGTGACTAGGGAGTGGCTTTTGCTCTAATTGTGGTGGTCGCTCAACCGAAGGCATTGAAGTTTGAGTGTTCTCTCCCAACGGCTCATAATACTTCCTTCTGTTCGGTTGGAAGGAGTCCATCCACTTCACATACTCTTCGGCCTCTTCACTTAGTTCCTCGCCCAGCTTTACGTATAAAGTGCCTCTAAAAGTCAGTCAAACCATAGGCCGCTGCTATAGCCTCTACTGCCTCTATCATAAAACATGCATCGATCTCCGCTGGATGCCTCACCAAATTGAATACACTAAATCTAACCTCATCATCCTGCACTCTTAGTTTTAGTTCTCCCTTATGCACATCAATCATAGCCCTGCAAGTTGCTAGAAATGGTCCTGTAACACCCCGAAATATGCCTTAGCAGTTTTCGGGCTTGTTTAGGGTATATTAAAAGCTGAATGGAATTTTTCGGAAATAAAACGAGAGACCTGGAATTTATAATAAAGCCAAGAGGGTAAAGTGGTCTTTTACCCTTGAGGACATAAAAGGCATAAAACAATAAGTTTATATGCAAATATGAAATTTGAGAAAAAAGAGTTAAAAATTCAAAGGCGAACATGGCCTTAACTGTAGATGGATAAGGTTAATGGTCTCTCATTTTTTGAGGGAAAAAATGTAAGAAGGATCCAATAGTCATAAAGTTAAAAGTTGATAGGCTAAATTAGAATATAGGATGAGTGTGATGCAAATAGAAGAGAATGGAAGGGCTAAATAGCAAAAATGGGAAACTAAGCCAAAAAAATTGGCTTTCCAAACGTGGCCTTAAGGAAGTGGATAAGATGAGACCAAATTTGGTCTCTTAAGAGGAGATTTTCTCACTTTGAAAAAGGGAGTTTGGGCTCCCACGTAAGAGAAGAGTAGAAGAAGAAGAAGAAAGAAGAAAGAAGTGTTTGCAAGAGATATAAGGTATGGAACTATGAATTCTTGTATGAATTTCCATGCAATTGCATGGTTAGTAACCACCCCAAACACAGGGTTTGATAGGATTTCATCCCAACATGGATTTCTTGAAAGTAGGGTTGGTAAAACCCTAAATGGTACAAGAAAAACTTGGAATCCTCCCTTTGAGGTTGGATTCATGGTTTAATTACAAAGCAAAGGAGTTTGGGTTATAACAAACCCTAACAAATCCTTGTATTTGGTTTGTGTATGGGTTATGACCCATATTAGAGTTGTTTTTGGGAGAAAAACATGAAAGGTTTTTGATGAAAGATATGTATTGAATGATGATTTGAGTATAATTGAGGTTACAAGATGAATATGGAGTAGTTTTGAAGTGTATATTGATTATTGAGTTGATTTGGGTAGCAAAATATGGAAAAATGGGTGAAAAACCACCATTCTGGGGAAAATTCGAGGGGTGGTACCGGTACCGAACAGAGTTGTACCGGTACCGATTGTGTTATGTCCACTTATCTGTTTTGACCAGTGTTCGTATTTTGGCCATAACTTGGTCATTTCTGATCCGATTTGAGTTATTCAAGTTGATAATTAAACTAGACGTCAAGGAGAACAAAACATCCTGAAATAGGTAACTTAAAATTCTGATTCTATGTGGCACAAAAATTCACTAAAAGTGGGTCTATGTTCAAGCCAATTTTCGGTTCTGTTTTTTAACATAGAGTAGTCCGGGTTGTTTAGGACATAACTTGAGTTTCGGTGCTCGATTTGGGTGATTCCAGTTGGAGAAAGACCCTTGCACCTTAGCTTCAAATTAGTACAAAAGACCAGTGTCAAATGTAAGTTAAGATCCCCGGAAATGACAAAGGCGGTGGCTCTTTGCTGTAGCTGCGGGTGCTACAGTTCAGCGATTTTTGTCACGACGCAGCTTGCATAACTCCTTCGTTAGGACCATTATGGGTGATGGCAGACTACATGGAAAGCTCGTGAGTCTAGAATCTAACCCTTATGCTATATAATGGCATTTGGTGCCCATCTTGTCACGAAAATTGAATTGTTGTACTAAGTGTCTTGTCGAGCAGTTAAAGTTAATTGGAATACATGGTAGAAGGATGTAGATATGAACAAAAATGCAACATGTATAGATGTGTTCATGAAACATGAATGTGATATGGAAAATGAAAATGGCCCCGAAGAACATGAATATGAACATGAAGGCAATATGTCATGAACACATAATGGTTAAGTTATATATGATTTTTATCACATATAACGAGAAAAGATAGCAAATGATAGGAAATACATGAATGAACAGAGTGATAGCGATTAAAAGAAGGCTATGAATAGATAAAGACCTGGTAGATCTACATAAATGATATAAAGACAAAATGTGATTATGATCGATTATGAGTTCGATTTGTGGAATATATATATGTATATATATATATATATACTCTGCTCATATATATATATATATATATATATATATATATATATATATATATATATATATATATATATATCGATTTGAATTATTGTTATTCGAAATGTTTGTTATACATAAATGATATGAAGACAAAATGTGATTATGATCGGTTATGAATGCTATTTGTGAAATATATATAAGTACATATATATATTGATTTGAATTATTTTTATTCGAAATGTTTGTCAAATATATGCATGTGTGCGAGTATTTGAACTATAAGTGAGAATGCTTTGCATAAAGTAAATTGATTTGAAATGTATTATTGAATGACCAACATGTGGGATTCACCAAGCGAGTCGTCATGAAGGTAATTGTAAATATTGAATGTGAAATCACATTTTATTGAATATTAACATGGCCAGGATTCACCAACTGAATTCGTCATGAAGGTAAGTAATTTAACTGAATGTGAGATCACATTGCTCTTGAATGACAAACGGGGCGGGTTCACCAACTGAATGCATCGTGAATATCCTTCTATAATAATACATATGTGAGATGATGATATTAAATGTGAAACCACATTGCTACTGCATGACAAACAAGGCGGGATTCACCAAGCCCCGAATGCATCGTGAATGTAAACTTCTATAGCCATATGTGAAATGGTGATATTAAATGTGAAACCACATTTGCTGCGAGATGACAAACAAGGCAGGGATTACGTAGCGAGATCATCGTGAATGTCGACTTCTATAGCCATATGTGAGATGGTGATATTAAATGTGAAACCACATTGCTACTGAATGACAAACAAGACAGGATTCACCAACTGAATCTGTCGTGAATGTCGACTTCTATAGCCATATGTGAGATGGTGATATTAAATGTGAAACCACTTTGCTACTGAATGACAGACAAGATAGGATTCACCAACTAAATATATCGTAATTTGGAAACACATAGCCATATGTGAGATGGTGATATTAAATGTATGAAATCATATTGCTCTTGAATAGCCAAGCAAGGCAGGATTCACGGCTAGATCTATGCGTGAATGTCGACTTCTATAGCTATATGTGAAATCACAAACTGAAAAAGTGAAAAATGACATTAAAAATTGTATTTGTTTAAGTATCTTTTACATTACACAGACATTGTATAAAGGCATTATTTTGTAAATGTTTATGGGCTTGCCCAAATTAAAGTGCTTCCGCGTAATTAAAAAGTCTAAAATGGAATAACACAAACAACATGTTTTGGGAAGATAATTGAAAATGTTGGAGTAAACCGGGCTCCGGTTTGGATCCGCCAATCGAGTCGAGTCAGGGATTCGGGTCGCGACACTTTTGAAAACGAAGATTTAATAAAACCAAACAAAATGTTTTGAGATGACAATTGAAAATGTCGGAGTAAACCGGGCTCCGGCTTGGATCCGCCAACCGGGTCGAGTCGGGGATTCGGGTCGCGACACTCTTGAAAACTAAAATTTAATTAAATAAACGGTGTATCAGTCTAATTTGACCTTGTATGTATTTGATATGACTTTGATATGTTCCGATTTGCCATCGTAGATGTATAAGTTTGCTTTGAATATGATCTGACATGTCATACATGTAGAAGATATGAATTGAAACTTGTAAAAGACATGACACATGGAAGTGATACGACCGTGATAATGATATGGAATCTGAAAAAGATGAAACCCACATGTGTAATTATGATATGAGTTAGGAGTCACATGCTAATAGGCTTCGTTATATGCATAAGGAAAAGTAAATGTAAAAAGATTGTGACGACGATTATTGTTATTGGTCGTTACTGTTTATATGTTCCCACTTAGCGTAAAACAGCGCGGTGTTCAATCCGGGTGTAGAGTCTTGAAGAGGAGATAAAAGGAGACGGGACATTCCCACGCTGCGATGCAGGCCATCTCAGAGATGGGTGCTCACCAGCATTGTTTCTTCGATCTCTGATGTTTGTATTAGATATGTACATGTATAAGTATTTGTATAAGTAAATGGGACTTAATATATGTGTATAGATGTTGATGGACACCACTCCGGTGGTAGTTCTTTTGTGTATGTAAATGATTTTTGTTATTCTGAAATTGTTTGTAATACAGTACAAGTTCGACTTTGAAAAAAAACGAGTAAGAGTCCCAATATATGGTTTCGCACACCAGCGGATTAGGATGCCATGTCAGGTCGAATGGAATGGGCATGACAGTCTGCCCAGTATAATGGGTATCTTTTTATCTTCCTCCATGTCTAACACTATGAAATCAACTGGGAAGATAAACTTGTCTACCTTTACTATCACATCTTCTCTCACTATCTGAGGATGTTTCAATGATCATCTGTCAGCTGCAGGGTGACCGTAGTAGGTCTAGCTTCACCTAACCCCAGCCTTCTAAAAATGGATAACAACATGAGGTTAATACTAGCTCCCAAGTCACATAGGGCTCTCTCGAAGATTGAGTCCCTATCTTACAAGGGATTGTGAAGCTGCCTGGATCCTTCAGCTTCTATGGCAATACCTTTGAAGTATAGCACTGCACTCCTTAGTAAGATTCACTGTCTCAAATTTTGATAACCTTTTTTTCCGGGATAGTATACATTTCATGAATTTGATATAGCTAACAGGCGTACGACCACAATAAATGCCGAATGGAATGTTGATATCACGGTTCTTAAACACTGGTAGCGCATCTAGTTTATTCTTCCTCAAATGTTGGGAGACCCAGAGGAGGCGGGTGTAGGGTTCAAGCGCGCTTGCATGTTTCTGGAGTCTCTTTCCTCTCATCTGATCTCTCTGCTAGCTTCTCCTCTTGGGGCTGCTCCCCTTGCATCTAATCTTCCGGGCTAAACTGGTCCACTACTTCAGTTTCCTCTTCTCTTACTACTGGTGGTTGCCCCCGTGTAGCTAGCTCTCTACCACTTCTTAATGTGCTTACTTTTTCACTCCTAGGGTTTATCTCTGAATTGCTTGGCAACGAACCTTGTTGCTTCTCAGTCAAAAGATTGGCCATTTGGCCCATTTGCACCTCTAGGTTTCTCAACCGTGCTGCCTGATTATTTAGTTGGGTTGACTGATTCTTCATAGTTGCCTTTGTTTCATTCATAAATGTGTATGAGAAGTAAGCATTTACACTAGTGCATCTTCCTCCACTTTTTTCTCGACTGGCGGTTTGTTCACTTAGGGAGGTGTCATACTATTCTTATTGTTCCACCATCCATAGTTCTGATTTTTCTAATTTTTCCTCAATCCTTGGCCACAGTTAGTTTTGATTCGATGAGTGTACCCCATGCGACCTATTGCTGATTCTAGTTAAATCTTCACACATACTGTGCCTGTTCTACTATCATCTGGCCCAACTTGCAATTTGTAGTGCTTGTCTTTATCCCAGCATGATTCACGTATCTCACGTCGAATAGCATTTACAACTTCTTTGCCTTTGTAGCGTTTGGTGAGGATGCACGACACAAATTGCTCGGGACCTACGTGTTGTACCTCCCCCTACCATCCTTGGTATCATCCTCTCCCTAGGCCATTGGTTACTATTAGTAGCCATAACCTCTAGGATTCCATACGCTTGGTCTGTAGTCTTTTTCATCAGTGCGCCCTCTGTTGAGGCATCTATTATTGTTCTAGTATAGTCACTCAGATCGTTGTAAAAGGTATGGACTTACATCCATCTAGTCAGCCTGTGATGTGGACACCTCCTTAACAATTCATGAAATCTCTCCTAGGCCTCAGCTAATTTTTCCCCCTCCAATTGTATAAACGTGTTAATCTCTTACACCAGCTATGCAATCTTTGAGGGTGGAAAAAAATTAGTCAGGAATTTCTGCACCAAATCATTCCATGAGATAATGGAATCTTGTGGTTGGCTTGTCAACCAATGTTTAGCTCTATCACCCAATGAGAGTGGGAACAATCTCAGTCTTAATGCTTCTTCTGTCACTCCATTGTATTTGACAGTGTTGCATACTTCAATGAAGTTTGCCAAATGCGTGTTCGGGTTCTCACTTAGTAGACCATGGAACTGAATGTTCTGAAGCGTTTGAAGTGTTACTGTTTTCAGCTCAAAATTGTTCGCTTGAATAGGTGGTCTTCGGAGAGCAGACTGAACAATCTTAAGCGGTAAAGCAAACTCCTCTAGCAACATAAACGGATTATCTGGCTGTATAAACGGCCTGGGAGCATAATTCATACCATTATTCCCATTTTGTCCCCCTTGCAGCTCGTTCTGCTCTTGGCCCTGATCTTGCCCTTCATTGTTCTACATGACTGCAAGATCTCTTTGGTGTGCTTCTCTTTGTTCTCTGCGTAGTCAGTGTAAGGTTCTTTCACAGTTCGGGATCAGGCAGGTAATTCAACTTGACCCCGTCTTCGCTGCACTCCTGATAACCTTCACTATAATCACATGCACAAACGCAAAGACCAAATTACAAGCACTAATGTAAAATGAATAAAATAAATAAAATAAAAAAATAAAAAAAATAAAAATGAAAATAAAGATTGATCCAAAGTAATATCTAAGTGAGCTGCTATCAATATCAACACAAAAACTTCTCCTCGACAACGACGCCAAAATCTTGACGAGCTCGAGTTATAGGTGTGTAAATTAGTACAAAACGTAGGCCCGCACCCACAAGTATACGCGTCGAGTTTACGAATATAGTGGCTAGTCAAGTGTCGTTCCCATGAAGAGAAGTGTGTTGAATACCGGAATCGGCTCTAGAGTATTATTTGGATCTCAAACTTAAGTGAATTACTGCTAGTATAATGACACTTTGATCCTAAATGAGTTGTTAGTTCAATTAACGAAGACTAGGGTTTTGCCTTTCCTTGCTATATTCAATGGATTATCATCTGTGTAAAATCTGTTATTTAGTATATTAATGGATGTATGCTGGCGGGTTGATTGTGCCTACGAGATATCCTCTCTCGAGGTATATATGCCTATCTCGCCAATAGGGTTGATCGCATCTTTGCTTCACCCCTCGACTTCGAGACGCTTTAATGGTTAAACCCTAATCGCCACATTCGGAACCAGGAGATCTCTACTCTCTGATTGACCGAGTGTCACACTACTCGATTCCCCGAGAACCTTTATCTCTCGATCTTAGATTCTTGGCAAAAACAAGATGGTGTTGGCCAAACACCACCATGTAGGTAATTAATAGGAAATAGAGCAAGTCAATATAAGATCTATAGATATACTGAATAAACTGAATTAAAAACTAATTCATATGAATATAATAAGAATATAGCAAAACCCTAGAAATAAAGTGAGAACATCATTTTGGTCATTACAATCATTTGGGTTTAATCAATAAGAGTTTGAGAAAGAAAATACAAGTACAAGGATTACACATTCTCTCGAATCTTCCTCTATCGTCTTCTCCATCTCATACTCTGTTCCTGCCCAGCTTTCTTTTTCGTTCTTTTTTTTTATATCTAAAAGATTCTCGCTGGGAGAGTCCAGGCAACGTCGCAACGCCGCAACGTCACAACGTTGGTTGATGTAGGCTGCACGTCATACGACCTCAACATTGCGACGTTGGAACATCGCGACGTTGAGGCTGGGCTCTCCTCCTTCAAATCTCCAACATAGCTTCCAAATGTTACCTTTTTCACCTAAAATATACAAAAAACCGAGTATCAGATATATGACGATAAACACACTTATTAAAAGATGAAATGAACCAAAAAAACGATCAAATGCGGGTATATGATGAGTGTTTTAGGCACTCATCAGCGACATTGCTATTGTGATGTCGCAACATTGAATGTTTAATGTTCGCTTTACTGCTGAAGCTATGTTTTGATGTCGCGACATTGTGTTGTGATGTCGCGACATTGACTTTGAGTGTTGTAGTCTAATGTGATGTCACAGTTGATGTCGCGACATTGAAATAATGTCAGAACACTCTCCCTCGTCACATTCTTGACATTCTTGTTCGATGTCTCAACATTCTTTGCTTTTCTTGTATAATCTTTGATTTCTCTTCTGCCTGCGATTTTTGCTTCTTTTCTCTTGATTTTGCTTCTTTTTCATAGAATTCGCAAAACATAAACTGGGTGAAGACTTCATAATTTCACATTAAATTGAACTTTTAAGCCTTAAATATACATGGAAAATGGGCTTAAAAATAGATGAGTTTTAGACTCATCAACTCCCCCAAACTTAAAGTTTTGCTTATCCTCAAGTAAAGAAAGGGTTATTTGTTTGTCCTCAAATAGTAAAAATTTATTTTTAAGGACATTTTTCGTTTCAATCAGATCAGCAATTTATTCCTAGTATTTCAATTGTGATATCAATTCTGATTAAGCTTCTATTTTTGGATCCTAAAAATTTTCAATTTAGAACCTTCAATAAAACAGATAATTCAAAGCCATTGAACAGTTATAGATCTTGACCCAGTGAGTGTGTGTTGGTCCTCCCTTTTTGACTAATTTACAAATTAGGTACCCTTATGAGACTCAGTGTACAACATGGTAGTCTCTTTTAGAGTGACTTAGGTCTCATAGGCTTGTTGGTCATATCATTCTCCACTAATGTAGGCATAACACAACCTTTAGGATCAAATAAGCCTTTTAGGCTTGTAATGTATGGCTAGGGTGCTTGGGTAGATAATTGGACATTTAATGTTTAAATTTACCCAGACTGCATACATCTTCTCAACATTCTGCCATCTAACTGCTCATCCTTCTTTTATATTCACTTTTTTTCAAAAACACCCCTAAATTTGTTATGGTGCATCTTTCTTCATGTTTCCCATTGTGGCTTTTTCTTTTTCCATTTTCTGTTTCACATTCAGTTTCTTAATTTAGAAGCTATTTTCCTGTCATTTTGTTCAAGGTTAGGAATGATGCAATGTTTTACCTCCTTAAGTTTTCTACCTTCCCTTAACAACCTTTGGGTCAACAACTCCCATACCAGTTGGCATTAGGGTACTAGGTGTAGAACACCCCTAATGACTTAATTACTCAAGGGAGGAAGGCTACAGGGTAAAACTAACTCCTTGAAATTGCACAAATTTTTCAGCTTCTCAGTATTTGTTGTGCACCTATTTTGTACATATTTTCTTAATTTCCTTTCCTTCCACATCTTTAATTCTCATCCTTCTTCACATCACAAAAGTGTACTCCCCCAAAATTGTCCTCTTGATCATTTTTGTTGCACTTATCTTGCAATTTTTTGGGTAAACTCAGGGTTCTTTGCTGCAAGGTCGGATTTAAGGAAGGTTTAAGGCTTATCTTTGTGGCTTTGATGATGAAAATGAAATTTAGGCTTAAACATTGTACTAAGGTATATGCATGTAAGCATATTAAAGGGTAGGCTTTGAAAGGCACAAAATATCAAATGATGGCCTAAATCATTTCCTGTTGGTTATAATGCCTAGGATTTTGCCTTGAATAATAATACAACAAGTTCTATGACCTTTGAGACTATAGCGATGGTAAGTCGATAAGGTGTTCCCAACAACCTGTCAGTTTTCAAGGTATTAATGACCAATGTGTCGATTATACGGAGTCATTTACTACGGCTATGCTTGTTCATTCAAACTAGAATTACCAACCTGATTACATTCATTTCAATTTTAGTCTTTTAGAATCTGAAATTTTAGCTTATTTGTCCTTGACATCACAACTTAAATTTTTGTTCCACTCATTCAGCCTAATTTCATTTACAAAATTTGTGCCCTATTTGGTTTAAAATAGATTGTTGCAATTGTACAATTCAAAAGTTCATTTTGATCCAACATTGTAGTTCATTTCATCAACAACAAGAGCATAAACAACTCAACAATTTATTCCAATTCAACCAAATAAGCCATTATAGATTTTATCAGCAATTTACACAAAAATACAACAAAATTTCAACCAAAGCACAATTCTACAAAAAGTTTAGAAATTCAGATTTTCTTATTTTCCCAGTTCGAGTACTATCTTAATAGTTTCTGCTGATATTTTAACCTTAAGTATGCCATCCCAGCAATTATGCATTCAGGTTCAGATTCTCACTCATTCATCAAAGCAACACACAAACTCAACATTGATTATTTTTAATTATTTACAAATTATATAATGAAAAAGAAATAAGAAAGAGAAGAAGAAGAAAAGAGACACTTGAACACAGATTTGGAAACTGGTATTCATTTAAGCTTTTAATTACAAAGGATTGAATTAAAGGAGAGAGACATATAGAGAGATATAGAAGGAGATGGATACACTTGAGTTCATTTCTTCTCTCTATGGGATTTAGAGGGTTTTAAGTTGATTGGTTCATATTGGTATGCACCTTGAGATGGACTGAAATCAAGGATGGAAGCTTGTGTTCTTTCAGCTTTTCCCTCTCTTGAAATTTTCAGGGTGAACCATTCCATCATCCTAGCATTGTACTTTATCAACTCATTCTGTCTCCCCCCAAATGAATTTAGTGCACTCACGCTCACCTTGGGCATTGTACATTTTGATCATATTAGCATTCACCATGTCCAGGCTCTTTGTCCATAGCTTTTCCCTGTAATTCAGGGAGGCTTCAAGTTCTTCATCCCTCTTCTAGATGGTGGCCTTGATTTCCTTTTGATGCTCCTTATACAAATGCAGGCATCTGCACAGACGAGATTCTGCTTCATTTCCTTATCTCTAATCTCTAGAATCTTCAGTATTTCTTGATCTCTCTTCAACTGCTCCTCTATGAAAGCTCTCTCTCTCCCTAAATTCAGCTCTAAAAGCTCTGTCTCTCTCACAAAGTGTTAGTAATAGTGCTCTAGGCCTATTGTATGGACATGGTATTTTGACTATTTATGAGAATTTATTATTATGATGATTTTCATGTTTATTATATATAATGTCCTTGAATAATATTATTAATTATTCTAAATGTGTCCTAATCGGTTATTGTTATGGGAATAACAATGAATTAAAGATTAGTATAAGTTTGATCGATATTCATAGGATGAATATGTGTATGAGATACAAATCAAATTTATATCTATTTGTTGAGAACAAATGTTAGACCAGTCCGATCTTGAGATTAATACATGGATCAAAGTCATAAGTTAATCTCTAATAGTTGTGTCATTAAATCCTTTGACCTGAGATCGCTATAGTTCTCAACATAAGGAATATTGTGTTTTGATATAATCAAACATTGTCTTTAATCGGATGACTATAAAGGTTAAACTTGAACATAATAAGAATTATGTAGTAAGATATGAGCGATTAAGATGGAATTTGTCCCTCTTATTATAAGAGAGATATCTGCGGGTCCCCTCTCGACAATTGAGGCGAAATGCATGGCCGTGCTCAAATGAATTGATGGAGATCAATGTCATTTTGTTTAGTCGATCTAATTGGGTTGAGTAATCAAAGATAGAAACAGGTTGTTTGTCCGCATTATATTCTATCAAGATATCATGAGACAAAGGGTTATGTCATTAGCTATATTAAGGTTGTCTCGGATCATGAGCTTTTCATTTAGCAGGTGCATTCACCAATGTCTTGCTAGAGAGCCACTTATGACTTGTAGGATCAAAATGTGATTTAGGCCTACTATCAATGTTAATTGAACCTATAGGGTTGCACATTAAGAACGAATAATAACGGTTACGGTTTTTCACTCTTTGTAGTAATTTAAAATGATGAGATTATTTTAAATTACAAATAATTAGTTATTGTAAATTCGAATTAATTTTGAGAAAGTTTAAATTCGTGATTTAAATTATAACAAATAATTAATTTATTTATATTTTCTTATTGGATAAGGAAAATAATCTGTAAAAGGGTTTTTTAAAGTTTTAAATGTCTCTTAATAATATAAGATTGTTTCCTTATGATAAGGATTTGAATTTAAATTGTTATTATTTAAAAGAGTTTTAAATATATAATAATATAAAATTCGTTTTTGACTAAAACCCTAGCAGACTTATATATATATATATATATATATATATATATATATATATATATATATATATATATATATATATATATATATATATATATATATATATATATATATATATATATATATATATATATTTGGTAGTAGTCGTCTTTTACTCTAAGAACAACCAAAACAGAGAGAAAGAAAAGAAAAACCCTAATTTCGTTTTGAGAAGACGAACTTGAACTAGCATTCAACAAGATTGTTCATTATTTGTTCGTGTGTGGATACTTGTAGGGTGAGTCGCACTGGGAAAGGCGGCGCCTTTGAAATCCGAGAATAAACCAAGATGCAGACTTTGAAGACTTGAATCGATCTACAAGAGGTAAGTTCGTTTACCGCTTCCTTGGTTTTTATGAAACGCATGTGATCCTTGAGTGGGTTAGGGATAAAAAAAAAAATTTTAAATTATATGTTGCATTTATGTTCCCGTCGAGTTGGATATTACGCGTAACCGAAAGAAGCTCCTCTCCACTCATTAAATACCGTTGTTGGAGAAATTTCTTTGTCGAGATTGTTTTCTCTCTTCTTGTTTTCCTCTTCTTGGTGGTTGTCTCTCCACCCTAGCTCCTCCCTAAGCTGTTCATCTTTGCCTCGTCATATCTCATCTCCTTGATTCGATGGCTACGAATTACTACTATATTCATGTTAAATCTTTGGTTTTTCTTTAAATCTCTCAGATTGAGATTGATGGACCTGTTCCATAGTGGTGGAAGACGACAGCTCTCCTCAAATGACTGTGGCGCCCTCCCGGTGTGTGCCTGTGCTCTCTATTGCAAGCTTAGTTGTAGGGACTGGCTCCTTGGGCACTTCCATTGTTTCTACTCTTTTTCTTTTTCTGCTTTTTTCTCTTCTCTATCCCTCTTCACCCTCTACTGGACATTTGGTGATTCCAGTAAGAGTGAGAGGAGAGGCTTTTAGGAATTCGCCTTCCTCAATATCATTGAATTTAACACCTCCTTTTGATACATAGGAAAGAGATCAAGGAGGGGTGGGGAATATTTCTTGAGAATTTTTCATTGACATTGTCTGGATGGGTGTTGATGATTATCTGTTGGCTCAGGTTTGACCAGTGCATGCTCTGTAGCACCCTTTCCTAATCCCAGGCTCTAATGGCGGATTCGGTAGTTCAGGATACTCCTTTAATTACTGTTACCTTTTCCAAATCAATGACCTTGGCCTGCCCGATTCGAAGCGGATCCAGAACCCGAGGCTTAGATTTACTCGATCGTTTTCATTTATCTTATCAAAACATATTTATGTCATTTCATTTTAGGGTTTTTTCAATTGCAGGCTTATTTTGAAATGGGAGGCCATAAACATTTACTCTTATACAATTCATTTAATAAATGGCGTATCTTGCCTTTATAAAATGATACCTGAACAAATAGTTCGATTTTAACTCTTTTGTTAGCAAAATATCACATGTTCAAAAGGAAATGACAATATGACCCAGTATATACTTATACGCGTAACACTATATAAACTCTGGTCGCAGTATTTACTTTCTGTTTGCACGAAACTGCGCATAGATAAAAACTATACGCTAAGCATTTTCATGCTTAATGGTTCTATATAGTTCTATTTTAATTTTCGTTATAACATGACGGCCATTTATCATAAAACCATGCCTTTATATCAAAACTATACTCATACTAATTCATTTCACATGCTTCCTTTAAAAATGTGATCATATCAAATGTGCATACCACATACAGCAAATCATTTAACTTTCGAATCATGATTCGAGCATGTACTTTTAGGACGTGTTAGTTTACAAATCTCATTTTCAGCGATCAAGTTTGTTATTTCACTTTGTCTATGAATTCATTCATGGCCAGTTCCATCTTTGTGAATCCCGTCCTTTTCGTCGGTAATGTGCTTACACATTTTATGTTCGATCTCCATGTGATGGATAAGTTCAGTGCCCCCACCAGGTGGTCACTTATAAATGTCATCGCCATCAAGGCGGATGCGATTGGTGCATCAGCCAAGTGGAACATTTCTTCAATGCCATACACCATCATGATGGATGCGGTGGTGCATCACTTGAGTGTGACATTGAACAATTTTGGTGCCTTGTGTGGATTCCGTTTGTTGAATCTGCCATGTTCTGTTCGTTCGATATATCGATTCAATTCGAGATGTAAAAATTGATACCATTGTTTAATTCAGATCAATCTCACATGCGATTAATCGTCAAACATTTTAATTTATCACATTTTAAAATCCATAGCCGCCATATTATCATTTCAAAGATATACTCATTCCATATAATGTTTATGTTGTTGGTAAACTACCAACGCTTTGAAATAAGGATAAATTCGATGAACAAGCGGGTTGTAAAGAATATCATTGCTACCAGTCTCCAAATCTAGATTTAGGTGATCTCCACGTCTAGTCAATAAAAATTATGCCACTATTAGTGGATAAACAATTATTGTACATTTTTAGTGAATGACGATTGATCTTCATTAACAGTTTTTGTTTTTTTTTTTTTTTGGGTTAAGACACTAAGTCACCTTTGAACGAACTCGTTGGTGAGTGCGGTCACGTTTTTCAATTAGTTTTATCTTTATTTGAACCCCCATTCATCATTTATTAGGGTCCTTAAACTATCGGTGTACGAATACGAGGTGTTCGGAAACAAAAATCCAAAATATGTTCATTGTGAATAGTGGCTACGTCATAGCGTACCTAAGGGTTGCCATATTGGGTACCTCAGCCTCGTCGCGATGAGGCATCCCATCTTCTTGGTGTAGCTGGCCGCGGCGTAGGTTCCTACGTTGCGGCGTAGAACTTTGTTCCAGCCGCTCGTTTGCGATTTTTTTTCTCAAAATCCTTAAAGCGTCAAAACAAAACATAGAATCACTCCCGATAACATTCTAAAGTCATCCCTAAAAACCAACCATGAACCAAAACCCATGGATGGATTTGGGTTTTCTTACTCAAGCTTCATTTAAAGAAATCTAAGGTGTGGTTCTTACCTTCAAACCCCTTACATAAACCTTAGCGCTTTTTCCTTCACTTCCTTCTTGCAGATCTTGAGCAGAACATGGAAAGATTCACATAAATCTCCAACCATTTCAAACCTAGCTCTTTTCTCTCTTGTCTCAAAAATGTTTTTATTTCGAATGAGCCTTCTAGACAGATATTGGTCTAATATCCATATTATTTCTCTTAAGGCCGTATTTGGCTCGTTCATTAATCTCATTTTCCATTTTCTCACTTAAAGCTTACTAGTCTCCTTGTTGCACATTCGTTTATCATTTTATTTCACATTAGCATATAAACATCATTTGACCATAGGTGCTCATTTTACAAATTCAGAATTTTCCCTTTTCCATTGGGTTTATTTAGGGTTCAATCGATTTCTCATTTTAGCATATAATATTTAATCCTTATGCTCATATATTAGTTCACTTTTCCTTTATTTAACAAATTATCGATTTTCGAAAAAACCCGAGTTTGTGTTATACGAATATATAATAAAATTATTATAAAAATTCTAAGTATTTTGGGCGTTACACAATAGTAATGCTCAGTCCTTGTCTCCTGATGCGAGACATGCTTGAAAGGTTAAAAGTGAGTTAACGAAATAAAACCAGATCTTGTTGACTTCAGTGAGGTCTCCTCAGTTTAGGTAGGTGTTGGAGATGGTCTTTGTCTTCTGCTAGTCTCCTTGTCTTGCAGTCAGTTCTCGAACGATCTCTTTGAAATTCGGGCTCTTCAGGAGCTACTAGTACATTGTGCAGTCTCCTACTGTTTTGAGTTCCAAGAGTTGGGAGATAGCCCTTTCCCCAAAAGGGACCCATCTCCCCCTGATGTAGCATGTCAAGTTATTTCTATCTCCAAGATTGGCGTAGAACTCTTTCACTAGGGCCCTTCTGCCCGGCTCCATATGCTTGCTCACGATTTCCCAGCCTCCTCATTCGATTTCCTCTTTGAAAGGCACCACGATCTTCTTAAACCCTCTCTCTTCTACAAATTCCTTCTTTGGGAGATGTTTCTTGAAAGCTTATGCTCCCTTGTCGGAGTAGAACACTCTGGCATCTCCTTCCTCAATCTCAACTTCAATCTCCTCATTTTCTTGTCTCACCTCCTTAGGAACTGTCTCCTGGTTATCTTGTTGTTCGTCTCTCTCTTTTCACACTTCCTCTACAATGTCCTCTACTACCTCGTGTAGGGTGGGAGAGTTGAAGTTGTTTTTAGTGGTTTAGGGTGTGGAAAGGAGTAAGATCTCAATTTTTGAAGGATTTGGTTTGATTTTCAATTTCCACTAAGCTTTCTTTTGAATAGGTAAAAATTGCTCTAAGTGCGATGTCATGACGTTGAGTGTTGATGTGATGACAAATTTTCAAGTGATTCAACTCGATGTCGCGAGCATTAGGAGTTACATGTCATGATGGGGTTTATTAATCACGACATTTGGGTGCAATGTTGCGACCTTAGCATGTGTCGCGACATTGATCTTTGATGTCACAACATTGATAGAATGTCTTTCTTGATGTCTTTTCTATGTAAATGCAATGTCGCGACATTGAAATGTCGATGTCGTGACATTGAGAAGGCATTTTCCTCTTCCTGATTTTTACTTGTTTTCCTCATTTTATTCATTGCTGCATATTCTATTCATGCTACTGAATCCAAATTTAACAAGATTAAGCATCTCGATTCAAGCATGGACAATAACACTCAATTAGTTACTCAATGCAATTTAGAATTTAGCAAATTTTTTTTGTAATGCAACAATTTTCATTCAACAAAGGAAAATTGAATCTCTTATCTGTTCTAAATAAAAAAAAGTCAAACTCCCCCAAACTTAACATGTGCGTTATCCTTAAAGAACAAGTTAGGGAAATAAATTCCCCTGTGTAGTAAATTCTGTATCATTGAGTTTTGGTTGAAGCATTTTCCATTGAACTTCATATCTCTTTGCAGCTTCATTGTCCCGAAATTAAGCAAAAATCTATCTAAAATAAGTTTCAAATAACTCAAACAAAACTACTCTACCAACTAAACTATTCAAACACCTTGGATTAAACATAATCAAATTTGTAATTTAAAATTTTGCTTAGGTTGCCTCCCAGTATTTGTAGTTTTATGTCTTTAGCTAAACATTCTTTGCAATATGTTCTCTTTTTAGCAGTTCTTTCAATTTCTCCTAATTTGGAACTATTCTTTATTTAGAATTCCTCTAAGGTAATGCTTCAGTCTTAACCATTCACTTTAAACTCATTTCCTGAATTGGTTTTTCAATGCTTGCTCAAAAGTGTAGTTCTTGAAGCTCTCTTATGTAAGGACCACTCCATCTTGACTTGAGTTTCCCTAGAAAAAGTCTAAGCCTTGGTTGTACAAGAGAATTGGTTCTCCTATTTTGAATTCTCTTCTCAATATCCTTTGGTCATTCCATTTCTTGGTCTTATCTTTGTAGATCTTGGCATTGTTATAGGCTTCATTTATAAGCTCTTCCAGTTCATTCATCTATAGTCTTTTTAGTTATGACTTGGAAATCAAAGTTCAACCTGCCAGTTGCCCACGTGATAATTAAGTTGAGGAGATGATGACTTAATACAATCCTATATGGGGACATTCCAATAGGAGAGTTATAAGTAGTCTTATAAGCCCAAAGTACATCATCTAACTTTACTGACCAGTCTTTTCTGCTTATGTTCATTGTCTTCTCCAGAATATTCTTTATCTCCCTCTTGGAAATTTCTGCCTACCCATTTGATTGAGGGTAATAAGCCAATCCCATAACATGTCTGACTCCATATATGCTCAAAATTTTTACAAACAGTTGGTTTGAAATGACTGTATTCTTCGTGATTGTCCATGCAAGAGTGACAAATCTACCGAAGATGTTTCTTTGAATAAACCCACAAGCGTATTTAGCATCATTTCTGGGGGTAAACTGTAAAGCCCACCCATTTGGATACATAATCCATTGCAAGGAGAATGTATAGATTTCCAAATGAGGGTAGGAAAGGTCCCATAAAGTCTATCCCCTATACATAAAAGATATGCATCAGTAGGATCCCTTGTAGAGGCATCTCATTTCTTCTGTTTATGTTGCCCATTCTTTGACATATGTCACACTGCTTTACCCATTCAGAACATTCTATGAATAGAATTGGCAATAAAAGCCTGATTAGAGAATTTTATGGGTTATTCTGTCTCCTACAAAGTGTCCTCCATATGGTGATGCATGACATTTATCTAATCTTTAAGTCTGTTTTGCCTCTAGTACACATCTTCTAATAATCTGATTTGCTCCTCTTCTAAATAGTAGTAGGTCATTCCATATATAGATTCTAGAATCAGTCCTCAACTTTCTTTTCTGCTAGTAGCTAAATTCCGGTGGCATAATTCGATAAACTAAGTAATTCACAATATCAGCATACCAAGGCACTTGAACTGACATCTGAAAAAGTTGCTCATCAGGGAAATTTTCTTCTATTTCAATCATTCTTTCCTCTTCAATAGGCTTTTCTAATCTTGACAAGTGATCTGCTATCACATTGTCACTCCCCTTTTTACCTTTGATTTCCAAATCAAATTCTTGCGTAATACCCATCGACCAGTCTTGGTTTTGACATCATACTTTATATCGGATATTTGATTGTTGCATGATCGGTGTGTATGATTATACTTATGGCTAAACTTTTCTAAGCGAACAACATTGTCAACATCTCTTTTATGATTGAGTAGTTCTCTTGTGCCTCACATTAAGTTTTCTTTATAGTATATGGCTCTAAGTCTTGTTAATTCTTTGTAGAACACTTTGCTCCATTGCATGATCCTTTAGCATCACACATGATTTCAAAATTTTGTTTCGATTAGTGTTTTCCATGATGGGAGCTATAACCAGTAAATTTTATTTCTTCAAATGCAAACTGCATGAATCATAAATTGGGTGGTATCCTTTTCACGCAATCTTCATAATGGTTAAATTTTTTGAGAAGTCCAACTTCATACATTTTCTATAAATTCGGCATGTCCCAAAAACTTCTAATCGCTTGATTGTAGTAGGTGGCATTAGAGTTTGATCAACATAACATTTGCTTGATACACTTAGTCAATTTGTAAAAATTTATGCCCCAGACAATACCTTAATTACCATGAAATGGCATTTTCCAAATTTAGAAATTTAAGTTTTGTCTTTGCATCTCTAAAGAACAGTTTCTAAAATTTTCAGGCAGTTCTCAAAATTGGATCCATAAACTGAGAAGTTATCCGTACAAATTTCTATAGCCTCTTCCATCAAATTTGAGAACATGGACATCATACACCTTTGAAAGGTGGCTAGAGAGTGACCCATAATCGAATGACATCCTTCTTAAGCAAAGGTGCCATAAAGACATGTAAAGGTGGTTTCTCTGATTTACTCGAGTATGATCGAGTTATATCTAGAATATCCATCGAGAAAACATGTGATAGAAATTATCTTACTGACTGTCGACATTTTATCAATGAAGACAGAAAGTAGTGATCCTTTATGGTGAGCGTGTTCGATTTTGTAGTCAATGCATACCCTCCATCTTGTCATAGTTCTTGTTGGAATTTATTCATTCTTGTCATTTCTGATGACTATGAATCCACCTTTTTTGGGAACCACATGAATTGGGCTCACCCAAGGGTTGTCTGAGATTGAATAAATAAATCCTGCATTCATCCATTTAAAAACTTCTTTTCTGAAAACTTCTTTCATAACTAGGTTCAGTCTTCTCTAATGTTCAATTTATGTTTTGCATTCGTCGGGAAGATTTTATGCATGAGGTGATGGGCCAGTCACCCAGTCTTTTATTATTATTGTAAGCTTCTTTATTACTTTCTCATAATTTTAATCAGTTTCTGCTTTTTCTCTTTTGTCAAGTCAAGCGTATAATTCTGAGGTTGTGCTCTTTCAGCTCCCTAGGTATATTTCGGGTGTTTGGGTAATTCTTTCATAATTAACTCTCAAAACTTTTTCTTTCTTACGCACCCCTTCTCTTATTTCTTTGGTTGAATTTTCTGCATTCTTTTCATTCAAACTTAAAGCTCTTTCTTTTAATTCAACACTGGCATTAAGACATTCAGTATCAATATCTTCAATATACTGGAAATTCATCATATTTTCATTCATTGAATCTTGATTCTTCTGATTATAGTCGGAGTTCATAACGCACAGTAAGAATTACATTTTCAAACTCTTATAGTCGACTTTTGAAAATCAAGGCTCTTTGGCTACGATTCGGTTGAAGTGTACTTCTTCATCGTCCACCTTGGTAGGCTCTCCGCTCCCCAACATCAATCGAGGCTACTGAGTAGCGAGAGGAAGGGGCGTGCCCGAGTAGTAGTGGAACTTGTTTGTCTTCTCGATATCTATGTAATGAAAGTCCCGCAGGAAAATAAATTTTCCCTGTGTTGATCATCTTCTAGTTTACCCTCTAGCTGAGCCATAATTATGTTTGCCATCTGTAAAGTCATAGCCATAGGAGTGAGCTCCCCAAAAATGAGTCTTTTCACCACAGATAATGACATCAGATTGATGCTTATTCTTGAATCACATAAAGCTCTTCCAAATTCGTAGTTTCCTATGTTGTGTAGGGAATGGTGAAGCTGCTTGGATCTTACATTTTCAGTGGTAAATTATTCTAAATTACTTCATTGCAAGTTGTTGACAGTCTTACCACTCCTTCTTCATCAAACTTCCTTTTCTTACTCAAGAGCCTTCATGAATTTGGAATAATGAGGTATTTGAGTCAATGCCTTAACAAAGGGAATGTTGATCTCAATTTTCTTGAACATGTTCAAGTATTTAGCAAGCGGTCCATCGCCCGACTTTTGCATTCTCTAAGGGAATGGAACAAGAATGTGATAGGTCTTCACTTCCTCTTTCTTTTTCAATTTTTCCTCCTCAATTTGCTGCTCTTTCTGTACCTCCGATTTCTCACTTTCAACTGTTATTTCTGAACTATTTAGCTTGTTGTTACCACTTTCTGTTTGCTCTTCTTTCTCAGTCATATTTCTCTCTTTTTCTTTTCTCTTCATTTCTCTGCCACTTCTAAGTGTTATAGCCATGCAGTCCTTGGGATTCTTCTTGGTTTCACTAGGGAAAGAATTTTAGACCAATTTTGCATAGATAAGGCCAGCTGCCCTACTTGAGTCTCCAGATTCTTCAATGATGTATTTGTGTTGGCCTGAAACACATTTGTGTTTGCCTATAATGTTGCTAGGTCAGCAAACTTTTGTTCATGTATGTTCAACAGTCTCTTGTTCTCACCTCTGAAGCATCAATCCTCAGGCGGGACCTCCTTTTGCCTCGGTTTCGGCTCTTTAGCTGCCTTCTCTTGTCCTTGAAACCTTGTGGGCATCTTTGCTCTTTTTTTTTTTGAAAGGATGCAGCGATCTTGGACCTTCTTTGCTCTCCACTTCCATAAGAAAAGTTCTCATGGTTTCTCAAGGTAGGTGTGTAGTAGGTTGAAAGGTTGTTGTTGGGCTTGAAGTTGTAGCTTTTACAACCATTCACATACTAAGCTTCCTCCTTTGATAAGGACCCTCGTAATGAGTCCCTTATCAATTATCCATTCCTTCTCACCTCCTTCCACAGTTCCCACTTCATGTGCTACATGAACTCTTCTTTCTAATTACTTGATTTGCTCATCTGTGCATCTAACTGCTTCAATTGTAGTCATCTATTGAGCTCGATCACCTCTTCTCGGTCTGTTGTTGCTCTTGAAGATTCGGATAAGAATACGTAATTTCTCTTAGCCAAATCTTCGATGAGCTTACTAGCCTCTTCAGCACTCTTCCTCTTGAATGAACCACAGCAGGTTACATCAATGATACCTTTTAAAGTGTAGTTCATGCCATGATAAAAGATATCCATCTGTTTCATTTGTTATGCCGATAAACGAGCATCCATATGGCATGGACTCAAACCAATTAGTTGTTGTGTCTCTTAGTGAAAATGGGAACAATTGTGACTTTATCACATCTGGATTTACCCCATGCAACTTCATTGTATTTGTCATCCTCAAGAATCTACCCAGATGTTCATTGGGATCCTCAGGATGCCACATGAACTTCAATGTTCTTGAACCTGGTGATAGTGTAGGCTTGACTTCAAGTTGTTTGCTTCTATTGTAAGTTACTGGCGCAAAATACTCATCCCTAATGATAGGTCTCTAAAATTTTTTCATTGTTCTCTGCCTCTAAGGTCTTTCTGCTACTGCTACTGGCACATTCTAATTAGCTTCTCTTTCATCTACCATCATTGTTGCTTCTGCTATTCTCACTTTCTTTAAGTTTCTCAGTGTTCTCTCTAGCTCAGTGTCCAAAGGTAACATTTCTACTTCTGTTTTTTGTGCATGAAAGAATGCCTAAAATGATACTTCACTGAAATCAAAGTGAGATCAATAGAAAACTGAAATGTATTATGATAAGCTCAATAAAAAGATCGGTAACTAAATAGGATTTACTTTACACTTAAAAACTATTTTGAAATTTTCTAAAAATAAATGAAAAATGTCAAACTAGCAACTCTATTTGGTTGGAATATTGATCCATAAATTTTACTTCAATCCCCGACAACTTTCCCCATGGCTTGTTGTCGACCATAAAGTGGTATTGCAATTTCTTTCCACTTCTTTACCGAGACTATATTCCCGATCCCACCAGCGGCGCCCAAAAACCTTGTTTGGTAATTTTAACATATACGAAAATTGAAAAAGTGATTGGCTTCGAATGCAGCTATTTCAAATCCGAAAACTATATCAATAACTTGTTAAACTAATTTTTGTAAAAACTATTTTTGTTATTATTTATAATAATGTTGTCACGACATTGTTCAACTAATTTCTTCACTGGTTAAGGCTTTGTTCTAATGTCGCCACGATGTCGTGGTGATGTCGCAACATTGGATATCTGATGTAGTTTGACTACTAAGGCTACTTCTGATGTCGCGACATTGAGTTGTGATGTCGCAACATTAGTTTGGTGTCGCGACATTGGTTTGGTGACGCAACAATGTCGTCATGATGTTGCGACATTGGCATATCTTTGCCTTTCCCTCTTCAGCTGATGTCGCGGCTATGTTGCGACATTGTAGTAGTGTCAAGACCTTCTCCACAAGTGTCATGACATTGGAAATCTAATGTCCCGACATTGGCCATTTTTCTGCACAATGTTATTTTACTTGCTTTTTTTTTTTACATTTGGTCAGCTGCTTTTCCTTAATTTCCTACAAACATAAATTTAGGTGAAAGCTCAGTAATTTTACATTAAATTGAACTTTTAAGCACGAAATATATTTGAAAAATGGGCTTAAAAATAGATGATTTAGACTCATCGAACACCTCGAGCAATTTTTGCTTTGTCCTCGAAGCAAAGAGAAAAGAAATTTATGTTTTGTCCTCCAGTGATAAAATTTTATTCTTAAGGACATTTTTCACTTTAATCATCTTATCAATCAGATCAACATTTAGGCCTTAGTAGTATTTTAGTTGTGACATCAATTCTAATTAAGCTTCATTTTCAGAATCCTGAAAATTTTCAATTTAGATCATTCAATACAGCATGTAATTCATAGTTAATAAACATATACAGTTCTTGACTCTGTGAGTGTGTGTTGGTCTTCCCTTTATGACTGATTTGAAGATTAGTTGACTTTATAAAGAATCACTTATGTAGAGATGGTATTCTTCGAGACAATTTAGGTGTCATAGGCTTGTTGGTCATATTATTCTCTACTAATGTAGGCATTACATAACCTTCAGGATCAAATAGCACTTTTGAGCTTGTAATGTATGGCTAGGGTATTTGGGTAGATAACTGGACATTTAAGGCTCAAGTTTACCTAAATTGCATACATTTTCTCAACATTTTGCCTTCACTGCTCATCCTATTTTTCTGCTAAACTAGCCTTTGGCTTACCGCTGAGCTTGTTACGAAGTCTGATTTGCAATATTTTCTCCTCATGGTTTTTCTTTTCCATGTATTTTGATTCTACTCCAAAAGCTCTTTTCTGTTATTTTGTTTCAGGTTTATAATAGTGCAATTTTTTACCTTTTTAAGCTTTCTACTACCCCTTAACAAGCTTTAGGTCAGTAACTCCCATACCAGTTGACATTAGGGTGCTAGATGTAGAACACCCCTGAGGACTTAATTGCTTTCAAAGTAAGCGGTTCTGAGTAAAACTCACTCCTCCTTTAAGTTGTCATTCCTTTTCAGCTTCTCAATTTTCTGTTGTGCATGCCCTTTAGTACAACTTTCCTCAGTGGCTTACTGCTCACATCCTTAATTCTCCTCTGTTTCAATTCAAATTTATACTCTTTCAAAACTTATCCTCTTGATCATTTTCTATTTTGATGCATGATTTTGGGTACATTAGGGTTCTTTATTATTGTAAGGGGAGACTTAAGGAAGGTTTAAGGATTATTCTTTGGCTCATTGATGAAGCGTCATTAGAATTTAAAAATAGGTACTAGTATATGCATATAGCATATCAAATGGTAAGGTTTTTTAAAGACCCAAACTATACAAAGATGGCCTAAATCACTTCCTGTTGGTTGCAATGACTAGGATTTCGCCTTGAATAATAATGTATCAAGTTCTATGACCTTTTGATAGTTACTAATAGTAAGTCTCATAAAGTGTTCCTAGCAACACGTCCAGTTTTTTTTCCAAGGTACTTAAGCGATGTGTTAATTTAGTCATTTTAAAGTATCTTATTCTATCGCCCAGAATTAGTAGCCTTATTAGCTTTGATTTCAATTTCAGTTTTTCAAAATCTAAAAATTTAGCTTATCTATCCTTGACATCACAAATTAAAACCCAGTTTCAATTTTTTAGCCCATTTTCATTTAAGAGTTTTTCTTTATTTGGTTTAAAACATATTGTTGTGTTATTGTTCAACTTTAAAATTCATTCTGATTAATCGGTCGATTCATTTGATCATGACAATAACAAACATCTCAACAAATTTCTCCACCAGTCATGAAACATCAAATCCGACTCCTTTCAAAAATATGTAACAAACATTAAAAGAATTTCAATGCCAGTTCAACTACTACTTGGTATTCTTACATTCGACATTGAATTCTGTTTTATTATAGATCTTAGACATGTAAAATTAAAGAAAATAAGAAGAATAAGAAAATTTTTTACAAATTTTAGAAATTCCTTTTTATTTATAGAGAAGAATTCACGATGAATGGATTATAAGATAAAAGCGTCACAGAGAAAGATAGAGATAGAAAGAAATAGAGCCACATTTTCTTTAATTTTGAGGGCTTGAGATTGACGGGTTGAGCTGCCATTTGGCATTATAGGAATTTGAATTTAGGGATTAGGAGTTAGATTTTCGGTTCGAGCCACTTCCCCCTTGTCCGAAAGAATATCATTCTTGTGTGTTCGAATGTCTTGATAGGCTCATTTTGCTCACCTTGATAAATTGAAGTTGCTCGGGACCTCGATATGCACCTCCCTTTACCTTCCTCGGTATCATCCTCTCCCGGGGCCGTTTAGTTCTTATTAGTAGCCATGTCCTCTAAGATTCCATACGCTTAGTCTGTAGTCTTTTTCATCAGCACGCCCCTTGCTGAGGCATCTATTACTGTTCTAGTAGAGTCACGTAGACCGGTATGGACTTGTATCCATCTAGTCAGACTATGATGTGGACACCTCCTTAACAGTTCATGAAATCTCTCCCATGCCTCAGCTAAGTTCTCCCCCTCCAATTGTCTAAACGTGTTAATCTATTGCACCAGCTGTGTAATCTTTGAAGGCGGAAAAAACTTGGTTATAAATTTACTACTTTTAAATCATTCCATATGAGATAATGTATCCCGGTGATTAGCTTGTCGGCCCGGTGTTTAGCTTTATCATGATGAGGCGAGAACGATCTTAGTCTTAGTGCTTCTTCTATAACTCCAGCTGTGGCGTTGGCATGCTCGCGTACTTGATAAGTTTGTCAAATGCGTGTTCGAGTTCTCACTTAGCATACCATGGAACTTAATGTTCTGAAGCATTTGCAGTGTTACTATTTTTAGCTCAAAATTGTTCGCTTGAATAGGTGGTCTTGAATACTTGGTGAACAACGTAGGTGGTAAAAGAACTCCTACATGACATAAATGGACCCGTCTAATATATAATCGGCCTAGGGCATAATTCCCTCTGCAAATTATTCCCATTCGACCCCCTTACATTTCGTTTTCTTGGCCACAATCATGCTCTTCATTGTTACTTGCATATTTACTAGATCTCTTTGGTGTGATTCTCTTTGTTCTCTGCGTAATCGATGTAAGGTTCTTTCTAGTTCAAGATCGAACGAAAGTAGTTCAACTTGACCCCGTCTTCACATACACTCATAGTAACCTTCTCTGTAATCACATACACAAACAAAAAGACCAAATTACAAGCAATTGTGTAAACAAAATACAATGAAACGAAATAAAAAAAAATTCCAGAGTAATATCTAATCACTATTGTCAATATTAGCACGAAACTTCTCCCCAGAAAGCGTGGCAAAACTTGACGGACTCAGAGTAGGAGTTATAAGAAAAATAATATAAAATGTAGGCCGATGCGATGCAGTATACACATCGAGTTTCACGTAATATAGTGGCTAGTCAGTGTCGTTCCCCTGAAAGAAGTATGTTGAATATTAGGTCGACTCTGAAGTTTTATTTGGATCTCAAACTTAAGTGAATTATTGCTAGTATAAAGACAATTTGATCCTAAATGAGTTGTTAGTTTAATTAATGAGGATTAGGGTTTTTGCCTCCCCTTGCCACATTCGATGGATTATAATCTATGTAAAATCTGTTATTTAGTATACTAACGGATAATACTTATTTGGCCCGGGTTGATCATACCTGAATATCCCTCTCTCGAGGTATATTCGCTATCTCACTAGTAGGGTTTATCGCATCTACACTTCAACCCTCGGCCTCCCAGCGCTTAAATGGATTAAGAAGCCACAATCACCACATTCGAAATGGAATCTCTACTCTCGGAGTGTAGAGTGTCACTCTACACCCCAGGATCCACAAGAGCCTTTATCTTTCGTCTTGGAATTCCTATAAAAAGCAAGTTGGTGTTGGCGAAACACTTACCACTATGTAAGCGATGCTTGAAACTAAACCCAGTCGATATCAGTCCCATAGCTATATTGAATAAAAAGCCGGAATTAAAAATAATCCATATGAATATAAATTAGTATAGCAAAACCCTAGAAATACAGTTAGAACATCATTTTGATCATTAAAATCATTTAGTTTTAATCAATAGGAGTTCGAGAAAGAGAATGAAAGTACAAGTATTACACAATCTCTCGAATCTTCTTGTGTCGTCTTCTCGTCTCTCGTATCATTCCTCCCTCCCCACTTCTTTTCGTTTCTTTTTGTTATATGCAAAAATTCTCAGAAGTCCGGCGTCATAGCGGTCAGGCGATGTAGAGCATGTCACTTATGACCTCAAAGTCACGATCTCACATCGCGACGTTGGAATGTTGTGACATTGAGGATGAGCTCTCCTCCAATCTCCTTCTTCAAATCTCCATACGGCTTCTTAATGCCCCCTTTTTCACCTGAAATGCACAAAATGTTGAGTATCGGGTATACAAAGATAAACGCACATATTACTAGATGAAATGAACAAAAAACGTGATCAAACGCGGGTATATGATGAGTGTTTTGAGCACTCATCACACCCCGAAACTTAGCTTCTTGCGACCACAGACGAAATGGATCATAACCTTTATTACGCATGAGAATTTATTTCGCAAAAGCGCCCTACGACATGAGTGTGATATCTGCTGACGCCCGACCTGGTCGAAATGAACGAATCTGGGTCGAGCCTTTATCGTGCAAATCCGGGATCCTTAAAGTTGTGCGACTTTACAGAGACATATCCCAAGCGGAGTCGGGTTAACGAGCAACCTGACCCCCACGTTTTCAATGACCTTTCCTGTAAGTCTAAATTAATTGTTTCATGATCTTGACCTTATACCTCGGTTCGGTACCCCCGAGGCAGGATCTACTCACCCGTTTGAAGATTCCAACCACGAAAAGGATAAGAACTCACGTTTTATTTAACATATACTAAGCTTGTAGCGGAACACTAGTGCTATGGGTTTTAGTTGAGTGTCCTGGTGGGGGATTCATTGGTGACTCCTCTTAGTTGGTTAAGGGCACTTAGGGATTTGGATTCCCCTGGGACTCTTAGGACACTCCAACCCAGACCTATAGAGGCCCTAGAATGTGGAAAGGGTCCATCTTATGTCCTATGTAGCGGGCAGTGAAGTGAATGGCTCCCGGCTAGTTAGCTCAAGGCATTAGGCTTTGAAAGGCCCCTCGGGTTGTACTGGGATTTAGAGTGGACGATCCGCTGTCTATTCACATCCATCTCTTTTTCCTTTATATATATATATATATATATATATATATATATATATATATATATATATATATTTGTTTCTATTTTGATTTGGGGCTTGGTGTCATCTTTTTCAAAGGTGTGCCATCACTTAAGTGTTTAGAAACCCTTAAGGCACAAGGACTTCTTGTGAGCTAGGTCCGGGACTTTGGTATACCTTGGAGATCACATGTGCGTGTGTGCAATAGACTACTTGGGAAATGTGTTGGGAATCAGCTTGATAAGAACATGCGACATAAATAAATAAAGTGCTGTAGGCACGCCGGGATCGAAGTTTAATGAAACTAAACAATGAATCAAGAAATCGGAGTGAAACTAAAAAATGAATCAAAGGAAATCGAGACACACACCTTTGAAACACAAACAAAACTCCTTACAGAAACTATCCGGCTGACAGCAGAGCGAGACGATGGGTGTCACGAGAAGCCCTCTGCAAAGGTATCCATATGAGCGAATTTAATGGATGGGATGGATGTGCTAGCACCTTTGTAGCGCCAAAAAAATACATAGGAATTTTATAATAAAAATTATTATATATTAAGTTATAATTGAATGCTTAGATATTTTTAAGGAATTGTTAGATGAATATTGATTAAATGATTATTGAATCAGGAAATAAACCCCCAGTGAAAAGAAAATATGGAAATTGTAAAATGAGGACCTAAGGGTCCAATTGTAAGTAAGTTTATATGTCTAAGTAAAATTAGGAGAAATAAATGACGAGGGAAAATAATAAGAGACTTAAATGAAGAATAATAGAAATGGAGGGACTAAATATAAAAGAAATAAAAGAAAAGAAGCTGAAAAAAATCAAGGAAAGGGCATGTGGCATGTAGGAAGAGAGGAGGCTTCCTCCTTTGCAAAACTCGATTAAGAAGTGATCCATAAGAAGAAGGAAAATAAACGGCAGAGAGAGAGGCTCTACCTTCTCTCTAGATTTTTCGACGATCGGATCTGGAGGTCTCCGTGACAGAGGGAAAATCCTCCCTCATGAAAGAACAGAGTAAGGACGAGTCGAAGTGCAAATGCGACTCAGGGAGGTGAGTCTTCTCTGCTTTGGTTATTTTTCTACCACAGGGTTGTGTGGTAGGTTATCTTGCCTTAGGGGAATGTTTGGTTGTGTTTTTAAACCAGGGAAGCTGCCACATTGTGTTAGTGCGCGTAATATCAGACCTTAGAGATGATATTTGGGCAAGAAATAAAGGGAATTTGGTAGTGAGTCCTTCTGGTAAATTGTAGCCACATCGATGAACTTGATGTTAGGATTTTGAATTTCTCAATTTTGACCTATGTAGACCAAGTTATGGTTCTTTTGCACAGAGATTCGACCTGTGAAGATCGGTCGGCGCCACCTCGTTGCGCGGGGTCGACCAAACCTCATCCTGTAGAAGTCGGCGGAGGTTGCGGACCTCATTACGTAATGAGGTCGCGGACCTCATCTGTGAAGATCGAGCGAGACCTCATCCTGTAGAGGTCAGCAGACCTCATCTGTAGAGGTCAGCAGACCTCATCTGTAAGAGGTCGGTGCGAGAGTTGGCTTTCGGCCCGGCCCGGTCGGCTCATTTCGTGCGAGTTGAAGGCTACATATGACCTCCACGACTTCGGAAGGTCATAACTCCTTCGTCGAACTCCGTTTCCAGGTGTTCTTAGACTCTATGGAAGCCCATTGAGTCAAGAATTCATTCACTATGCCTGAGGAGGATAGAAGATGTCAGACGAGGTGTTAGACCGAGATTTACGAGTCGGGGTCAGCTAAGTCAATGTATTTCGGTGGTGTGACTACGTATGACCTCCAGGCTTTGGAAGTCATAACTCCTTCGTCAGGAACTCAGTTTCTGGTGTTATTGAACTCTATGAAATCCCATTGGTGAAATCATTCATATTCTTGAGAGGATATTAGATGTCAGGCCCAGGGTGTCGGACCGAGTTTAGCAGAGGTCGGTCGGCTCGATCGATTCAGTCGGCTTCGATTTGGGTGTGACTATGTATGACCTCCAACTTTGGAAGGTCATAACTCCTTTGTCCGAACTTCGTTTCGGGTGTTCTTGGACTCTATGGAAAGCCCATTGAGTCAAGAATCCATCTATATATAGCTTGTTGAAATTGGAAATCATATTAAACTCTGAAAATCAATCCTAACCAAAACTACTACTACCTTGCGAATAATATTGTTCTTTAATGGTTTGGAATAGGGGGTTGACAAGGAGGAAAAAACCAAGCGAGATTGAGATTCGAGTTAGAATCAAAGTGCAAAAGATTTTGGGTTTTGTTCTACAGGCTCCCACATTCCTCGTTTCAAGTTTTTGCATGTTTGTTCTATAATATTTCCTATTCTCGTTTCAATATTTGAAATGCTTGTTCTAAGTGCTAACATATTGAATTGTTTTTAAATGGTTGAAAATTGATTGTAAAATGTACGCATATGAAAATTGCATGACTATTGAAAGTGAATATTTATCTGAATGTACATATTATCTTTGTACTTTTCTATAAAGTTTGAGCATCCCTTAATAGAATGTGCTTAGATTTAGTTCGTATTAAGAATAGGTGGTATATCGATAGGTGTCAAATAAGCGATCTTGCAGACTATTGTATTGATGTGTCACTCAGATCAGCGGCCAATGGAGGCCGTATTAGTAGTGTTCACTAATTGATTATTATAACCGGTCGATAGCCAATGGAGCTGATGCGTGTTATAAAGCGGATTTTATCTTAGGCGTGCGGCCAATGGGAGGCCGTCTTGGTGACTGCGATATCTGTGCTCCTCGAAGACATAGGTTAAATTCATTAAGGGCATAAGCGAGATTGATTGACATAAGCGAGATTGATTTATAAGCTGAATTGATTGGCGGAAGCGAATTGAATTTGTGAGCATAATTGAATTGATTTGAGATTGTGAAATATTGAGAATATGAAGTGTATTTTTGGGATGATCAATGAACCATAGCAGGTGTATATAAAACAAGTATATATGTTGTATTTGCATTGATCATCGTAAAGATTTGAAAGTTTTGAATTGTTAAATTGCATGATTCGATTTAAGCGGCGGAATGGATTTGTATAGAACCACTAAGCATGAAAATGCTTAGCGTATTGTTTGCAATGCAGTGCCAAGTGATAGATAATTGTTCGAAGCGGACCAAGATTGAGAGCGTCGAGTCTCAGAAGAAATTTTGGAGTATGCTCAGACATGTGCATTAGATTCCATGTTTTCTTTTAGATATTGATGTTTTGTAAAAGCGATTTGAACTCTGAACTGTATTTTTGTAAATCATTTTGAAAAGGCTTGAATGCCTTCATTGTAAATGTATTTTGTTAAATGTAAATGTTTATGGGAGCACTTGATTTGAAATCGCTTAGTAGATATGATTTTGGTGATTAGGAAGTGATAAGCAGGTGTCCACTACGGGGTTTCGGTTCGGATCAGCGGCCAAGATTCGAGGTCGACTCGAGTCGCCCGCAGCGACCTTATAGTAGGTCTTTATCCCACAAAACCAAAAGACACCTTGAGTGTGTTTAAAACTCTAAAGAACTTCTCTCTCTGAAACCGCCCACTTTAAAGAATCACCTACTTTAGAGGATAAACCCGTATTTATATCGAGCCTCGAGCCCTTTTATTAAAACCAATTTAAACCAAATTCCATTATTAACTATTAATGGGCTTGAGTTTGGAGCTTGGGCTTGGGCTTAGGCTTAATCATGGGCTAAGAGAGCCTTTCTAAAAATCCATTTATAGCTCATTCTTATGTGTGACCTATGGGTTCACTCATGTTGGCGACGGAGCTGAAATCATATTCTAAGCCCACGAGTTATGGTGGTCTCTAGCAAGACATTATAACTACGAATCAAGTGAATTCGATGACTCAAAAAACCTTACAAAGTATGATATTGATCCTTTTGTCATCCCGATGTCTCGATTAAGCACAAAGCATGGATGAAGTCATCTTTATACAACTTAATCGTTTCTTGATTCTCAGTGGTAACTAAACAAATGATATTGATAACTCCTGCTCCAGTCTCATTCGGCTGCGACCATGCATTTCTCGGTCTCACTTATCGAGAGGCGATAGACATCTCACTTAATTAAGAGCGGGACAAATTCCTTCACTATCGCCATTCCTCCATGATTTCTTTGCATTACTGACCATAGCTTGTATTACCATCACATTAAAGGCGTCGTTGGAGCTACGTCGAGACAAGTTCCTCATGTAGGAATCCATGGTGAATTGGTCGAGGACTCGATACCCTCTTACTTGATGAGAATTGCGATGACATAATCCATGTGGTATTTCATGGCGAGTCAAATCAGTAACATGAACTTAACATGTATTTATGTTAAAGGTAACATCTTATGTTCATGACCCATTAAGCGTGGTCTTTCTCGGAAAACATAATAGTCTCATATTATTATTCCTGATAATGATCGACTATGGACTATTTAGAATAGTGTTCCCATGCCTTAAGGTTTTGCTATCAAGTCCACGTACTTGGTGACATAAAGTGAAACTGACTATTGAGATACGATTTTGTCGATTAAACCCTGATTTAAATAACAAGATAAAATGATGATGCCTCATGTATATAACCATATAATGATAATGTATATGCCCTTTAGGCTAGAGCATATCACTAATAAAATGTAGTTCTTGAAACACACGAGGAATTGACTAAGTTTAGTCACCACAGGCCTTTCTCTAACGCAATATTCGGATCATGGAACTGATGATTCACATGTAGCCCGTAAGGTATTTTAAATCAACAAAATTTATAACCTAATACCTCATACTATCGTAGCATTGCTACTATAGTATAGCGGCTCTAGGATCATCCACAGGGATGGGTTTTCTTCATAGAAATGACTAATATTGAGGTTTACACTAGTGATTGTAATTTTGATATTGGGGTTGGATAAAAAGAGTGGGTTTTGATGGTTGAAATCGTAAGAAAAATGAAGTAAAAATACATAAAGAATTCCCTTAAAGTATCAAGTCACTAGACTTGGGTTCCTTAGGTAAATGAGGGGTTATCGAGGTCTTTTCCTTGTATTGGGGTAGTAATATATAGTTACTTCACGAATTGGATCTTGGTTTAGCTATGAAACTTAACCCTCAATAACTATCCTTTGAAAATGGCATTCACTATCCATTAATGCTCTCAGTCAGTTAAAAACCTGTCTCCTTGACTCACCTTCAATGGTTGGCAATGATAATGAACATCATGGGATCTAACAATAAGCATCTAATGAGCCCTAAAAGCTTACCAAATACTAACCATTCAAGGTGACTCGAAGGGATCGAAACCTAGAGTTGGAGGAAAAAACATCAATGAAAGTAAATACCTATGTTGAAAACATGAGAACCCCTGCTTTACCACAGGTTCCCTTGTCCGATGCCTTCTACTTCAAGGAAGGAGGGGTTTTAACCACTCGATCTTTGAAGCATCCACCGGAGTGTGTTTTACAGTGAGAAAAGAAAGAAAATGAAAGAAAATGAAAACGAGAGCTTGTTTGTGACCTCCCAACTTGATAAGTAAAATTAAAAACTCCACAGTTTACAAAGTGTTCTTGGGGTATTATATACCACCAAAACAATAAAAAATTACAAATTCACAAAGCGAAACATTACATAGGGACAATTTAGGAAGAAAAAGGAAAGAGGGGACAAAAGTCGACAAAAAAATGGCGAGGAGTCTTGAATTTTGTAGGAAATTGCAGTTCCCATATTTACGATTTCGATTGATTTCTTTATGCTCGAAGCTACATCCACATCTTGATATATATAGCTGTAGAAGACTACAAAATCTTGCTATAAAATTTATCGAAGCATTGCCTAAGTCCTTAACATGCAGCAAAATTGATTGGCTAATTACTGCGAGTGCCGAAGCAGGGTGTTAAGAGTATGGAATAGCACTATTTAGGTAGTAATCAAACAACCTAAGGGTCCCTTTTCATTCTGTGCTCGATCTTTTTGAAATTTTTTTACTCAATTAACATCCCATTAGTGAGTGTGACATCCACTCACACCGCGATACCATCGAGCCCTAAAATATTCAATCTTTGTAAATGACCTAAAATCAGGTAAAAGCAGTAAAAGCGAATATAGAACATAAACACCTACACCCTGAACACATGAAAACACTAAAACAACCTAAACACAAAAACAACATGAAAACTAAAACAACTTAAACACATAAAGAAACTAAATTAGAAAACATAAAGTAAAACTAAAAAAACAAATCGAGCCAGAGCACCCAGCGCGGCAAGCCCCTGCAAGAGCAAGGTGGGCCGGTGTACTCAATGTCAATAAAAGCGCAAGTGAGGGTGGAGTGAACTCCCCTGGTGATCTCTTGGATCACTGCGGTGGTGGTGGAGGTGGCATGTGAAAGGCGAGGAGCTGGGCAAGCTACCCCTCGATGGATTGCTAGTTGCTGAGAATGATCGCCTGGTTGCGCATGACTGTGCTCATGTCATCCCTAAGTGTGCCATGTCTTGGCTGATGGTGACCTGGTGCTCCGGGGTCTCATCCGTCTGCAGCGTTGGGTGGTGTCGGGTCTGTGCAGGTCCTCCCCAGTGTAATAGAGAAGGGCCCGGCCAAGGTCCTCACTCTGGGATGGTACGTGGTGGTGGGGGTTAGGTGCATGACTGTCTAGCCTCACCTTGGGCATCTGTTGGGATCCCGAGCACAGAGCCGATCACGCCTGCTTCATTCTCGTAGGGCTCGTTGCGAGCTCATTACCTCCTCTGGCCTTAGTACACCCGGTTTTTCTTTCTTAACCACAATCGCCTTGATCGGGTGTATCCAAGCCTCATTATCCTCTAAGGGAACCCCGACTTGCTTGCATAAGCCGTAGATAAGGAAGGGGTGCCGAAGACTATCTTTGCATTCTGTATAGAAAATAGTATCCTCATAACTTTGACATCAAATGGGATGTCTAAATGATGTCATAGTTTATGAGAATTTATTCAGATAGATTATTCGATGCATTTCGATTAAATTCTCGGTGTTCTTATAGCTAAAATGCATGATTCAAGTCTTTTCATTAATATTCTGTGAATCCCTCATATTATATTATTCTATAGAATATGGCGATGTTGGAATCAAAGAATGGCTAAAGGCAGAAAAACATAGCGGCTTGAAATAGCGAAAAGCGTCACAAGGGTTGCGGGTTCGCGCTCGAAGACGCCGCGCGTGAGAGCGGAAAGCTGAAATCAAAGGCCTCGGGTTTTCCATAGCGAAGCCACCTTCGCCGCGGCGAAGCGAGGTTCCCTTTCCATTACGGGAACTCGAAAAAACCCTGGCTTTCTGGGCCATTAATGGGCCCGCGTCTCGAGGTATATAAAGGGATTAATTTCAAAGCATAAAGGAGGTTGGATCGGGAAGAAATAGGAGATACAAGAATGAGAGATCAAGATAGACGGATTCGGGATATATTGTGAAGATGGATTTTTCTGTAGTCTTTCCTTATTTACTTCATGATTCGAATTCACTGATCTGTAGTGAATATTATGATGAGACTAACTCTTTTCTCTAGGGTTTGCCAGCCACAACCACGATTGGATGGATTAATTTTTAGTTTTGGCTTATTTGAATGTTAATACAAGTTCATATGTTTGCTTTAATTCAGGGTTTAATTACATGTTATTAATACGACCAGCCAGTGGCATCCCTAAAGGCGAGAGTTTAAGATCAGAGAAGATAACTTCTAGGGACATGGTTAAAAGCAACACTTGGGTAGTCGAAACGAGTTCAGTTGCAAGTGTGGCAGGGTTTACACATTTAAGCATTTCGGTCGAGGTTGGGGACATTAGAATCTGTCCCATCCCATTGGCGAGATAGGCAAATATATCTCGAGAGAATATCTTATGGAAAGATCGACCCTTGACATAACTCATATAAATACTTGATAAGTCCTTAATTGAATTTACATCCATCGAGAGTGGTAGAGCGGTGAAACCACTAGGTTTCTCATCATGATATAATTGATACACGTTATTTTAAGTTTTTGTTAATTCTAGTAATTTAGTCGAAATTCGCTTTAGGATTAGATACAAATATTATCGAAGTCATTAAATCAATAGTCAACACACTTCTCTTTGAGGGAATGACACTTGACTAACCACTACACTATGTCAACTCGACGCGTATACTTGCGCACACGGGTTAGCATTTCTCACCTAATTTTGCACACTCACTTTCGGCCCGTCATGTTTTTGGCGTCGTTGCCGGGGAGAAGTTTAGTGTTGATATTGAAAACTATGCCATAGATAGTACTTTGGATCAATTTTACTTTCTTTAGTTATTCTCACTTCTTGTTCATTTCTTTTTACTTTTATTCATGGTTTACGTGTTCTTCTTTATTGCATCTATGTTATGATTTGGTTTCATTCTTATCCACATGATTTCGAAAGTATTTAGTGTATGCAAAGACAAGATCAAAGGGAACTGCTTCCATTCAATCTGAACGAGCGGACATTGCGTGATTACGATAGAAAGACCCACGTAGCTTTCGGCTGAAATCATGTAGCATCGAGTAGGCGTAGGACATATGTCGCTGATGGGGATGAACCACGAGGTGGAGCAGAATGGGTGAGAACTAAATCCGGCCACCACACTCTTCGTCTGACATGATAATGCTGCATATGCTGCCAAGGAGTTTGCCTTGCCACCTCTGATTTGTTCGATCCGGCTATCTGACGACCACTGTCTGACGAAACGACTTTGAGATAAAATGAGTGACCTTGCGGATGCTGATAATATCCATTTCCATGGGTTCTTGAGAACGAATGCACATTGACGAAGCTTTATTGGCGGTATGTGATACGGTCAGAGTATAATGGGAGTAGCGAAGCTCTCCCGGTGCGGCTATTCCCGTTTGTCACTTAGTAACCGGGCTAAACAACGGTTGACCCGACCCGACCTCCCGAACTTCCGTCGCCTCGTGGAATGACTTGGTGTGAAATTTACGACCAAATTTTTCCACCACCAAAATAGCTCAATTGGTCACGAGAAATTAACAAATTTAGACAATTTGAGGGAGAACCCTAGGCGGGGCTTGGGAGAGATTTCATGAGCTATTGAGGAGATGCCCACATCATAGATTAACTAAGTAGATACAGGTGCATACGTTCTACAACTGTTTGAGCGCCTCAGCCAAGGTAATCATTGATGCTTCAGTAGGCGGTGCTCTGATGAAGAAAACCATAAATCAAGCCTATGAGATCTTGGAGGATATAGCTACTAATACTAATCACTGGCCTAGAGATAGATCGGCACCTAGGAATCCCTCAGTAGGAGCAGACATAAAGATTTTAAGTAATCTGGTAAATCGTGTTGCATAGTTGACTAAACAATTGTAGAAGCAATATGGTATATTAAATGCTATTCAAAATAATCCGTGGGAAATTTGTGAATTTTGTGAGGTGAATGACATAATGCTTATGGAGTGTTAGTGAGAGCGGATGACTGTGAGACGGGCTCGATATGTGGTCCGGCATAATCAACTTCCGCAGTGAGGTAGTATAGGGGCAATGCATGTCGAGCAGATGCCGAATCAGTCGAATGCAAGTCAGGGATGGAGAGGTAACCTAGGTAATCAAAACATTAAGAATTATGGTTGGAGGAATAGTTAAAACAACATGCCACCACCCCGAGTGAATGAACCAACCCTTGAAAAAAAAATAGACTTTGAGCAAGCCCTTGCACAAATGCTCACCTTGCACACCGCCTTTATGAATGAGACAAAGGCAAATTTGCAAAGTCAAACCACCCAATTGAACAATCGGCGGCCTGATTGAAACTTAGGGTGCGAATGGGCGATGACCCGATTTGTTGGCGAAGAGGGCGGCGGGAGCATTACCCACACCGTGTGGTTCTAAGGTGAACTTAAGGCGAGAGGGTAACGAACAGGTAAAAGCTATCATATTGAGGAGTGGCAAAGAATTAGCAGCACTAGGGCAGCCACCAGTGATAGGGGAGGTAGAAACAGAAGAGGTTATCCATCCTAGCCAGAATGACAAGGTAGCAGGGGAACAGTCCCATCAGAAAAAGTTGGATGAAGAAGAAACAGAAGCTAAGGGTTGACCAAACATGATTGAACCTACTATCCCAATCCGTACCCTCAACGCTTGAAAAAGAGCAAATTGGATAAGCAATTCACCAAGTTTCTAGAGGTGTTCAAGAAACTCCACATAAACATTTCGTTTGCCAATGCGTTCGACTGAAATCTTGTATGTGAAATTCATGAAAGAGATATTATCTAACAAAGAAAGCTGTCGGACTTCAGAGACAGTAAACCTCATTGGTACAGTGCCATCACATAGCGAAACTACCACAAAAAGCTTAAAGACCTAGATAGTTTTACTATACCATACCTGATTGGAAATTCCATGCTGAGAAGGCCTTGTGTGATGCGGGAGCAAGTATTAACCTCGTGTCGCTATCTACATTCGAACCGATTAGGATTGGGGTGGCTTCGCCCGACAAGCCCTCCAGGTTGGCAAATAGGTCAGAAACACCCAGGGGGTTGATAGAGGCGTTCTAGTAAGTGGACAAGTTCATATTCCAGGGTAGATTTCATTGTTTTGGATATGGAAGAAGATAAAGAAATACCTATCATACTAGGTAGACCATTTCTAGCAATGGCGGGACGATTGACGTGCGAAGACGGCGGGGTGAGTTGCAGATGTGAGATCTTCGCTTTTTATGTGTTAGGCCCGTGAGCTCACGGTTACTAACGAGAATGCAGGTCCTCTACCCCGAAAGAAGAGATCTGCGGTAGTGGTAAATTCCTGGGGTAAATCTCATGTTGCACAACTAGTTACCTAGAAGATCAAAGGCATAGTTGATTCGTGCCACGGTAGGGTGATTCGGAATCAACAAAATTTAGTAGTCGAGTTCCTCACTTTGCTTAGGTAGTCAGCTCTTTGCGACATGGTAGTCTAGGGTCGAACACGGGATGGGTTTTCATCCACATGGACTGACTTTACATCGGTGTTGAAAATGGTGAGGCTTTTAGTTTGGATTTTTGGATTTGTTTTAGCAGGTGTGAGTGGTTGGCGATTAAGCGTAAAGTGAAATTGAAGTGTGAAAAGGTAACTTTGAAGATTTAGGTCACTAACTTGATAACATAGGGCAAACAAGTGTCCTCGGGTTTTTATCCTCGCATTATGAATGACGACCTATAGTCGAGCCATAACCCAGGATCTTTGTTTAACTAGCAAACCTAACCCCAGAATCACTCTGTTGTAGTCGACACGGGTAACATGCATCTCTGACCCTTTTTAGTTTGAAACCCTAACATTCAACATCATTTCAATGGCTCGTAAAGGCCATCTAAAGAACCACAGTACATCCCCAGCGATAAGTATGCCTTTGTATCCTAAAGCATGGTAAGTATTGGCGAATTAATGACATTAAAATGATCTATTGACCCTAGTTTTAGAAGATGGGAGCCATAAATACGATTACCTGCATTTAACACATGAGGACAACTGTAGTTGCCCAAGCCAAGCTAGCTACCTTCCTCTTGAAAGAAAGAGCAGCTAAGCATCTCTTGAGTTGTCATCCTCGAGGTTGTTTGGTAGCTAGAAAATGAGAGAAGAGGAGAGAGAGAGAGAGAAAAGCAAAACCCTAAGCGAGGCTGCGGGAGATATTTACATAAAATGAAAATTGTGCCAAAAGATTGCTTCAAGATTGCCTTTTTGGTTACAAAAACTATGGGGGTTTATATAGACCACCCGATGTATGAAAATCTGAAAGCTAACATTTTGGCTAAAATAAGGGGACAGTAATACGCCCAAAATGAGGTGGTTTGCATTTAATTACAAGGATGACAATGCGGGAGATTTCGCTAGGCGAGTGATTTCGCTAGGTAGCGAAGTGCACGAAGATCATGCATCAGAGAATTCGGTAGGCAGGCAATTTCGATTAGCTAAGCGAAATTTCATTTAGCTTAAGCGAAATTACAGAGATAAGCGGTGTGTAATTCGCTAGGAGCAGTGCATAAGCGAGAATTTTGAAGCCTAAGCGAAATTTCTCGATTTATTTGGGATTATAATTACCGCTATGATTACCGTTTTCGATCGGTAATTTTCGCCAATCTTATCGAAATTCACACGGGTTTGCATATTCTTCGCTGCTTTGCCTGTTTGCATCCTCTACTGCATCATTTCTTCTCACTTTGCCTTCACATTCCTTCATTGAATTTTGAGATGTTTGAAGGGTGATAAATGAAGTTCGATCTTGTGGTTGACCGCAATATCGATATTGAACTCTCAAAGTATCACGAAACCTACAAAGCGACGAAAATAACCTAAACGGCATAAGTGATACTAAAGAAGACCCTGAACACTTTAATTGGTATTATTGACATGATTAGTGCGCAAAAGCACTTCCAGGAAACCTATGATATAGGGCTCAAAAATAGCACTTTTGGGTACTAATCACACCCCACTAGCAAGAAACGTTGCTAGTCCTTAGCGATGCAAAAATAATAAGGGCATGCATGCGGTGATTTTCAAAAAGGTGTATAAGCAATTAAGCACTACCTTTAAAAATGAAAAATTGACACGAGTTTGAAAGCGGAGCATGAAAAAATTAAACCATTACAAGAACAATTTTTGGAATTGATATTGGCTCCATGAAGTTTACCAACTTGAATTTCCACGAAGTCTAATGGTTCTTAATAAACCAGTTGAGCCAATAAAGTGCAAAATCATTGCCTCCCCCAGCCTAGCTACGGCGTGGCCTTAAGTTGTTGAGCAGCTCAGATAGGGATAGTTACACTCTTCTTTCTTTATTCCAACTATATTGTAGGGTGCAATGCTTAAAATCAGGTTTCATCGAGGGTCAGGTGTAATAGCGGGGTCCGCAAGAGTGACTCCGACGATTAAGGTTTAGGGCATCGACGAAAGGATCATGAGCCACTAACTCTACGGGCTTGTCCGGGACTCGAGATGACGAAAATCAAGCACCTGATTCGTTAAACTCTACCTATCCACCCGTATAGAACACTAATCGATGACTCCCGACCCGATTAAGGCTTAGGGCATCGGGCTTGAGGCTTTCTCCATCACACCCCTCGGATCGTGTTCGGGTTTCAAGGCAAAGTGTCACGACTTTATTTTCTTTTCTTAACTTTCTTTTTCTCTTTTCTTTTTGCTTTTTTTCTTTTCTTTTCCTTTTTGGGAAGACTACATTGAATTAGCTGGAAATGTGGGTAACACAAACCTATCCACAGGTTGCCAACATGCCTAAGGCCGGCTATGCAAAGTGAAGGCAAGCCCAATTTGTGACTATTGAAACAATGCAGTTGTGCGGTGTGTGAATTAGCTTAAAGGAATGTTGAGTTGAGCATGTTGGGACTTATTTGACGGAAATTATTTCAAACATGGGATTGTTACAACATAAAGAGGTAACTTACAATGTGTCTGATTTTCCAACAAAAGGCAATTCAATTGTCAATTAAAGCGATTCAATTGTTGATTGAAAGCCCGGTCGATTGTTGATTGAAGCAATTCAATTAATCGATTGAAGATAAGCAGGTTACTCGCGGTGAAGGCCGCGAAACATGATATGCGAGTCTGTATATCTTGGGCCAAGCACGATATAGCGAAATGGCTAGTACATGAATATAAAGCTAAACATACAAAGTATCCTTTGCTACTATGGTAGCTGCATAAATCTAATCAAAATTAGTAGGCGGAGTTGATAATTTGGTAACTATACAAAAACATAAAGAAACTAACCACCCCTGCCTCTTTGTGGTAATTGGTGGAGTATAGCTGCTTCTTGCATGACGACCAGCCCACATCCAAGATGCTGGCGTGGTGGGCTCCTCCCTCGACACGGAACACGAGGAAGATCGGGTGAGTCATAATCTCTTGCGACATGGAGTGACAGGCGACCTACGATCTGTCTTTGAGTAGTGCTGAAACGAATAACGTCGAAATCGCACAGTATCTCTCGAAATTTTGTATGAAGAGTACTCCAGAGCCAGAATGATGTGAAGTATAGGATGGGCCAGGAGTATCGGCTGCAGCTGCTGAAGTAGCATGTGGATGAGGAGATGGAGAGGACATATGCGGGCGGACTAAGCTCTACCTCTCGGGCTCGGGGCATGGCTTATCATCTACTGTGGGAGTCCTCTGCCTCTGGAACTGGAACCTCCTCCTGGTCTCACTACTGGAGGAGAAAAGATACGGGCATGGTCATGCTGGCTCCATGACGGGACGGAGGACATCGAGATCCTCCTCTCTATCTGGGGCACCTCTTGGAAACCTAAATGCTCGAGGACTGTCATAGTAGTCGGTGGCATCGGCCGGTGGTAAGCTCTGCGCTCGAACCGGGCCCTCGGTGGACCTTTTCTTGAGAAATGCATCGGGGGGTCATCATCGGCTTCGGAGGACCCCAAACTAGTATCCTGAGATCCGTGGGAAAAACTCAGGATGGCCCCCCTCGTATGCGTAGTGCTGCAGTGGGAGAAAAGTGCAGTCCTCAATGGGTGATCAATCGGCATCGGAGGGCGCCTCTAAGAGCACGGCTGTTTGTGATGTCACGGGCCGATATGCGAACCATCTCCGGCGAGGTGGGTGGGCCCCAAACTCATTAACCCTCCCGAATTGGCGCGGTATGAGCCTAAGGCCTCTTGAAATATCTTGCCTCTCACAGTACTCACGGGCGATCATCATAGAGAAGCTGGCTTCGAGTGGACCCATTTGCTCCACCCCAGATGTCATCGGTGATAAAGCTATGGCGCCACGGAGTAAATATCTTGCCTGGGGTCATGAAGGCCCGTGGGAATGGTCATGATCGACCTCATAGAATCCACAGTTTGGGATCGTAGCCAATGCGGGACATCGTAGTGAGCTCTGATGAAAGTCCTGGTGTAGCGAGCATTCCGGAATGGGGTGCAGGCAACAAATGGCCTCCCCAATCTGGAGCCCGGTGACAAGCGAGGTGAAGATGTCGTCTCCGTGCGTGTATTTGCGATGAGCGGGGCTGAATGAGGATGACTCACTAGGGCTGATGTGCGGGCACGCTTGGAGGCCCAGGGCCCAACTCACGAGCTAAGATGCAGTGTGGGGGCCGGGGTCCATCAGGAGTCTAATGTCGTCTGAATCCTGAGGCTCCTCGAAGGCGCCTCGGGGACAGAGCTAATCTTGGGTGGGACCTCTCGCCTCTGCAGCGTACTAAATCGACTCAGCGTAGGCGGGACACCCACCTCTAGTACGCACCATAACTATAATCCAAATAAAACACCGGAATAGGCTCTCCCGACGAAAAATAAACCAAAGGTAATCAAAGCTGATCTCGGGGCTCATCGACGACTGAAATAATTGGGTCAGGACACCGATGACTCGTGGCTCATTGCCACGCTCACAAAGCTCGTAATAGCCAAACAAGGCCTGGTGAGGGTGGATGAACCGGCCAAGTGGTGGCAAGGCAAGCCGAGCCATGGGCACGGCCAATGGATCCCGTGCTGAGACACAACAAAGCAGCGGTAGCTCAGGTGCAGGGCTATGTATGCGGGCTGCAGCAGAGAGCACAACGACCAAGAAGTGGGTGCTGAACGACCCACTGAGCAACAAATGTGGTGACCCAGTGGCTCGGCTGCAGGCGCCCAAGGGCCGGTGCAGCAGTCAGGTCATGCAACGGGTGGCTAAGAAAGAGACTACAGAGAGGGAGAATACGAAGGAATGAATGGGCCGCCTCCCTCTTTTATAAGAGCCCAGACTAAATCGAAGAGTCATTTTCCTCATAATTTCGCTAGTATAGCGAATTTGGCTTAATCTGCAACACCATCTGCATTTCAAAATTTTTAGTTTAAATATTAATAATATAAGAAATAAAAATTATTATAAAAAAAATTAATATATAATACTATAACAAAAATTTACTATAAAATATTTTAATATATAAACAAAGTTACTAATAATGGAAAACTGCTAAATTAAGGAACTTTCTAAAAATAACCGAAATTATTGAAATTAACTAAACTAAAGCAAAAAGCAAAAATTGTTGAGCTGCAATTTGGTTTGTGAAAACACCAAATCAGCTCAATTTTACCAAATTGCTCAAGGAGGGTCAAGGAGGATGATCTCCTCAAAACCCTATGGTCCTGAGTTGAATCTCGTGTGTTGATTTCCCATTGTTGTTCGGTTTCTCACTGATGGATTTTGAATTGATCAATTGCCTTACTAAAGGTGTTGATGGCAATACCAAAACCTCTTCTTCACCTTTGACTCCACTATTCCTGCAATTCCCGGACACTTAGCTTCGCATGTCGAATTCAATTGAACCAACTCACTGGGCCATTTGATTTTCATCTTCTCCTCGGGCAGCCCGTGTTTGTTGTTCAAATGGAATATGTTCTGCCCCAATGCCATATTGCCAAATGTAAGTTGCATGACTCATTTTAAGTACTGATGATTGCATTTTGCAAAGTGGGCCAGAATGGGTCTTCCAGACATTTCAGTGCATGGTCAGGGTCTATTTGCAATCAAGCTGGTGTCAAGCACTACAAAAATCTACTGGTAGTGACTTGTCTATTTTCACTAAGACATCCTCAACTATCCCCTTAGGATCTTCACCGATCTATCGCCAATGATAGTGTGATATTGCAGGTTTAAGTTCACCCAAACCTAACCGGCCAGATACTTAATACCTACAAAGAGGTTCACACTGGCCCCCTAAATCAAGCAATGATTTGCCTACGCACCCCACCATTTAACAAATCGTGAGATCCCGGGATCCTCTATTTGACAGGTTCTGCTTGATTATGGAAAATCGACTTGTTCAAGAAAATGCCTTTTCTCAATGCCCAATCCCTTCCTTGGATTGTGTAATGTAGATCCTTTAAAAACTTTGCATAGGCAGGGACTTGTTTGATGATGTGCCCATTTTGTGGACTTCTATGAGCACGCCCGGGATGCCTTCTTCGCCTAAGTGCCTTGTGGAAATGGAGGTGGTATGCTGTATTTATGGATCCTCCTTAGGAGAATATGCTCGTGATCGCAATCTTCCCGCTTGGATTCTTTCAACGCTTTCGCATGGGCCGATCAACCTCTTTTCCACTCCTCAGGTGATTATCACTTTAACTTCATCCATTCCCGAATTGCTCATGAACCTACCTCATGCACCTTTTGATTTGGGTGCACTGGGAAGGGAACCCTTCCTCTCTTGTACCTCCAAAATTTTGTTGATCTTGTACTGAATACCGTAGTTATCTATTTTCTCGATTAAGATTGCTCTCAAGCCCATCTATTCTCTCGCTCGTTGTGCTCTCATGATCAACTTTTCGTGGCTAATCAGGCATTGATCCCTTTTTTGTTCTTCCACACAAAATTACCCACCACCTACTCAAATTTAAAATGGCTTGTTCTACGTGGAGAAGAGGATGGTGGTTGCTGTGGTTGAGAGGTGGAACCAAACTCGTGGTTTGGCACCAAAGTACATAAAGGTGGGACTGGGTCATGAGAGGTCAGTGGTGATTCCTCCAATTGAATCGAGGTATTTCCATATAAAGTATTAGGCTGTGGTGGCTTGTATTGACCTACAGCATTTGCATGCTCTGACATCAAATCCTTCACTATACTATAGGATACTGGCCCTTCAAAGGGCAAAGTGGCTTGGAAATTGCAGGATCGTCAGCAGGATTTTCAATCATCGCATGCACTTCACGGAGCCTTTCCTTCAAGCCCTCCACCTTCCAGCTAAGGTTGAAATTTAGCTCATTTCTATGTCCTCCGGCAAGGTATAAATTCCTCCCCTGTTACCGAGGGCCTCATTGTTTCATTTTCAGGTTTGTCTATCCCAACCCTTGTGAAGTTTCAGCCACATAGTTTAAAAAATCCATGGCTTCATCAGATGCTTGCTCGTAAAATCTCCACCACACATGGTTTCTAATAATTGTCTCAAAGGTGAGACATACCCATAAAGTGGTCAATTAACATCCGTGCATCAAACCCATGGTGTGGGCATGCACCGATGGTCTCCATAACCTCCTAAAGACTGCAAAAACCTCTCACCATCTGAGTCGCAAGGTGTACCTTGTCTCTCTTCAAATTGTTGGTCTTATGAGCACCGAAGAACTTTAGGGAATCTCTCGCTTGCAGCTCAAATTCCACTTCTTATGGTTCTAGGCCTCGCTGAGTTTAGCCAAATCTTGGCCTTGTCCTTAGTGGTCAATGGAAATGTTTTCAGCTTTAGCAAATCCATGCTCGAATCATACCTTCCTAAAGGTGTGCAAACTCTCAAATCCCCTTATATGTGTATGGATTTCATTTTTCCATACCATGATATGTGGGGAGTAGGGGTACCAAATAGGGTCTCAACAAGTACATCTTCAAAGATGAGGTATGATGCAGAAGGGGCACTAACTTAGGAGGGTGGATGGGTCCTCATCGATCTATGTGTCAGTTGATTCATAGGTATCACCGTCAGACTGCTCTTCGTGCAGAGGATCCATGTTTTCACTATGTATACTGACTGGTGTACTAATCCTTTGTAATCTACTTGTTATTCCTCTGTCCCAGTACTGCATACAAAACTGTTACACAAACTGAGACACAACAAAGAGCATAAACCAACTTGCAAAAAGGTTAGGGTTAATTAAAATAAAATCGACCAGACAGAACAAAAATGCTAAGTGCCATCGCGAAATTGATGAACACTTGCGTGCCATAGCCATCGATTCAAAAAGGTTAAAAAGGTCACCTTCACTTGTGATGTTGATCATGGCGACACCTCAACTTATCAAACGTAGCTCAAAATCATCCCCAAGAACGGCGCCCATTTGATTCAAGGCCATCATAGGTGGGATCGAATCAACAAACTTGTAGTCCTGTTCCTCCTCTACCGCCGAGTCAAGCTACTACAGCATAGTGGTCTAGGGTCTAACACGGGGATGGGTTTTCATCCTATGAATGATCATAATTAAAGTGTTGAAAATGGTGAGGCTTAGTTTGGATTTTCGGGATTGCTCAAACAAAGGTGAGTAGCTTGAAAAACCGATTAATCAGAAAATTGAAATTGAAGTGTGAAAAGGTAACTGAAGATTTAGGTCACTAACTTGATAACATAGGGCAAACAAGTGTCCTCGGGTTTTATCCTCGCATTATGACAAGCAACCATAGTCCAAGCCATAACCGGATCTTTGTTTAACTAGCAAACCTAACCCTAGAATCACCCTATTCGAGTCAACACAACATGCATCTACAGCCCTTTTAGTTTGAAACCCCAACATTCAACATCATTTCAATGGCTCCAAAGGCCATCTAAAAACCAAGACATCTAGCAATAAGTATGCATTGTATCCTAAAGCATGGTGGCATTACAAATTAATGACATTAAATGATATTCAACCCTATTTTTAGAAGATGGGAGCCATAAATACAGTACCTATAGCATTTAACACATGAGGACAACCTGCAACTGCCCCACAACCAAGCTAGCTACCTTCCTCTTCAAAGAAAAGAGGCTTAGCCAAGCATCTCTTGAGTTGTCATCCTCAAGAGGGTTGTTTGGTAGCCTAGAAAATGAGAGAAAGAGGAGAGAGAAGAGAGAAAAGTAAAACCCTAACTGAGCTGCGGGAGATATTTACATAAAATGAAAAATTGTGCCAAAAGATTCCTTCCAAGTTGCTTTTTGGTTACAAAAACTATGGGGGTTTATATAGACCACCCAATGTATGAAAATACAAGAAAGCCTAACATTTTGGCTAAATAAGGACAAGGAAGTAATACACCAAATGAGGTTTGGTTTCTGTATTAATTACAAAAGGATGACACGTGTGAGATTCCTCGCGAAGGCTTAAAATTCCCGCTAGGTGTTTAAATTGAGAGCAGAGACAGCGAACCGCAGAATTCCTCGCTAGCACCGGCACTCGCTTAGCTACGAAATTTCACAAATTAGCTTAAATTTTTAAGAGATAGCGAAGTGTGTAATTTCATAGGAACAACAAGTATGCTAAATTTAGTCATTAGCTAATTCGGCTAGGATCATAAATTTCGCTATAGATTTGCGAATTTTCGTTAATCCCGCTGGGCTTAATCTAGCTAAATTCTGGTTTGTATATTCTTCATCGCGCAGACATCGTATCCTCTAATGCATCATTTCTTTCACTTTGCTCATTCCTTCATTGAATTTTAGATGTCGAAGGCTGATAAATGAGTTCGATCTTCATGGTTCAGCATATATCTCACATATTGAACTCTCAAAGTACTTAAAACCCGCAAACAACCAAAATAACCTCTAAACATATGATACTAAGAAGACCTCGAACACTTTAATTGGCATGTTGACATGATTAGTGCCAAAAAGCACCAAACCTATCTGATATAGGGTCAAAACAGCACTTTTTTGGGCACAATCAATAGTAGCCAAAATAGTCCAACCGCCTCGAAAGCAATGATTTAAGCACCAATGGCTGGGTGCATTAGCATTCCCAGTTCCTCTAGAATACAACATGGAGATGCAGGAATGTCGAGCTAATGACGTTAAACATAGCGCTTCTTGGGAGGCAACCCAAGCATTGTGAGATTTTCTTTTTCCTAAACTCGTGTTATCTATCTCCTCTTGACTGCTTGGCGTAAAATTTTGTCATTGGGCATCCCACCTTAATTATTTTTAATAACGTGATGAATCTTAAAGGTGGAGAGCAAAAGCACAGAGCCCATACTTTCTAGTCCGCCACGGCGAAGCTTGCTTCACTGCTGCAGAGGGAAATATTCTTGAGGCATGCCTTCTGGTCCGCCGCGGCGAAGCCTACTTCACCGCTATGAGGCTAGGACCACACCTTCTGGTTCGCAGCAACAAAGCTCGCTTCGCAGCTGCGAGGCTAGGCCTTCGGGCCGCAGCGAACCTCGCTTCGCCGCTACATAGCATGCCTCGTCGGGCATCCCCGCAAAGAAGTGACTCGTATTCCGGCCTCTTTAAATACCTGTGATGGCCATTTTTTTCCCTCCACCCGTTTTTGTGTGACACTTCGTCTCCTATTTCTTCTTGTGTGCATTTTTTTTTTCAGATTTCGAGCTGTTAGTGACTATTATGGCGCCTAAGAAGACTGTCCTAGCCAAGCGACACTGCTCCGGTTCCACATCCCGGGCGGCACCTCCCCCGATGATCCGCGCCATTTCATTTCTCGGGAGGCAGAGTGGCTCTACCACAAGTCGCTTTGCATCCGTTCCTTCATCCCGGAGCGGGGTTTTCCGACCTCGAATGCGTTCTTCAATTTCTCCATCTAGACTCGAAGTTGGAAAACCCTATGTGCTCCCCCGACCCCCAGAGTGGCCCCGGTCGTCCGAGAGTTCTACTCCAACCTGCCATTCCGAGTCGGCACCATAGTGTTTGTCCGAGGTCAGTGGGTTGACTTCGGAGCCCGAACCATCAACCAGATTTACCAGCTGAGGGATGACGCATGCTGAGGGGTACCGAGCCATTCAGATACGCACTCCAAGGCTCCACGGCAGCTTCACAAGGCCGTGGCGTGTGGAGGCGCCACCACGACCCCGACAAGTTCACCATATTCCGTATGCATGCGCTCACGCCGTGAAGGTTTATAATTTTTTATGTTAAGATTAAACCTTCGCAGACCTCATCACGCTCACCAAGGACAAGACGATACCCCGCGATGCCATGACCATGGAGTCCAATGACATCGGACGGCCAGGGGGGTTGGATCGAGTCGACTCACCTGACGCCAAGACCGTGCCCTCGATCCACCCCTCCTCAACACCGAGCTATGCCGATCGACCGAGTCCGATGTCGACTTCGAGGACCAAAGCGCTATAGCCGCTCTTCCCATCCCATTGCCTAGGACGAAGTTCGGGAGCCCAGACGAGTCGGATAAGGAGACCAACGAGGAAGGAGACCAACGAGGACGTCCCAAAGAGCCACACCCAAGACAGCGACGAGCTGGGACGGTGACCTCGAGGTCCCCTCTGGGCTCAACCTGGGCCCCTAGCCGACCGTATCCATGCACCCACCGCCCGCCTGACGCCTACTAGATAAGTCGAGGGGAACCGGCTGCTCGAGCTAGATTATTGACTCATCCAGCTCGAGATGGTCGCTATCCGAGCCGGGCCAGACTGGGATCACCCAACAAATTCTCTCTCGGGGCCCCGTCATTCCACACAGCACCACCACCGCCACCATCGTAGTAATATATTTTTTTTTCTGGGACGTATTTCTTTACCTTTCTACTTTATTTTCTTTTTGTGCCATTGAGGACACTGTCAGCTTCAAGTTTAGCTGTGTAATGGGTATGACTATATGACCTAGTTTATTTTTGACTACTAACAGTTTTCTGACTTAGGTTATTCTTGCATGATTAGGGGTCCATTTTTTTATTATTATCTTTGCTATTTTTGCATGCTTAGGTCCAATTTTTATTTTTAGGTGTGTGTTAGGTTGTCTCCCATGCACCAACATGTATGCAAATTTAATATATTAGAATATGACGGTCTCCATAATTGGTATTGAGTATCCCTGTCTTAATTTTGAGCATGATGGCAACAAAAGAGAGTTGTAGTAATCGCAAAAACAACCCATGTTCAATGGAGTAAGGACTCCGAGATTGTTTGACAATTGGGACTACGTTGTGTAAAGTCAAGACTAACCAAGTCTAACCACCCTTTTTAGATCTCAAGAACTCAATTCCCAAAGTAGGCTATCCTGCACACACACACGTGATCTTCGGGGTATGCTTTAAATTGAACTCTCACCATACAAGAGTCCTAATAATCCTTAGAAGTAAACACTTCCTATGATGGGACACCTTAGAAAAGAGGATCGCCTTGAGCTTCAAATAAAAATAAAAATAAAATAAAATTTAAAAATTAAAAATAATAATAATAATAACAATATGGATCATCCAATCGGAATCCCGAGCACAGTTCGAGGGGCTTTTCAAAGCCAAATGCCCTAATCCAAATGGTCGGGAGCCATTGACTTTATTGTCCGCTACATGAGATAGAGGATGGATGATTTACACAATCTAGAACCTCAAGGTTTGGTTGAGTGTTCATGGAAGTTTTAGGGGAAATCAAATGCCCGATGCCCCAACTAACCGGTGGGGAGTCACCACGGATCCTCGCAAGAACCTCACCTAAAATCTCCCTTGGGCATTTTGGGGTACTCTTCCTGGGACTGTTTTAGAATTAATCCCCTAGAGTAGTCAAGTGAATAAATTGGTGCATTCTCATCCCGTGTTAAGCTATTCCAAATAGGGGAGTCCGATCTGGGCCTAGTACACAACAAACCATACATTGAGAGCACACTTTGAACCGAACTTAGACTCTTAGGAAAGATTATTGGAGCACTAAAAAACAATGACCTACTTTAGCCAACCGAGACCGACTCCAAGGCAAGTTCTTGAAAAGCTAAACAATTAAGGTAGTCCCTAGGATCTTTGAAATGGTTAATATGGACTCCATCTCAAGTGTTGTCATGTGTGCTTAGCCTATATCACATATAGTTTCATATATTCTTAGCTCCTAGGTGGAGGCTCATTCTCGCGTGACAAGCAAGAAGCTAAGCTCGGGGTGCTGGATCGGGATGAATCATGCGTGCATTTCAGTTAAATTCTCTGTTTTAGCTAAAATGCATGATTCACGCCTTTTCATTAATATTATGCTAACTTCATATTATATTATTCTACAGAATATGGCGTATGTCGAATCAAAAAGTGGTGCCAAAGACAAAACGGAGTTAGTAATCCGTAAATGACCGAAAGGCAAAGATCACAAAGGGTTACGAGTTCATCGCTGTGAAGACCCTCTTCGTCGCGGCGAAGCACTTCGCCGCTGTGAAGACCCCCTTCGTTGCAACGAACCAGAAAGCTTGAAATTAAAGGCCTTGCCCACCGCTACGGCTTTCACTCACAAGTAGTCAAGCGAGGTCTCCCTTTCCATTACTGAACTCTAAAACCCTAGCCAACACATTGATGGGCTTACGTCTCAAGGTATATAGAGTAATTTTGAAGCAGAAAGGAGGTTGGATCAAGAAGAATGAGGAGATACAGGAGTGAGAGATCAAGATAGACAAATTCGGGACAGATTGCGAAGACGGATTTTTCTATAGTCTTTCCTTCAACCCACTTCATGATTCGAATTCTTCAATCTGTAGTGAATAATATGATGAACTAACTCTTTTCTCTAGGGTTTTGCCAACCCTAACCACAAAGAAGGATTGATTTCAGTTTTGGCTATTTGGAATGTTAATAATGAAGTTCATATGTTCAAGCACTCGGGTTTTAATTACATGTTATTACCGCCAACCGTGGCATGCTAAAGCCGAGTTTGAGATCGAGAGAAGATAACTTCTAGGACATGGGTGAGCAACACGGTAGTCAAGAACGTAGATATTCCAGCTGCAGTATGGCACAAGAGTTTGTATATTTAAGCATTTCGAGTCAGGGTCGGTGCGAGATGCAATACATCCCATCAAGAGATGGCAATATAGACTTTGAGAGAATATCTATAGGAAAGACAACCCGCCAACATAACTCATATAAATACTTCAACAAGTCCTTAATTGAATTTACATCCATCAAGAATGGTAGGAGATGGAAAACCCTAGGTTTCTCATCATCAATATAATTCAATACACGCTATTTTAAGTTTTTGTTAATTCTAGTAATTTAGTCGAAATTCCTCGAAGTCATTAAATCAATATTCAACACGCTTCTCTTCGAGGGAACTGATTAGTGCTCAAAAAGTGCTATTTTGAACCCTGTTTATTTAAGGTTTTGAGCACTTTTTGTGTACTAATCAACAGAATTAACCCGATTTGCACATTAAGGTCCCGGCTATTCTACTGATCGCATTTTGTGGCTAATTTTGTAGTTTTTGCAAGCTATTAATGCTAAATTTGTTGAATCGATCTAACCTACCTAAGAATTCGAAGCCAAATTCAGCTTTAGATCGATCCTGCATGAAAGAAGAGAAAAAAGTGAGAAAAATGGAGCACTGCATGAATGCTTTTCTTGCGAGCACTATGCATCCTACGAGCACTGTTCATCCTACAACCACTGTTCATCTGCTTTTTAACACTTTGATGTTTTTGTTACAATTTTTTTTTCTTCCAAATTTTTCCTTGTAATAGCTTTTAGTTTTGGTTTTTTTTTTGTAATTTCCCTAGCTCTAAGCATGATTCGTGCCACAGTAGGCTGAGCTAAAATCAACAAAATTTATATACACCTAAGTTCCTACTAATGCCGTAGTCAAGCTAAATGCAAAGATAGTGGCTCAGGCTCAACACGGATGGGTTTTCATCTCAGAAATGATTTGCATAAGTGCAAGAAGGTAAGGCTTATTTGGATCTTTTGATTTGTTTCAAAACAAAGTGGAAATAGGTTAAAAACTGAGAAATTGTAAAACCGAAAGTAAAGTGTGAAAAAGTTAACTTGAAGATTTAGGTCACTAACTTGGTGTTAGGCTAACAAGTGTCCTCGGGTTTTATCCTCGTTATGACAAGCAACCTATAGTCCCCTGCATAATCCTGGATCTATGTTTAACTAGCAACCTCACCCTAACAACAACTCCTATTTGAGTCAACACAGTAAAGACAGCAGCCTACGGCCCTTTTCGCTTGAAACCCCAGCATTAAATATCATTTCGTAGGCTCAGAAAGACCATCTAATGAACCACAAGGCATCTAGCAATAAGTATGTAATCGTATCCTTAAAGCATGGAGAGTATTGGCCAAATCAATAACATTCAAAGCTATCTAACCCTAATTGAGAAGACGAGGGCCATAACACAAGATTCGTGACTTTCAAGACAAGAGAACAACATGCATATGCCCCACCACCAAGCTAGCCTTTCCTCTTTCACAAAGAAAGGGAGCTTAGCTAAGCATCTCTTGGAGTTGTTTCATCCTCAAGAGGGTATTTGGCACTAGAAAGTATGGAGCAGGAGAGAGAAGAGAGGAAAATAAAACCCTAACTAAAATAATACGGTGACTATTACAAAAATGAAAACTTACAAAATCTTCTCTCCTCCTCCCAATTGTTTCTCCAAAATTCTCTCTATCTTTATTACAAAAAGAGAGGGGTTTATATAGGCCACCTCAATACATGAAAATACCAAAAAACCTCCAAATTTGGCTAAGTTAAAGGACAAGAGAGTAATATAACAAATTTGAAGTCGGTTACATTAAATACAAAAAGATGATCGAGGCAGTGAATTTCGCTTAGACGAAGAATTCGCTTAGGTATAAATCACCAGCATAGCGAAACAGAAATTTCAAGCAGTTCGTAATTGCTAGCTAGCTTAAATTCTCGCTTAGCTTAGCGAAATTTTCGTGAGTAGCGAAAATACAAAATTTCGCTAGGAACAGTGCCTAGCGAAACTGGTTTGGTCTAGCGAAAATTGGCAATTTCGCTAAGGTTGCGAAATTTTCGCTAAGGTTGCGAAATTTTCGCTAAGGTTGCGAAATTTTCGCAATCCTAGCGAAAATTTTCGCAACTCTAGCTTAAAATTCCAAAGCTTTATTGACTTCCACCGCAGATTTCATCCTGCCTTCAACTCGTATCGATTTTTCTTCACTTTGCCTTCGCTTTTCATTGATTCTTGGGTCAAGCCGGATGGTCACACTTGAGTTCAAACTTCATGATTCAATATACATCTCGATATTGAACCCCAAAGTGCGCAAAAACCTACAAAACCCAAAATAACCTCTAAACGCATAAGTGATACTAACACTTGAACACTTCAATTGGCATTAATGACATGATTAGTGCAATAAAAGCACTCAAAACCAATCTAATATGTGGTTCAAAATTGTACTTTTTTGGCACTAATCACACCCCTAACTAAACGCTGTTAGTCCCTTAGCAATGCAAAAACAAAAAGGAGATGCATGTAGTGATTTGCAAAAAGTTTATGATTCAAAAAGGTTTATCTACATATAAACAGTACTTTAAATTGAAAAATTGACATCAAAGTTGTAAACCGATATGAAAGAACCAAATCCATACAAGAACAATTCTAGGCCAATCTTGGATCCATGATTCTCAACTTGAATTTCCACCTAAGTCTAATGGTTCTTTATATAACCGCATTTAAGTCAATAAATCAAAATTGTCTCCTCCCCCCAACCTAGCACTGACATGGCCTTAAGCTGTTGAACAACCTAGATAAGGATAGTTACACTCTTCTTGCTTTATTCAACTATATGTAGGATGCAATGCTTAAAATTCGACTTCACCAAAGTCCGTGTAACGGGGGTCCACCGATGACTCCCAACCAATTAAGGTTTAGGGCATCAAGCCAAAAGGATCACTGACCACAAACTCTAAAGGCTTCACCCCGACTTCTCGTGATGACTTCAAAAAATCAAGCACCTACAATTTCTCTAAACTCTTATCCACCCATGTAACGAACACTAAATCGATGACTTCAACCAATTAAGGCTTAGGATCTGCTTCAAAGGCTTTCGCCATATACCCCTGACCGTGCTTCCTACAAGGCAAAAACTTCACGACTTTATTTTTCTTTTTCTTCTCTATTCTTTTCTTTTCTTTTGCTTTTTCTTTTCTTTTCCTTTTGAAGACAACATTGGTCTTCAAATGTGGGTAACTCCAAACTATCCTAGGTTGTTACATACCTAAGGCCTACTTTTGCAGCTAAAGGAGGCATGCAAATTCACAACCTATTGAAACGATCTGGAGTGTTGTGTGTGAATTAGCATAAGGGAGAAATTTTCAAGTTGAGCATGCTGGAACTTCAATTGACCAAACATTGATTCAAGCATGGAATTTGTTCTAGCATAGAGGTGACAAACAAGGTTTCACTTCAACATAAAGCAATTCAATTGTCCACTTAGCAATTCAATTGCTCAATTGAAAGAAAAACAAATACCCAAAATGGAAATACAAAAAGTACTTCACACCAGATAAAGATGGGCATACTTACCCGTGAATCGCTATTGTTACTGCCCAAAAAAAAATCAATCATTAAGCTCTAACTGATATCACTATTTTTAAACACACGACAATTTAAATAAGTAAAAGAAATGAGAACAGTGGCTGTTGGAACCAAGCATTAGCCACTCTGAAATTTACAAAAACATGGGGATTCGTGGAGGTCCATCAGAGAATTTCTTCCTAATGACCCGCATCACATGGTTTTAACCTCCGTCCACGACTTTAAATAATCTCTATTATCACCTCGAATCACGTAAGTCAACCAACCATCTGGGTATGCTTCGCTGACACGAATTCCAACTGTCCATCGAGATTCGAGCTTGCCTCGAAACAAATGGAGTTTGGAGTCATATAAGAGGACTTTGGTCTCCTCCCTTGAAACTCTTCCTAGTTATCATTTCTGTCACAAGCATTTCTTTGATCTTTCTTTGCAATCTCGTATTCAAGGCATTATTCCGTATTTCTTCCAATTCATTAAGATCAAGAAATCTCTTCTCTCCTCAAATTCGCTTAGGTCCATGTTTAGCTTCTTGATCGCCTACCATGCTTGTACTCAATCTCTACTGAAGGTGACATGCCCTACCATAGACCAACCGATAAGGACATTCTAGGATTGTCTTCAAAGTCGCTCTATAGCCCATAACGAATCAAGAAGTTTAATGGACTAGCTTCTTCTGGTCAGGCTAACTAATTTCACGTATGGTCTTAATTTCATAGCGAAGTTCCACCTCGCCACTTGTTTGGAGGATGGTAAGGAGTAGCCACTTTGTGTTTCACCATATTTAGCCATGAGGCTTTCAAATGGTTTGTTGCGTAAAATGCGAACCTCCATCGCACAATGGCTTCTGCATCCCAAACCCCGGGAAAAGATATCAAGCTCTCAAGAATTCCGAGTACCACCCTATGGTCATTGGTTTTGTTAGGATCGCTTCAACCCATTCGGGAGACATAGTCCACTCCCACCAAAATGTATGTATGACCATATGAGGTGGGGAACGGTCCCATAAAATCGATACCCCATACATCGAATATTTCGACCACCAAAATTGGGTTCAATGGCATCATATGACTAATAGACAATTTCCCGAGTCTGCATCTCGTCACACACGGCACATTTGGTATGCTTCTGAACAATGAAGGCCAATAGAAACTGACCGCGAAGTATCTTCATTACCGCTCTTTCAGCCAAAATGACCACCACAAGCACTCATGGCAATGGTTTAAAATTCTCATTGCCTCCTCGTACACATTTCTCGATGATTTGATCTCAGACAGATTTGAGAATAGGAAAGGCTCTTCCCAATAATAGGAATGGATTTTAGCAAAGAAATATTTCCTATCATGTCCTTTTCCACTCAAATTCTCGGGATTTCTCCCCGTAGTGAGGAAATTGGCAATGTGAGCATACCAGTGAGCTTTCCAACCTATTAGGGATTCTTCTCAGAAATTCATATCATTAATAGGTGAATCAGAGTGTCGTGGGCTATAGTTAACCTTGACAGATGATCTCGCCACCACATTTCCCACCCTTCTTATCTCTAATTTGCAAGTTGAACTCCCAGCTAACGTAACCCAACGAATGAGTCTTGCTGCATTGTCAAGCTAAGAGATATTTCAAAGCGTAATGATCCGTAAAAAACACTCATACGTCCCAACCAAGCATGCTCAGAATTTATCTGAAGGCATATACCACCGCGCAACTCTTTCTCCTGTAGTGGTACACCTCCGTGTGCTTCATTCAGGTTTTGCTTGCATAATACACCACAATGCAGGCTTCCCATCTCTCTTCGCCAAGTACCGCCTCCTATAGCAAGATCACTGTGATCACATCACCTCAAATGGTAACCGCACTCAGTGCTCGAATCCATTGGGCAAGAGTCAAATGAAATTTCGCCTTCAAAACTCTTTCGACAATCTTTCTCCCAAACGACTTGGCATCCTTCTCAAGTAGCTTGTACAGGGTTTAGCAATTTCAAAAATCTTAATGAACCAGTAGAAGCTCTCCCGCATGACCAAGGAATTGTCTAATTGTTTTCACATTTTGTCAGCGGTGCAATTTGGAAATAATGTCAATCTTTGCTTATCAACTCTAATTCCCCGCTAGGAAATAATGTGCCCTAATACACTCGGTTTACCATAAACAGTATTTCTCCCGCTACACCAAATTCTTTCTCTATGCACCTCGCAAAATGGCTTCCAAATTGGTTAAGCATTCTTCAAATCGCCCCATATACCGTGGATATCATCCATATACTCTCCATTATACGCCTACCATGTCACCGAACATACCGAGCATACATCGCTGAAAAGTGGTCATGCTACAGCCCAAAAGGCATCCTCCTATAAGCATATCGTACAAATGGACAAGTAAAAGTAGTCTTTTCCCCGATCTTCGGGCAATTTCTATCCGAAGCACCGAATACTCCATCCAAAAGCACGTATGGGTGTCCCAAACTCTTCCGGCCGATCGGCTGAACGCAATGGAAAGTGGTTCTTTCGTGTCACCTCATCGAGCCTTCTATAATCTATACACACCTCCAACCGGTGGTAAGCTCCAGTAGACACCACCCTTCTCGCTTTTCACGCTTGTTACTCCCGATTTCTTAGGCACCACCGAGTTGGCCAACCCATGCCATCGAAATGGGATAAATGATACCAAATTGAGCAATTTCAAGACCTCCACACCTAACTACTTCCTCAGACGGGGATTCAAACCACTGGTCGCCTAACAAATTTTAGACTCCTCTTCTAAATAGACATGATGAGTGCAAATGGACGGGTTTATGCCTTCGTATCAGAAATTTTCCATCCCAATGCTTGCTTGTTCTTTTCGAGAAGGTGCAGGAGATTAGTTTCAGGCAAAGGTTAGCAGTGAAGAAATCACAACTAGGCACTGTTCATTTACTTCCAAAAATGCATACTCTTTAAATCAGCGAGGGGTTTGAGTTCTAGCCGCTGAGGTTCCTCGGGTTCATTACCAATCAATGAGGCAAAATTTCTATCCTCTCCAAGACCCTCGTACTAAGCCTATTTCTTGAAATTCGTGTTGCTCTACAAGGCACCGGATAACTCAAGTTAATATATCTTGCACTTGCTCTGGTTGGGGCATGTTCTTCCGTAATTAGACTAAAATACGTAATTTTCAAAGTCATCCTCCTCCGAGTGCATATGCCTTTACCCATATGAAAAATATTGAGTTCCAAGGTCATATTTCCAAATGTGAGCTGATGGACTCATTCACTAAATTGATGATTGCATTCAAGTAGCCAAAACGGTCTCTTAATATGATGGGCACCTTATTAGGTCCTAGGCCGTAACCGGGTTCTCAGACAAGTACGACAAAATCTACCGGATAGTAAAATCTGTCCACTTGTATAAGAACGTCCTCAATGGTTCCTTTTGGTATTTTAATGACCTATCACGAGCCGAAGTGTGATGGAAGTGGGTTTCAGGTCACCCAAACCCAATTGCTTGTACATAGAATACGGCAACAGATTCACACTAGCTCCCAGGTCTAACAGATGCTTTCTCCACGCTGATGCCTCCAATATTCACCGAGATCGTAGGACATCCTGGATCCTTATACTTCACTGGAGTCTGCTTCCTATAACGCATCTAATCTTGCTCGCTAAAAGGCCTTTTATTTACATTAAGACCTCTTTTTACCGTGTACAAACTTTAAGAATTTTGGCGTAAGTAGGAACTCCGTTTAATCATATCACAGAGAGGAATATTGATTACTTGTCGCAATACTTCCACATTTCGCTTATTATCAGAATGTTTCTTTCTTCGAGAACCCAAGTGAAACCGAGGGGGTATTCTAATCTTACCTTCCTCGTCTAATCGATCGTTTTTCCGAAGTGGCTCACCTACTCAATAGCCGATCACCGGGCTTTGATAATCGTTGGCTTTAATTCCCTACTACTTCGTAAAGTCACAACTGCCTTAACTTCATCGCTTTGCATTTAAGTCCCTGGCCACCTGCTTCATTCACCACTTTCTGATATTGTTGTGCCTGGAAAGGAGCCTTCCCTTTTCTGGAACTCGTAACCCTGATTAGACAATGAAAAAAATCTCCAAATGCATATTGTCCACTTCCCGTTGAGGAACTTCTAATGGTTTCAATTTTCTCAATGGGTTTGACATTTAGCACCTTCGTTCTTCTACAAATATGCCTACCAATTACTAAATTTAGGATTGCCTGTTCAACAGAGAAGATAGCTGAGGACCGTTGTCAGGACATGGAATCAACCGTCAAGGTGCTCTAAGGGCGTATACAAGGGTTTGATTTAAGGATAAATTCTGGACAATTTCTCCAATTGTGGTTATTATGTCACCATGGGAGCATCTATGGGTGGTTTATTTTGACTTATAGTATGGGCATGCTCTCGCAGTGCTCCTCAGTGGTAATTATTCGACCGAAAATTGAAGCAAGAAATCGGGATGAAGATAGCTCATTTATTGTTTGTATTTTCATTGTTTTTCATTTCCAGATCATCCAATCTGAAAGTTAAATCGACTAATTTTGCTTTTATCCCCGTGTCTTAAAATACGTACTTGTCTCCCCTTGGTGGTCTAATGGCCCCACCTTTCAACTTCCCCTAGACTAGGTTCATCCTGCTTTTGGAGGTTTCAAATTTACATACTAAAAAATCCATAGCTTCATCATGATGTTTACTCAAAAAGTTACCCCTACACATAGTTTCAACAATTGTTTCATGGCGTGGAGACATACCACCATAGAAGTGGTTCACCAATGTCCAGTATCAAAACCCATGATGCGGGCATGCACCGATGGTTTCCATAAATCTTTCCCAACACTGTAAAATCTCCCACCATCCCGAAATGCAAAGATATAAATTTGTCTCTTCAAATTGTTGGTCTTATGAGCACCAAGAATCCTTCAGAATTCATTTCAAACACTTCTTCTAATTTCGAATGGTTCTAGGCCTCAAGTGAGTTTAGCCAAATCTTAGCCTTGTCCTTAGGGTCAATGGAAATGCTTAGCTTCAGCAAATCCACGTCCATCATACCTTCCTTAAAGGTAGTAAACCTCCTCAAAATCCCTGTAATATGAGTGTATGGATTTTCATTTTCTACCATGATATGTGGGAGTATGGTACCAAATAAGGCCTCACTACTACATCTTCAAATAGGAGGAATGATACAGACGGGGCATTAACTCTGGGAGGGTGATGTGATCCTCATGGTTCTGTTGCATTTAGATTCATAAGTTCCCGTTGACTCTATTGTTCCTCGTATGGATCCATGGTATCGTATGTACACGACTTCACCGACCGGGTCAGGTTGTACACCGATTCTATGCAATTTCAATTCGATGTCTCTATCCCACTCGTTGCATAAACACCTATTACAAAATTTATGTATATAGCAAAGAGCACCAACAAAACTTACAAAAAGGTTAAATTAACTACAAGAATTAAAACTCGACCGCAAGTAAAAACAAGGCGCTACCGCAGAAAGTGAAGAAAACCCGGCACCTCGCAATCGAGTGACTTAAAGGGTAAAAGGTTACCCCACTTCGATGTCGATCACAAGTACACTCTCAACTTACTAGTAGTTTGGCACCATCCACCCTAACGGGCGCCCATTTGATTCAGGTCAAAGAGGGCCAGGCTAAAATCAACAAAATTTATATACACCTAAGTTCCTACTACTGCCATAGTCAAGCTACTGCGAGAGCTGTCTAGCCGAACACGGACGGGTTTTCATCCTAGAAATGATTTTGCATAAGTGCAAGAAGGTAAGGCTTTCATTCGACTTTTCGATTTGCTTCAAAAAACAAAGGGAAGTAGGTTAAAACCGAGAATTGTAAAACCTAAAGTAAAGTGTGAAAAGTTAACTTTTGAAGATTTAGGTCATTAACTTGTAAGTTGGGGTATAATCAAGTGTCCTCGGTTTTATCCTCGCGTTATGACAAGCAACCTATAGTCCCTGGCATAACTGGATCTATGTTTAACTAGCAAACCTCACCCTAACAACAACTCCTATTTGAGTCAACACAGAAGATGCACTATGGCCCTTTTCGCCTTGAAACCCTAGCATTAAATATCATTTCAGAGTTTTGTGAAGATCTATTCAATGAACCACAAAGGTATCTAGCAATAAGTATGCACTCAGATCCTAAAGCATGGAGAGTGGCTGGCCAAACTAATAACATTCAAAGTTATTCAACCCTAATTTGAGAAGATGAGGGCCATAAATACAAGACTGTGATTCTCAAGACAAGAGAGGACAACATGCATATGCCCCACCACCAAGCTAGCTTCCTTCCTCTTCAAAGAAAGGAGGCTTAGCTACATCTCTTGAGTCATCCCCAAGAGGGGTGCTCACAGCCTAAAGTAAAAGGAAAGAGGAGAGAGAAGAGAGGAAAATAAAATCCTAACTAAAATACGAGACTTTATTTACAAAAATGAAAAATTACAAAATCTTCTCTCCTCCTCCCAATTGTTTCTCCAAAATTCTCTCTATCTTTATTACAAAAGAGGGGTTTATATAGGCTGTAATTCTCAATAAATGAAAATACCAAAACCTACAAATTTGGCTAAGTTAAAGGACAAGAGAGTAATACACCAAATTTGAAGTCTAAGCTAGCATTAAATACAAAAGCATGATTTAGGCAGTTGAATTTCGCTTAGGTTAAAGATCTTGGTTAGTAGCGAATCACCAGGCATAGCTTAAAATAGGAATTTCGCTTAAAGTCTGTAATTGGTTAGCGAAATTTCACAGTTTATTAAATTTCGTGAGTAGCTATTAACACATGTGTACTTCGCTAGGAACAAGGTTTGGGGCGAAATTGATTCGTACACAAGAGGGTCGAAAGCAAAATCAACAAAATTTATATACACCTGAGCTTCCTACTACCATTAGTCAAGCTAACAAGTAAAGATGCTGGTCTAGGGCTCTAACACTAGATGGGTTTTCATCCTAGAAATGATTTGCATAAGTGCAAGAAGGTAAGGCTTTCTATTTGGACTTTGGATTTGTTTAAAAAACAAAGGGAAGTAGGTTAAAATCGTAGAAATTGTAAAATCAAAGTAAAGTGTGAAAGCAACTTGAAGATTTAGGTCACTAACTTGGTGTTAAAGGCAAGGTCCTCGGGTTTTATCCTCGCGTTATGACAAGCAACCTATAGTCCCTCGCATAACCGGATCTATGTTTAACTAGCAAACCTAACCCTAACAACAACTCCTATTTGAGTCAACACAGGTAGCATGCAATATGGCCCTTTTCGCTTGAAACCCTAGCATTAAATATCATTTGTAGGTCAGAAGACCATCTAATGAACCACGCTGCATCTAGCAATAAGTATGCACCGTATCCTAAAGCATGGAGAGTATTGGCCTAATCAATAACATTCAAAGCTATTCAACCCTAATTTGAGAAGATGAGGCTGTAACACGCACCTCGTGACTTTCGCATAAGAGGACAACATGCATATGCTCCCACCACTCAAGCTAGCTTCCTTCCTCTTCAAAGAAAGCGAGGCTTAGCCAAGCATCTCGAGTTGTCATCCTCAAGAGGGTAGTTTGGCAGCCTAGAAAGTATGGGCAGGAGAGAGAAGAGAGGAAAATAAACCCTAACTAAAATACGAGACTTTATTTACAAAATGAAACTTACAAAAATCTTCTCTCCTCCTCCCACCAAGCTTTCTCCAAAATTCTCTATCTTTATTACAAAAAGAGAGGGGTTTATATAGGCCACCTCAATACATGAAAATACCAAAAAGCCTACAAATTTGGCTAAGTTAAAGGACACAGAGTAATACACCAAATTTGAAGTCGGTTAGCATTAAATACAAAAGCATGACGTAGGCGCTGAATTTCGCTAGGTCAAGAATTTCGTCAGGTAGCCAAATCAATTAAGGCATAGCTTAAAACAGAGGGAGAGTATTCCCACTCGTCACGCTGGTGACCCGGGTTCGATCCCCGCAACGGCACCATTTGGATTCATGCCACAAGAGGGCTGAGCCAAAATCAAAAAAAATTTATATACACTCTAAATTTACCATCGTCGTAAATAAGCTACTCAAGCAGATAGTGGTCTAGGGTCGAACATGTGGACGTTTTCATCCTAGAAATGATTTGCATGGTGCAAGAAGGTAAGGCTTTCTATTTGGACTTTTTGGATTTGCTTCAAAAAACAGTGAAGTAGGTTAAACTGAGAAATTGTAAAACCGAAGTAAAGTGTGAAAAAGTTAACTTTCAAGATTTAGGTCACTAACTCTAGTTGGGGTGGCAACAAGGTCCTAAGTTTTATCCCTCGCTGCTATGACAAGCAACCTATAGTCCCCATAACCTGATCTATGTTTAACTAGCAAACCTCACCCTAACAAATAACTCCTATTTGAGTCAACATTGTAGCATGCAAATACGGCCCTTTTCGCTTGAAACCCTAGGCATTAAATATCATTTTGTAGGCTCAGAAGACTATCTAATGAACCATGCTGCATCTAGCAACAAGTATGCACTGTATCCTAAAGCATGGAGTATTGGCCAAATCAATAACATTCAAAAGCTATTCAACCCTAATTTGAGAAGACGTAGGGCCATAACACAAGACTGCGGACTTTCAAGACAAGAGAGGACAACATGCATATGCCCCACCACCAAGCTAGCTTCTCTTCCTCTTCAAAGAAAGGAGGCTTGGGCCAAGCATCTCTCGAGTTGTCATCCTCAAGAGGGGTGTTTGAGTCAGAAAGTAAGGGAAAGAGGAGAGAGAAGAGAGGAAAATAAAATCCTAACTAAAATACGAGACTTTATTTACAAAAATGAAAAATTACAAAATCTTCTCTCCTCCTCCCAATTGTTTCTCCAAAATTCTCTCTATCTTTATTACAAAAAGAGAGGGGTTTATATAGGCCACCTCAATAAATGAAAATACCAAAAAACCTACAAATTTGGCTAAGTTAAAGGACAAGAGGAGTACACCAAATTTGAAGTCGGTTAGCATTAAATACAAAAGCATGATCGAGGCGTTGAATTCCCGCTAGTCGGCATTTCGCTAGGTAGCGAAATCACCAGGCATAGCGAAAACAGGAGGAGAGTATTCCCGCCTGTCACGCGGGTGACCCGGGTTCGATCCCCGGCAACGGCACCATTTGATTCATGCCACAGTAGGCTGAGCTAAAATCAACAAATTTATATACACCTGTTCTCACACGTCGTAGTCAAGCTAACAAGTAAAGATAAAGGGTCTGTGTATCGAACACTGGACGGTTTTCATCCTAGAAATGATTCGCATAAGTGCAAGAAGGTAAGGCTTTCTATTTGGACTTTTGGATTTGCTTCAAAAACAAAGGAAGTAGGTTAAACCGAGAAATTGTAAAAACCGAAAGCAAAGAAAAGTTAACTTTGAAGATTTAGGTCACTAACTTGGTGTTGGGGGCGAACAAGTGTCCCTGTTTTATCCTCTACATGACAAGCAACCTATAGTCCCCGCATAACCGGACTTTTGTTTAACTAGCTAACCTCACCCTAACAACAACTCCTATTTGAGTCAACACAGTAGCATGTAGCTATGGCCCTTTCGCTTGAAACCCTAGCATTAAATATCATTTCGTAGGCTCAGAAAGACCATCTAATGAACCACAACATCTGTCTAGCAATAAGCATGCACTGCATCCTAAAGCATGGAGAGTATTGGCCAACCAATAACATTGTTCAAAGTTATTCAACCCTAATTTGAGAAGATGAGGCTATAAATACAAGACTCGTGACTTTCAAGACAAGAGGACAACATGCATATGCCCCACCACCAAGCTACCTTCCTCAAAGAAAGGAGGCGAAGCCAAGCATCCTTGAGTTATCATCCTCAAGAGGGGTGTTTGGCAGCCTAGAAAGTAAGGGAAAGAGGAGAGAGAAGAGAGGAAAATAAAACCCTAACTAAAATACGAGACTTTATTTACAAAAATTAAAACTTACAAAATCTTCTCTCCTCCTCCCAATTGTTTCTCCAAAATTCTCTCTATCTTTATTACAAAAAGAGAGGGGTTTATATAGGCCACCTCAATACATGAAAATACCAAAAAACCTACAAATTTGGCTAAGTTAAAGGACAAGAGAGTAATACACCAAATTTGAAGTCGGTTAGCATTAAATACAAAAGCATGACGAGGCAAAGGAATTCGCTAGTCAGCATCATAGGGTAGTAAATCACCAAAAAGGCGAAACAGAAATTTCGCTAAAGCCCACTCTCAGCTTAGTTTACAATTCGCTTATTAGCGAAATTTCATGATTTAGCTTAAATTTTCGTGAGTAGCGAAACACAAATTCTCGTTTAGGAATAGCCCTAGCGAAACTGGAGATTTGGTCTAGCTTAAAATTAGCAATTTCATATGTCATAAATTTTCGCTAAGGCTATAAATTTTCGCTTGTCGCGAAATTTTCGTAATCCGTTAAAATTTTCGCAACTCTAGCTTAAAATTCCAGTCTTGTTGATCTCCACCGCATTTCATCCCGTCTCTAACCGCATCGATTTTTCTTCACTTTGCTCGCTCATTGATTCGGGCTGGCTGATGGCTGACACTCAGTTCAAACTTCATGATTCACATACATCTCGATATTGAACTCCCAAAGTCCGCAAACCTGCAAACAGCCAAAAATAACTCTAAACGGTATATAAGTGATACTAAGAAGACTTAAACACTCAATTGGAGTATTAATGACATGATTAGCAAAATAAAAACACCAAAACCTATCTAATATAGGGTTCAAAATTGTACTTTTTGGGCACTAATCAGAGCACTATATAAGCTCAGTCAAGCTATTGTAAGAGGGATCCATCAATCAATAAAATTGACGGGAAGCTTTCAGCTTTTCCCTTTCACGCTCCTTTCCATTTTCTCTCTGTTTCCCTCATTTTCTTTCCATTTTTATGGGCAACCAAACACCCTCCGAGGATGACAACTCGGAGGATGGTTGGCTAAAACCCCTCCATCCTTGAAGATGACGACTACAGGGCTAGGGTTTTGAGGTAAAATTTCGGTTCCCCTGTTTTTAACGCAAGCAGTTATTAGCGTTTATGTTTCTATCTTTCAATCTAGGTTTAAATCCTCAGATGCCTGATCACCAAGATTCGTAATCTTAGGTTCAGTGGATGCTTATTCCTAGATCCACTGAGATTCGGCTAGTTGTCTTCTATGAGTCACTGTAGGGTAAATCAGGGGACATGTTTTCACTGTCCAGGAGCATTTATGCTCAATAAATGCTTTGTTTTTAACGAAAAATGTTGGTGGCTTTAGATTTTAAAAGCCAAATGAAGACCCTACTGAAATGACTATAGGTCATCCTCCCTAAAGCGAGGAAAAGGACCCAGAATTTTCATTTACCTTAGGACCTCAAACCCAATAGCCTAATGCTTCAAGGAGTTCTTTTTCTTATTTTTCTTCATTTTATTATCAGCCTGCAACCATCCAACCCTCACTGCTTTTATAAATTCCAAAAATCCAAATTGAAAATTCACCATTTTCAATCACCGCAAATACTTTGCATTTAAAGAAACCCATCCCCGTGTTCGAATTTGGAGCCACTATAACAAGTAGTAGCTTTGCTATGGCAGTAGGAGGAATTTAGGTTATAAATTTTGTTGATTTCGGATCACCCTACTGTGGCACGAATCAGGAACGACACTTGACTAACCACTACACTACGTCAACTCAACGCGTATACTTGCGCACACGGGGTTAGCGTTTCTCACCTAATTTTGCACACTCACTTTTGGCCCGTCAAGGGCCCTCTTGGCCGTCAGTTCACACACATTAGTCGTCGGGATGAAACACAATCACGTCATACCTTAGAAATGTAGGCCAAGTGTTTGGCCTTAAAGTGCACGGCGTGCCCTTCACTGTTCAGTTTCCACTCACCCTGGTCGTTAGTCAACATCCTAAGGACTTCGGGATGGTTGGGATGCTCATAGAGCCTATCTTATGCCTCGGGACTAACCAGTTCTAGGTTATAGTATCGATTGATATAATCTACACTCAAGCTCACTTCAACACCCACGCACTTGACCCTTTTTAGTACGCTGAGGCGACTCAAGGTAGGAACTCTCGTACCACACATGTGGCAATTGGTATCGGAGGTTGGCAAAGCACCCTCCATCCCTTGTTTGCAATGGTTTTGTGAAATAAATCATCGGGGTGGTAAAACCCCTTCTCCTTGATGAAGGACCGGCCTTTCGAGATGAGGCCGACTTCGCCGAGCTCTCATTGGATAAATTTCATGACTGTAATCATGAGCCAGACTCTTCACTTGCCCGGCTTATTTCGAGAGCTCAATTTCTACTTCTTGCTTGACATCAAGCACTTGATAGATAGCTGATGATCTCTAGGGCTTGAATCACTCTCTAGTTGGACTCCTAACACCTAGTGTGATGCCACTCTACCGAATTACCCAATAGTCACCAAAAACTCACTTAGGCCATATAACAAACACCTAGTGTACCCTAAGTGAGATGGTGTTCTCGACTCAAACCAAGGGACTCTATAACCACCAACCACGCATAAGGTTCCTTCTCTAACACAAGCAGCCCAGAAAAACTCCAATACAAATCAAATCTAGACCTAAACTTACCCGAAAACCAGACCGTAAGAAGGATCTCCAAACAAAGGTGGACACTAGTGTTTTCGGATCTAGATCGGTTGGGACGAGCTTGGATGGGAGGTGGCTAGAGCACTTGCAAAAATCGGAGAGAACAAGTGAGGGAATTGCAGCCCCGTATCATGAACATTCATGTTCATAAAACCGGGCAACGTCACACGCTCGGTGCCAATGTCGCGACGCTCCCGAGAGCCCGCCTTTTCAACGCCGCGTGACGCCAGGTGAGCTGGTTTTTCATTTTTCTTTCAAATTTCTAAGGTTAAGAGAACTCCCCTTTTTAGATTCCACACTTTGCCAAATTCCGACTTTGAATGCCCGAGCTACTTCTCTATCGTCACTTTGATCTCGGAGCCTAAGAACAAAACGACACACATAAGTTACGGTCTCTGAGAAAATTTTTATGTCTAAAATAAAAAACATATGCAAAGCTACACTAATTCTTGAAAAAGTTGAAAATGCTTGGGTTGCCTCCCAAGTAACGCTTTGTTTAATGTCATTAGATCGACTTCCTTGAATCTCAATGTTTTCGAGAATACAGGACTGCATGAACTCCTTATGGTACTATTGTCGGTGTGCTCATATTTATGGCATGCTCGTTTATTGAACTTACTAAAGTACAACTTCAATCAACAGGCTTAACTTAAAGCCTTTCTCTAGGTGCATAATTTTCACTCCTCCATACGAAAAAACTTGAGTCACAGTAAATGGTCCCGACCACCTCGACTTTAATTTATCTAGGAAGAGCTTAAGTCGGGAGTTAAATAGGAGAACTCGTTGACCCGATTCAAAATCTTTCTTTATAATATGCTTATCATGTCAGGATTTCGTCTTTTCTTTATATATCTTCGCGTTCTCGTACGCCTCATTGTAGAACTCTTCTAATTCGCTGCTCAGAGTATGCATTTCTACCCCCTCACATCTTGTTATCCATATTCAACCGCCTGAAGTTGCCCAGTATACTCTATGTTCCAATTCCACAAGCAAGTGGCACGCTTTCCCAATCACTAGCATGAATGGTGTCTTGAATGCTATTCTACATGCCCAAAGTGCATCATCTATCTTTTTTGCCCAATCTTTCTCCGAGCTATTGACCGTTTTCTCTAAGATAGATTTGATTTCTCTATTCGACACTTTTGCTTGGCCATTAGTCTGTGGGTAGTATGCAAGTGCAGTCCGATGCCGGACACCATATTTTCTCAACACTTTGTCAACAAGTTTGTTACAAAAATGTATCCTCCATCTATGATCAATGCCCATGGAGTTCCGAACCGGGTGAATAAATGATTGTAGAGAAAGCTTGCTACCACTTTTGCATCATTAGTTCGGGTAGGTATGGCCTCCACCCATTTAGAAACATAATCTACAGCCAGGAGAATGTATAGGTTGTTGAAAGTATGAAGGAAAGGGACCCATAAAATCCATCCCCCAGATATCAAACAGCTTTACCTCTAAATGGGTTACAAAGGCGACTCATCTCATTTTTTTATGCTCCCCATTCTTTGGCATTTATCACAGGTAGACACAAATTTGTGTGCATCCTTGAATAAGGTAGGCTAATAGAATCCCGATTGAAGTAACTTTGCAACTGTACTATTTCCCCCAAAGTGCCCCCCACATGCTAGAGTGTGGTAATGATATAGGATACTTTCCATTTACTCCTCTGCGACACATCTTCTTATCACCTAGTTGGCACAATGCTTATACAAAATGGGCTCTTCCTAATAGTAATGCATCAATCAGGCAAAATCTCATTTTCTCGCGATAACTAAACTCGTGTTAACTTTCACCAAGTGGTTCACAAAATCTCTTAAACTAAGGTACCGCTCTATGTCTTCAATCGCTCAATAGCTATTCATCAAGGAAATCATCATTGATCTGAATTTCTTTACTCCTACTCTCTTCCAATCGTGAAAGATGGCTAAGCAAGATACTCCAGTTCCTTCTTATCTTTAATTTCCAGTCAAACTCGTACTAGTAACACTCACCTTATCGCCTCGATTTCCTCGCCCTTCTTAAGGTCATCGTGTACTTAATGGTTGAATGGTTTGCAGCACTATTACCCCGTTAATAATCAAGTACAACCTAAACTCATTAAACGCAAAAACACAATAGCCAAAGTTCTTTTTCAGTTGTCGTGATAATTTGGGCCAGACATCATTCAACGTCCGGCTTGCATACACAGAGGAACCCGAAATGTCTTTTTCCATTTTTTGGCTATAGCACGCCCCCAATTATAGTCGCCGCATCACACATTAGTTCAAAAGGAAGATTCCAGTCCGGTGCTACTATAATAGGTATTGATACCAATTTCTTTTCCAAAAACAAGAACACTTTCAGACACTAATCATCAAACTCAAAAGGCGCTCCTTGAATAAGCAGATTTGACAAGGGCTTAGCTATTTTGGAGAAATCCTTTATGAATCTTCTATAGAATCCTACGTGACCTAGAGAGCTCCTTATTCCTTTTATTGAAGATGGAGGCGATAGCTTCTCTATTGTTTCAATCTTGGATTTATCTACCTCGATTCCTCTTTCTGAGATCCGGTGCCCCAGTACAATGCCTTCCTTCACCATGAAGTGGCACTTTTCATAGTTTATCACAAGGTTAGTTTCCTCACATCTTATCAATGCCTGCCTCAGGTTCTCCAAAAAATTATGAAAGGATTTCCCTAGTACAGGGAAATCATCCATGAATACCTCAATTGTTTTCTCGACCATGTCTGAGAATATAGCCATCATGCAACGCTGAAACATGCCTAGTGCATTACATAACCCAAAGGGCATTCGCCTAAAAGCAAATGTACCATACGGGCACGTAAATGTTGTTTTCTCTTGGTCCTCCGGTGATATAGTGATCTAATTATAACCCGAAAACCCATCCAAGAAACAGTAATACTCATGCCTTACCAGACGGTCTAGCATCTATCTAGGAATGGAAGGGGGAAATGATCTTTTCTAGTTTCCTTATTTAATTTCCAAAGAGGTCTATGCATTCTACCCCTGTAATCTGCTCTTCGAGAAGGTAGCAAAGGCGTTATTCTCGCCCCATCACTATGGTCCCTCCTTTTTTTAGGACAACCTGTACTGGGCTTACCTATGAAATGTCTGAGATGGGGAAGATCACTCCTGCATCTAACCACTTCTATACCTCTTTTCTTACCACTTCTTTCATTGTCAGGTTGAGTCTCCTCTAAGCCTCCACTAATGCTTTTTACCCATCCTCTAATAGGATCCGGTGCATACACATGGAGGGGCGGAACCCTTTAAAGTCAAATAGAGACCACCCGATGGCATCCTTATGATCTTGAAGCACTCTCAAAAGCTTCTCTTCTTCAACTGCCATCAGAGATGATGATATGATAATTGGTAGGGTTGAGGATTCCCCTAAATAAGCATAACTCAAGTGACTAGAGAGTGGCTTTTGTTCCAACTGTGGTGGTCGCTCAATCGATGGCACTGAAGTCTGAGTGTTCTCTCTCAATGGCTCATAATACTTCCTAATGTTCGGCTAGAAGGAGTCCATCCACTTCACATACTCTTCGGCCTCTTCCCTTAGTTCCTACTTAGCATTTTGCACAAGGCTAGCCTCCAAAGGGTCAGTCAAACCACATTAGCTAGGCACTATAGCCTCTACTACCTCTATCATAAAACATGCATCACTCTCTTCTAGATGCCTCACAACATTGAATACACTAAATCTAACCTCATCTTCCTACACTCTTAGTTTCAGTTCTCCCTTCTACACATCAATCATAGCCTTGTCAGTTGCTAGAAATGGTTTGCCCAGTATAATGTACTCTTTTATTCGCTTCATGTCTAACACTATGAAATAAGCCGAAGATAAACTTGTCTACTCTATTTGCACATCTTCTATCACTCCCAGAGGATGTTTCCAATGATCCATCCGCGCCCATGTGGTGACCGTAGTTGGTCTAGATTCACCTAAACCCAGCCATTTGAAAATGGACAAAGGCATGAGGTTAATACTTAGCTCTGTCACATGTGGCTCAAGATCGAGTTCCCATATTGCTGGGATTGTGAAGCTTCCCAAATCTTCAACTTCGTGGCAATTTCCCCTAAAGTATAGCATTGCCTAAAAAGTACAATTTGAACCCTATATTAGATAGGTTTTGAGTGCTTTTGCGCACTAATCATGTCATTTATACCAATTCTGTTGTTCAAGTCTTCTTAGTAGCACTTATGCCATTTAGAGTATTTTTGGCTGTTTTGGGTTTTTGCGCACTTTAGAAGTTCAATATCGGGATGTATGATGAATCATGAAGTTTGAACTCAAGTGTCAGCCATCAACCAGCCCAAGAATCAATGAAAAACCGAAGGCAAAGTGAAGAAAAATTGATGCAAACCAAGACAGATGAAATGCAAAGGAGATCAACAAAGCCCTGAATTTGCAGTTATTTAAAATTTCGCAGATTGCGAAAATTCGCAACCTTAGCTTAAAATTTCGCGAACCTTAGTGAAATCTCCAAATCTCGCGACCAAACCGCCGCTAGGCACGGCCTCCTGGGCCGAAAAATCATGATTTCTTACTCACATAAATTCCGCTTGTTAGCGAAATTTCATTAGCTGTGCTTAAACGCTGCTTTAGAGAATTTCTATTTTCGCTATGTATTATGATTTCGCTACCTAGCTTAAATTCTTCACCCTTAAATAAATTACCCGCTTCACATGTTTTTGTATTTAACACGTTAACCGACTCCAAATTCCGTGTATTACTCTCATTCTTAATCCAGCCAAATTTGTAGGCTTTTGGTATTTTCTATGTAATATTGAGGTGGGCTCTATATAAACCCCCTCCTTTTTGTAATCATAGAGAGGATTTTGGGAAGCAATAATTTGAGGGAGAGAAGATTTTGTAAGTTTTCATTTTTGTAAATAAAGTCTCGTATTTTAGTTAGGGTTTTATTTTCCTCTCTCCTTTCCCTTACTTTCTAGTCAAACACCCCTCTTGAGGATGACAAATCAAGAGATGTCATTAACTCTCCTTTCGAAGAGGAAGGAAGCTAGTTTGGTAGTGGGGCATATGCATGTTGTCCTCTTGTGTTAAAAGTTACTGCACTGTATTTATGGCCCTATCTTCTCAAATTAGGGGTCGAATAGTTTCTGAATGTTAGCTGATTTGCCAATACTCTCTATGCTTTAGATGAGCAATGCATACTTATTGCTAGATGCACTGTGGTTATTAGATAGTCTTTACGAGCTCAAATGATATTTAATGCTAGGTTTCAAATCAAAAGGGCCATAGCCTGATGCTACCCGTGTTCACCAAATAGAGTTGTCAAGTTAGTAGTGAGGCTTGCTAGTTAACATAGATCCAGTTAAGTGCCGTGGGACTATAGGTTGCTTGTCATAACGCGAGGATAAACCCTGAGGACACTTATTCACTTAATCTCTACCAAGTTAGTGACTCCAAATCTTCAAAGTTAACTTTTTCACACTTTACTACTTTCGCTTTTTACAATTTCTCGCTTCAACCTACTTCCACTGCTGGGAGCAAACTTTAAAAGTCCAAATAGAAAGCCTTACCTTCTCGAACTTATGCAACCACTTTAGATGAAAACCCATCTCGTGTTCGACTTCTTAGACCACTATACCGCAAAGAGCTTACTACGGCAATAGTAGGAACTTAGGTGTATATAAATTTTGCCGATTTTAGCTCAAATTTCACCGTGGCACGGTAGACCAAATGGCGCCCGCCGTCGTGATGGTGCCAAACTACTAATGGTGTTGAAGTGTACTTCAGATCAGCACTACGTAAGTGAAGGTAACTTTACCTCTTTTTGCTCACTCGGGCCATGTGAACTGCCACAAGACTTAGCAAGAATCGCACTGCTTTTGCTTTTCATTCGCTAGTTTTAATTTTGTTAGCTAATCTTAACTTTGCAAACTTTGCTGTGCTCTTGTCTCTATAAATTTTGTAATGTGTTTATAAATACTGGGATAGAGACACATCAGGTAGATCGCATAGAATCGCACACACCCGATCCAGTCAATGAAGCCGTTGTACATACCGATACCATGATCCCATACCCGAGGAACAACAAAGTCAACCGTAGAACCCCCCATGAATCCAAATGCCTATGTAACCATGAGGGATCACATCCACCCTCCTAGAGTTAGTGCCCCATCCTCGTATCATTCCTCCACGAAGATGTAGTGCAAAGGAGGCCTTATTTGGTACCCCTACTCCCCACATATCATGGTATGGAAAATGAAAATCCATACACTCATATTAGGGATTTTGAGGAGGTCTGCACTACCTTTAAGGAAGGTCTGATGGACATGGATTTGCTGAAGCTAAAAGCATTTCCATTGACTCTAAAGGACAAGGCCAAGATATGGCTCAACTCATTGAGGCCTAGAACCATTAGAAATCAATGAGTCATGTGTGAATTCTCAAGAAGTTCTTCGCTCATAAGACCAACAATTTGAAGAGACAAATTTTATACTTTTGCAGCTCATGATGGTGAGAGATTCTACCAGTGGGAAGATTTATGAACCATCATGGCCTGGTTCACACCATGGGTTTGATACATGGATGTTGGTGAACCACTTCTATGGTGGTATGTCTCCGCCATGAAACAATTGTCGAAACTATGTGTGGGGTAACTTTTTTGAAAGTAACATCCTCGATGAGCTATGGATTTTGAACTATGCAGTTGAAACCTCCAAAGCTTGGGATGAACCTAGTCCTAGGGAAGTTGAAAGATTGGGGCCATTGAACCACCCAAGGGGAGACAAGTACGTATTTTCTGAAGACACAGGGATAAAAGCAAAATTGATCAGTTTAACTCAAAGATTGGATGATTTGGAAATGAAAAAACAGCAAGAAATGCAAACAGTAAATGAGCTATCTTCATCCCAATTTTCTTGCTTCAATTTTCAGTCAACAATTACTCTCGAGGAACACAAGCAAGAGCATGCTCATGCCATAAGAGTCAAAATAAATCACCCATAGATGTTCCATATGGTGACACTAATAACCCTAACTGGAGAAATTGTCCAAATTTGTCATGGAAACTACAAACCCCCTTGTATACGCCCCCTTCAAGATTCACAGCAGCAAACTTGATTCACTAATACAACAACAGCATGCCTCCACTATCTTCTCCTCTCGTTGAACAAAGTAATCCTCGAATTTAAGTAAGGTGGTAGGCATATTTGTTGAAGAATGTATGCGCCGAATGTCCAAACTAGTCGTAAAATCAAGCAAAGAGAAAGTTCACTCAACAGGAAATTGGACAATATGCATTTGGAGATTTCAAAATTGTCTAATCAGTAGTTGCAGAGTTCAGAAAAAGGGAAGGCTCCCTTCCAGGCACAACAATATCAGGAAGTGATGAATGAAACAGGACTGACCGAGGACTTAACGCAAAACCGATGAAGGCGCAGTCAGACTTTACGAGCAAGGAATTAAAGCCAAATAATATCAAAAGGCCAAGTCAGCTCCATTAGTGGCTGAGCCACTTCAGGAAGAACAGTCAGTGGGCAAGGAAGAGGTAAAGATTAGAATACCCCCTCCGCTTCCGTTGTGTTCTCCGAAGAGAAACATCTCCGTTAACCAAACAGAATGTCAGTTATCATGCAAGTGAAAGTCAATATTCCTCTCCCTCGATATGATTAAACAGTTCCTACTTACGCAAAATTCTTAAAGGATTTGTGCATCAAAGGTCTTAACAAATAAAAAGGCCTTTTTAACCGAAAGCAAGTTAGTGCCATTATAGAGAGCAAGGCCCAAAGAAGTACAAGGATCCGTGGATCTCCCCACAATTTCCTCAAACAATATTGGTGGAATTGCATAGACAAGTCATTATTTGATTTAGGAGCCAAAGGTGAATCTAATGTCGTATTCAAGATATTGCCAGCTAGGTTTAGGTGAACTAAACCCACCAACATCACACATCATCAGTCAAGATAGATCGTTGAAAATCCCTATGATAGCTTGAGGATGTCCTTAGAAAATAGACAAATTCTACTGGCCCAGTAGATTTTGTAGGTGCTTGACACTCGAGCCAATTGCAAGTGAACCCATTCATGTACCAATCATTTTAGTGGCACCATTTCTGCCACCGGCTAATGCAATAATAAATTGCCTTAATGGAGTCACAACCAACCTTTGGTAACATGACCTGAGTTAAACATCTTCCATTTGAACAACAAGCAAAATTTGTTAGAAACTGAAAATCAAATTTCTGATGAAGTTGTTTCAATTGATCAGTGAGCAGGAAAACACAGTGTCCAGGAAATGGAAGGAGTAATCAGCCATGGAGATGAGGAGATATCGGGTCTTGCCATCAACACCAACCGCAAGCCAACCGCCTACACCACAAGCCACTGAGGAGCAGATCAACATTTGGGCACCCAACACCATGGAGTCAACCCATTCATCGCAGGGGTTGAGGAGATCATTCCTCCTTGACCCCTTGAGTAAATTTTTGAGAATGAACCGGTTCGGTGTTTTATAAACCAATCAAGTAGCTTCACCATAAGCTTACTTTTTGTTTTAAGTTAGTAAATTTTAGTTAATTTCAATTATTTTTTAGCAAAACTTTTAATTTAGTACTTTAATATTTAGTACTTCTTGTTTATATAGTATAGTATTGTTTGTTAAATTTTATTTATAGTTCATATAGTTAATTTTATAATAATAATTTTTATAGTAGTAATATTTAATTTAAAATTTTTGGATTTCAGGAAGGCCAGCATGGCCAAATTCGCCAAAAGTAGCGAAAAATGGAATGAGAGACCCTTCGGCTGCCACAAACGAGCCTATTTAAACCAGGTGGAAGGGCTGTCCATTTCGCCATTTCACTTTCTGCCTCCCAGCGAAGCCCTGCGCATTTTTGCTCAGAGCCCCCAAGGTCCCAGTCTCTGCCGCCGACCCTTCCCTGAGCTTTCCAGTCTCCGTCACCACCGACTGCTACTGCCAGAGTTCATGCCTGGCAAGACTGAGCCGCCGCCCACCGCCCGACGGCCGCCCAGGCACCCTAGCCCTCGGTCATTCCTCGCCCCAGCCTCACCGAGCCCCGACTACCCCACCAGCCACTGCCGAGCCTTCCGAGCCTCCATCGCTGCGACAGATGCCCGTGGCTCCTCACCAGCTTTGGTGCCCCGCCTTAGCATCCGGTCTTTCCTCGAGCCCTTATTTGCCGTCAGCCGATTTCACGAGCGCCATGAGCTCCCGGTTCATCTCGCTTATTAGTGCCTCGCCTGCCTCTTCCTGAGCCCCCGCTTACTTCACAGCTGCATCAGCCGCATTTTCTGTGAGCCGAGCTTCCGGAGTTTTATTCCATATTTCAAGATGGTTCACTGGGTGGGCCCGCATTCGGTCGCGGGTGAGATTCAAGACACCCGAGAGGAGGCCCCGCCCGGCCCCGACTCCAGCACTCATCACCGGTCCTCGAGGTCGCACCGAGGAGCCCCGTGATTCCGACGCCACGCACACGGATGGGACCCCGTGCCCCATCACCCGTACTCAGAGAGAGTTCGAGGCCCAGCCTTCCAAGCAGCCCGCACATCGGGCTCAAAGGAAGTCATCATCCCCTGGCCGCAGCCACCAAATACATCTCGCGAGGCGACTTCATCACCTCAGCTGTCGCCTGCCTCGAGGATTCGACGGCCATTGTTCGTAGGGAACCCCATTCCGGGGAATATACGACTCCATCGTAGACCGTTCCATCAGGAGTCGTACTACGACGTCCCCGCGCTGAGGGCTGATCCCAGATACCGGGAGTCCATGAGGTTGATCGAGGAGTATTCACTATTACCTTTCATTTAATTCGAGGCAAGATACTACCCACGAGTGGTGCTGCGCTTTACCACTGATGATGTCTAGAGGATCACCTAGTCCGGGTGTGGAGTTTCGGGGCCAGAAAGATTGATGATCGCCATGAGTACTTGGGAGTGTACCCGATATTTCAGTATTTCGCTCCGCGTGATACCGCCACCCAGGGTTGGCAGAGATCAGCCCACCCGCCATCGCGAGATGGTCTCGAGACCGGCTGCAGACACCACCGTCGACTAAGATTTACAGGAGGCAGCCCGCCTCGTATGCCGTTGTTTGACCATCTATTCAGACGTTTTTATTTCCCGCCGGCAAAGATGCAGAGGAGTGGAGCCCATCTGAGGCTTCCACGATCTCGGATTTTGGTTCAAATTCCTCGAGCTGGTGATGGCCTCTCTTACGCTTGAGGAGAAGGTCCATCGAAGGACCCGGCACGAGCAGAGCATTCCACTACTTATGTCGAGACCTCCGCCATGTTCCGAGCATATGTGGATTCCCAAAGGAGCCCAGATCAGATGATGGTTCATGTCCCGGCTCATGTCACTGGAGCCGGTGATGACTATGCCCAGATCTTCCACCTACGACCACTGTGACCAGAGTGAGGTACCGGGTCAGGAGGCTGAGGACCACCATACAGATGATATACCTGCCCCTGAGCCCGAGATACAAAGAGAGTCCGGCTCCACGTATGTCACCCATCCCCTCCACGACTACATCGCCACGCAGCAGACACTCTCGCCCATCCTATCTGCAAGACACCATTCACCGGAGTACGCCCATGCCACCGAGAGAGATAGCCGGTGTGATGATGGATGCTATCTCGCCACTAGCAGCCACGCAGGTGCACCTTCAGATCGAGGTCAGCCTGCCATTCCATGCCGACACGCATTATGACCCACCCGGTCTTCCTCATGTTCCCCGGTCGCGAGAGGAGCCCACCATACCGCTTCTTTGATGTTCGTCAGGCAGCACAGCAGCTTTCAGCCCACTCACTACCACCACCACACAAAGAAGGAGGTGGTTAGGTTTCTTTTACATTTTTATATAGTTATCAGCTTTATCAACTCGCCTACTGATTTGATTAGGATTTTCAGATAGCCATAGTAGGTGCGATACTTTTGTATGCTGTTTAGCTTGATATTCATGTATAGCCATTTTGATATATCAAAAGCTATTCAGTTTATATATATACAGCTTTTTGTACATATCATGTTTTGTGCCTTTACTGTGTAATAAATGTTTTTCTCTTCAATCAACAATCAATCAAGCTTTCAAATTGACAATTGGAATTGCTTCATGTTGGAAAATTGAATCATTATTTGTCACCTATATGCTAGAACAAATTTCCATGCTTGAATTAATTCTTGGTCACCAAGTTCCAAAGATGCTCAACTTGAAAATTTCCCTTTATGCTAATTCCGCCACACAAAGACCTGCATCGCTTCAATAGTCAGAATTTGCATGCCCCTTCGCTTGGTGCCGGCCTAGGTATGTTGGCAACCCAGGATAGTTTTGAGTTACCCACATTTAAGACCAATGTTGTCTTCCAAAAGGAAAAGAAAAGAAAAGAAAGAAAAAAGAAAAAGAAAAGAAGGAAAAGAAAAATAAAGTCGTGAAGCTTTGTCTTGAAACCCGAGCACGGTCCGAGGGGTATATGGCGAAAGCCTTTGAAGCCCGATGCCCTAAACCTTAATTGGTTGGGAGTCGTCGATTTTGTGTTCGTTACATGGGTGGATAGGTAGAGTTTAGCGAATTGTAGGTGCTTGATTTTTGAAGTCATACGAAGTCCGGGGTGAAGCCTTTAGAGTTAGTGGTCAGTGATCCTTTTGGCTTGATGCCCTAAACCTTAATTGGTCGAGTCATCTGGACCCTTCGCAGACGGACTTTGGTGAGTTTAATTTTAAGCATTGCATCCTACAAATTGTAGTTGAATAAAGAAAGCAGTAAGTACGAACTATCCTTATCTAGGTTGTTCAACCGTTTAAGGCAGTTGCTAGGTCGGGGGAGGAACAAATTTTTCAATTCTATTGACTTAACTGCCACATAAAGAACCATTAGCCTTAGGTGGAAATTCAAGTTGAGAATCGTGATCTATGATTGACCTATAAATTGTTCTTGTATGGATTTAGTTCTTCATATCGAAGCCACAACTGATGTCAATTTTTCACCTCCTAAAGTACCGTTTATATGTAGATAAACCTTTTCAATCATAGCCTTTTGAAAATCACCACATGCATCTCCTTTTATTTTTGCATTGCTATGGACTAGCAACGCTGTTAGTGGATTAGGTGCCCAAAAAGGGTTTTGAACCCTATATTAGATATAGGTTTTGAGTGCTTTTTTATGCACTAATCTCATGTCATTTATACCAATTAAGTGTTCAAGCCTTCTTAAGAGCACTTATGCCATTTAGAGTATTTTTCGCTGTTGGCAAAGCTACAGACTTTAGAAGTTCAATATCTGGATGTATGATGAATCATGAAGTTTGAAACTCAAGTGTCGCCTATCAACTAGCCCAAGAATCAATGAAAACTCGACAAGTAAAGTGAAGAAAAATCGATGCAAATAAGACAGATGAAATGCAGTGGAGATCAACAAAGCCTCGAATTTTCACTAGAGTTGCGAAAATTTTCGCTAGGATTGCGAAAAATTCATGAACCTTAGCTTAAATCTCCAAATTTCGCTAGAGACCAAAACCACTGCTTAGGCACTGCTCTGAATTTAAAAATTCATGATTTCGCTACTCACATAAATATATCATAGCTAATAAATTTCATACGAATAAATTGCCAAGCTTTTTAATGAATTTTTCTATTTTCGCTTATGTATGGTGATTTCGCTAATGAAGAATTCTTCAATTAGCGAAATTTAATTATTTCGCCATGTTTTTATTTAATGCTAACCGATTCTAAATTTGGGTGTGTATTACCTCTTGTCCTTAACTTAGCTAAATTTGTAGGCTTTTCGTATTTTCTACGTATTGAGTGGCCTAAACCCCTCCCTTTTTGTAATCAATAGAGATATTTGAAGCAATAATTTGGGGAGAGAAGATTTGTAAGTTCATTTTTGTAAATAAAGTCTCAGATTTTAGTTAGGTTTTATTTTTCCTCTCTTCTCTCCTCTTTCCTTACTTTCTAGTTTCCAAACACCCTCTGAGGATGACAACTCAAGAGATGCTTGGCTAATCCTCCTTCTTTGAAGAGGAAGGAAGCTAGCTTGGTAGTGGGGCATATGCATTGTTGTCCTCTTGCGTTAAACGCTACAGTAATCGTGTATTTTATGGCCCTATCTTCAAATTAGGGTCGAATAGCTTCGAATGTTATTGATTGGCCAATACTCTCCATGCTTCAGGATACAGTGCATACTTATTGCTAGATGCACTGTGGTTCATTAGATGGTCTCTACGTAGCCTCCTCGAAAATGATATTTAATGCTAGGGTTTCAACCTAAAAGCGGCTATAGTCGATGCTACCCGTGGTTCACTCAAATAGGAGTTGCAGCCAAGTATGCCTAGTTGAACATAGATCCGCCATGCCGTGGACTATAGTTGCTTGTCATAACGCGAGGATAAACCCGAGACACTTGTTCACCTAACTTACCAAGTTAGTGGACCCAAATCTTCAAAGTTAACTTTTTCACACTTTACTTTCAGTTTTACACTTCGCTTTCAACCTACTTCCACTGCTTTTGAAGCAACCAAAAGTCCAAATAGAAAGCCTTACCTTCTCGCACTTATGCAAATCATTTCTGTGGATGAAACCCATCCCCGTGTTCGAATCTCTAGACCACTATACCACACAAAGAGCTTGACTACTGGCAAATAGTAGGAACTTGGGTGTATATAAATCTTTGTGGTTGATTTTAGCTCACCACTGTGGTACGAATCATGCTCAGAGCAAGGGAAAATTACAAAAAAAAACCAAAACTAAAAGCTATTAGCAAGGAAAATTGAAGAAAACTCACTTAATGCTTAACTCCTGTTAGCCATAAAACTTGTTTGCCTTTATATGGGATTAAACCTCTATTTTTTAACACTCTACAGGAGTCTTACAATCCTCTCTGTACATGTAAAATCGACTGAGTTTCTTTAAAATGAATAAAACTGGTTTAATGTTTTGGAATTATGAGATAGGTTTAGTCTATGACAACGCAGAGTGCGGAGTCATACAAGTGGTAAAAATGGATGTAAGTCTAGATATCATTCCCACAGGCTGACTTGATTACCCAAAAGAAACCAGCTACTGACTCTCGAGATCCATGCATCACAGCCTCGATGATAAAGTTTATCAACTAAAGATTAAAAAGGATAATTGTCTTAAAAGATAACATAAGTAGGACACGACCCAAAATAGCTAATTAACTTATATACACTATGATTAGTTGAGTGAATCGAGTTCTCATAAATATGAACACTATTAATAAGGAATGCGCCAGAATAGTCAATTTACGCATTATATCCCATTTAAAACTCTATCCTAAATTTGGATCACGGATTTGTCAAAGATGCACGATATTACAAGTTGGATTTTCTGTGTATTCACCAATTAAAATATCTTGTTTCTCTCGAAAATGAGGGGTTTTAATCAGCTACTTATGTCAACATATTCTTTATAAGATTTTGGTATTTTCTTTCTCAATACTTCATACCGATTTCTTCAGAGGCTGCGATTTCTTACTTCCCCGAATAAGGGTTGTTCTGAAGACTACCACAACAATTGATGACTCATCCTTTAAATCTAATATGGATACGCCTTCCTTGATTAGATCTCAGCTAACGATTGAGAGTTTTCCAAGCAGTTAAGGTGAAATCTACAATAATTTAAATTGATAAATAATCCCCTCCAACATCAATTATAGGTATTTGGGTATTTATTTAAGTGAACTCTCGAGCTCAGTTCTTCATATTGGTCCAACAGCTACCCACAATTAGAATGTTCCTAACTCTCAGGAATCGCCATCTCTGTGTCACTCAAGGGCCTCTGATCGAGTCTGAGGATACGCCTTGGACAGGTATTCGAAACTACTATTAGGAACAATTACATAAAAAAAAACACATCAATCAAATAAATGCTCCCCAAATTCACAGTGCTTCATGCAATTTATGTAGGAAGGCGTAACTAACAATAAGTCGAACTAGTAGGCTACGCTTCTAAAGCGCATTACAATTGACAATGGAGCATTGATAAATTACACCCACTGCAGTTGCAATAAAATGAGAAGAAACTAATTCTAGAAATTGTATAGACTTTATCAAGCTCAGGCAATAATTTGTAAAGAAATTGAAACATTGCTTCCAGCTTCAACATTATAATAGATCGCTGGTTCAGATCCAAAGAAATGAAAGAAAAAAAATCTATTCTAAAAATATACAGTGAGTTTTCTTCTTCTGATTTCTAGGTTCCCAAAAAGAAAAGTTGCTTTACTAAAACTCACATGCGCCTATTTATAACTTCCAGAGGGTGGTGGGTTAAAACTCCAAGTGGATTTCCCTAAAATCAATGGCCCGACTCCTTTGTTTTGGGTTGCGACTTCAAGAAAGCATTTGCGGCGTAAAATCACAGTTTGGTTTTGTATCAAGTCTGTCATGACCTTAGAGCCCAGTTTGCAACTTCTTTCACTTGTTCTTACAATTGCTAAACTACGACACATTATTCGATCGTGACCTAGTTTCTTGATTTGCCTTTAATTAGTGGTCACAACATGGGTCTTTGTCCGCTGACCATGTTAGTTGTCAGCAATAGGACCTCCCCAGATTGCAACCTCCTTTTCTTGTTTCGGGGAGTGGTGTCAGCGACTTCACTCTGCTGCCTTTCTTGTATTCCGTGTGCGACCTCGAACGTGTAGACCTCATTATTGTCATCCTCTTTTGCTTCTTGGTCACGAGTTTCTCTTTCATGTTGCGACATTCTTGAGTTGTCTTGAAGCTTTCAGAGTCGTGGCTGGCTTCTTCCCAGTCTGCTTGTTTTCTTGTCGCGGCGTGGACATTTAGGTGTATTAAGTATTTTCTTTAATCCTTTGTAATTCTTATCGCTTCGAAAGTATGTCGCGACCATCCCTTCTTCTATCAGTCCGCAACCTTATTTCTCGATCTCAGCGGTTTCATGATTTTCTATTTAAGTTTGTGACACGGTATTTCTATTTTGGAATATATGTCACGACCTCGATTTGATGTCGTGACATCAGTTCCTGTTGACACTTATGTTGATCTTTGTTGCGACCATGTTTTTCTGACCCTTCAAGAAATTCTATGTCACGACTTCAATTCCATGTCGCGACCTGGTTGTCTAATTTTCTACTACATTCTATGTCGTGACCCCAAAAGCATGTCACGACCTTGATTGGAAGTCTCAACTTATCTTTGTCGCAACTGAAATTGCCTAAGCGAGACATTGCAAGTCCATTTAGCATTACTTTCTAGTGCGACATTATTTCTACGTTCAGGCCAACAATATCTTCTTTTGTGTCGACCTCAAAATGGTGTTGACATTATCTTCTTTTAGTCCCTCTATCTTGGTCTCGGCCAAGTGCTCTTACATCCATGACAACTTTTGTTTGTGGCTTGCCATCGCCTCCTGTCGTGACTGCGTTCTCTTTCGTGACTTCAAAACATGTGTTACTCAGTGCCTTCGCGACCTTAAAAATCTGTTGTAACGAGACTTGCTCTCTCCTTTGTTATGCATAGCCTCAAAATGGTGTCTCGACATGAAATCCTTCCTTAAAGCTCTTCTTTACGTCACCATTAACTTCATTTGTGCCAACAACTTTTCATTCGGCATAGTATGACACGGTAGTGACCTCGATTCTCTATCGGCGTCATGTGGCCATTGGTATTTTCCAATTCGATCCTTGCGGAATTTTCATTTGCAATTATTTTCAAATAGAAATTTGGTAAATAGTACATATTTCTACATAAAAACAAGCAATCACATTGTAAGAACAATCAGAAAAATGGACTAAAAAATTCAATGAGTTTTTTACTCATCAAATTCCCCCAAGCTTAAAGTTTTACTTGTCCCCAAGCAAAGAAAAGACGGATTTGTTTGTCCTCAAACAATTTAACTTTATTTTGAATGACATTTTTCTATTCTACAGCATAATCTTTTCTTATTCCACCCCTTGACTTGAACGAGAAAATTGCAATCTCATTTCAAACTTCAGTTTTCAACTGAGAAAAAGGAATGGTTTCAACCTCTATCACAAATAAACTGATGAAGGAATAGATCTTGTTCTGTGAGTGTGTGTAGGTCTTCTTTCCTTTTCCTCTTTTTGTTGAATTAGTTAATCTTCTGAGGATCTCATGAACATTAGTTAAGGAGTCCCATAAGCTTGTTTTCATATTGATCCACTAATGTAGAGTAAATTCAACCTTGAAGATCAAATAGGTCTTTTAGGCTTATAATGTTAGGCTTAGGTAGTGGGTGGACAATTGGAAAATTTTAGGCTACAAATTGCAGTTCCATTCTTTATTTTGTCTAATGGCCTTCATCTTTCATGCCTTCCTTCCTTGTAATGTAAAACTTCTGACTTAACTGTATCATCTTGGATGTTGTGGCTCCCTTTGGTTGCCACCTTCAACATCGGTAGCGGTTCCTTTTTACTAGAACTCTTTTTAGTTTCTCTTCATTTTTCAAGAATCGGAATAGTGCAATGTTTTTTTCAACTAACTTAAACTCTATCACTCTTAGATAACTGGGCTACTTAACACTCATGCAGTTGACATTAAGTCTTAGGTGTTGGGAACACTTATTTGGGCAATTGTTCGAAGAGCCAGCAAGACAAAACTTATTCCTTTTCAACTTTTCTCCTTTATCTCTAGTTATTCAATTTATTTTTTCTTCCATCCATCCTTGTAATCCAAAGAATATTTTCCCAAAACTTGTTTCTTTACATGATAAACATCCTTATTAAAAAATGTTAATTTGGGGTTCTTTCTTTGCCAAGATTAGTGTAAGGAGGATTTTAGGTTTTCTAATTCTTCTTCATTGAAGAAATTAGGCATTTTTGACTCAAAGCATGGTACTAGAGTGTATGCCTTTGCATATAATGAGGTAGGTGGAAAAGGTTCAAACTTCAAGATGGCTCATCTTCTTGATAGTTGTTTTACCTAAGTTTCGCCTTGACCGATAATCTAACAGTTCTAGGATCTTGTACCCTTGATTGTGAATCACCCCATAAGATGTTCCTAATCGCTCTCAAAGTTTTAAAACTTTTTCTTGACCATGTGCATTGTTTTTCCAAGAATTGTATTGATTCACTATTTATACACACAGCTTCAATCATCTTATTTGTTCTTTCAATTGTGTACTTTTTTCAATTTCTGCAATTTAAACCTGATTCAAACTAAAACTACAACTTCTTATTTCAATTCACTAGTTCCTACTCTTATTTCTCTTATAATGTTGTTTTGGATGGTCATTTCTTGCAGACAAAATGTGAATGACACAAACAACACAATTCACTTAATCAGATCCATGCATCCAAAACAAATCACTTATTCAGCAATCAAAGAGTCGATCAAACCTTTCGCAATGTATAAGTTCTTATTTCAAACTTATTGGAAGCAACAACACAATTTATTAATTCAAAAGAACACATCACAAGACATTTTCAATGAACCTTTCTGAATTTATATTCATGATGATGAAGAAGTACAGTTAGGAAAAGAAAAGTATAATTGTGCTTTCTCACTCCTCCCTTTTCTTATAAAAGCTTTTGGGTATGATGTTGGGAGGATCTAAGTCAAAGCTTGCTAAGCATGGGGAAAATTGGGAAAAGGTCATATCTGGTCTCTTCTTTTTAGATGGTGTAGGTTCTACCTTGTCAGTGGAGATTAAATCATTTGTTAAATCCATAAATCTGATCAAGGTGCTTATTTCAAGCCCATCTGATTCACTGTTTTTTCCAGCTTAGAAATACAACCCAGCATGTCTAATAAATTTTTGTTTATCAAATCTAAACTCTCATGCCAGATTTTTCTTCTATAAACATCATTATCTTCTAGCTCTTTATCTCTATCTTTCATCAATTTCCCAAACTCCTTGAATTGCTCCTTATACGAGTGCCAGAGGAGGCTTGAATCTTTTTAGCATATTACCACTCCATCTAAACCTCTTTTCTTCAGAATGGTAAGCACTTCTTCATCTCTTCTAAACTGGTTATTGTAGAAGGCTTCTAGACTAGCTTTCATCTTTTCTCCCGTTTCCTTTTCTCTTCTATTCATCTCTTCTCTCCATTCTTCCTTTCTTTGTCTTAGAGTCTACTCAAATAATTGTTCCTTCCTTCTAAATTCAACTTTTAAGAGCTCTTCCCTAAATTGCTATTGTTTTTCCCATCTCTGCTCCCTTTCTTCCATGTCCTTCTTTATTGATCTGAGCATTTCCATGATTTTAGTGTTCCCTTCTCCTCTTAAGAGCTTACTACCTTTGCTCAAGGGAAATTCTCACATCCAAATCAGGATAGGAATGGCTCAATGGGCTCATTCTGAAAAGCACCTCTTCTTCTTCAACTAGAGGATTTTGCTCTGGAATAGCTTCCATCTCTCCGTTATCATTATCCTCAGCATGCTCTGCTTCCACTTCCACCATCTTTTGTTGCTTCTTATTTCTAGGCCCCTTTGGCACCCTAGTAAAGTCGAGAGAATGCAACAGGACAGGTCTTCTTATTCCATGATCCCTCTCACCCGACGAAAATGCTGCATGTCTAGCGATTGTTGTTGGGTAAGGGATCAGTCCTCTTTTGTTGCTCAAGTGGTATCCTCTAATAGACCCCTCAATTAGACCCCCAACATTCATTTTATAGCCCTTCAAAAGGGCAAATAGAATGATTGATTCCTGCTCTCTCACTGCATAGAGATGTTTAGTTGGGAGGATTACTGAAGAGAGGAAGTAAAACCAAACCTTAGCTTCCTCAGTGAGGGAGCCTCTGTTGATAGCGTAGTGTGGGTTCTTCTTTATGGCTTCCCACTTCCCCTATCCAACAATCAGGAGGTCGATAATCTTCTCATGATTAGGGTTCTCTACCAGTTTCTTAAATTTGGAACCATGCTTGAGTTCCTTTAGCTTGAACATCTCATTGATTCTTTTATCTCCAAAGGGTACCTAGACTCCTCTCACAAAAACTGTTTCTTCTTTCATCCCCACCATATTTGCATAGAATCTTTGGCCAAAGCAGAGAATCCAGGTGCTATGTGTGCACAAAAGCTCTCCCAACCTCTCTTCTCTATAATTTCAAAAAAATGGGAGATTAGCTTCCCAAAACCTCTTTCACAAATAAAAGTAGCGCCCGTCGCTAACACCTTAGTCCGCCAAATCCTTTAGCCGCGAATAAAGTCTTTGTCTTCTTCTTATTCCCGCTCTTGACTCGTTACGCTGCCGTCTTTTGCGGCCCTTTCTTCCTCAACTAGTTCCTCCATTTTCGGCTAGGTTTCTGGTTCTGCATTCACAATAGTCCCGGTCGGAGGTTCCAGGTGAACCTCCTCTACTCCTTGGCGATGTTCACTCATGAGTTCGTCGGTGTCTGTTTAGAGTCTGAGAGCAGGGGATTTGGTTATCTGCCATGGATGGGAATTTGGAATAGAGCACTGGTTTTAGGGTTTTGGTAGTTGAAGGGAGAAAAGAAAGTGGAGAGTTGGGTGAAGATGCAACTGGATTGGAGTTCTGGATGAAATTTGGCAATTCAATTTCAGTCTTTATGACGAATGGGCTCAAGGTCATCATTGTCTTATGGAATGTCGCAACATTAATGCCTAGGCTACAACACTAATTGCTAACACTTAATGTCCCAATTAAAGTTGCGATGCCTAAATTAGAAGGTTCAAAACCTCAATTTATTGCATTTCAGACAATTCTGATTGTGACCTACCTAAGTTTTATCGCGACCTCGAAGTGGTCATGACTAATAAAATGATGTCGCGACCTGATATTTCTTATTCTCTTGTTTTCCATTCAAAACAGGGTCATGACTTCTAAAGTATGTCGCGACATGAAAAATTTTCTGGTCTTCAGGAATAGTTCAATTTCATAAGTGAATCAATGGGCCAATTCAAACAAAAAAAATAATCCCAACCTTAAATCATTCAAATGTCACAACAAATCAACTCATGACGTCAGATTCAATATTGAATGAAAAATAAAATAGAATTCCCCGAACTTCCAATCATTCATTCTCCCCGAAACAATTATTATTAAGCAGTATGGTACTTCCCTTGTAGTTCATTGCTGCATATTCTATATGAAAAATCCTTAGATCCTTCCATTTTCTCATATTATTGTCACGAAATTGAGCAACACACAAAATAAAATAAAGAGTTTAAACCTAAAGGAAAGCAAAAGAATTCAAAATTAGCTACTTGAACTCATTCCAAACAAATAAGATCAAACTAAAATAGTAAAAATAAAAGTCAAATGCCAAAAATAAAATGAAAAACTCATTAGGTTGCCTCCCACAAAGCTGCTCAGTTTTGAGTCCTTAGCTAGAATTTTGCTATGACTTTCTTGTTTCAACAATTTTAACCCCACTCGAGGAACTAGAGTCAATCATATTTCTTCCATATCTTGCTTTGTCGTTGACCATTCACTTTAAACTCTTCTCCATTCTTGGTTTTCAATGTCACTTTGCCACAAAAGAGTTGTACCACCACTCTTTTGTATAAAGGCCACTCCATTTTGACTTCAGTTTCCCTAGAAAAAGATTTAGTCTGGAGTTAAATAATAGGACCTTATCTCCTGTCTTGAATTCCCTCCTAAAAATCTTTTGATCATACCATTTCTTTATCTTTATCCTTGTAAATTCGCGTATCATAAGCTTCATTTTCTCGGCTCTTCCAATTCATTCGGCTAGGTAGTCTTTCTTCCTTCGCGGCACAGAGTCAAAATTCCAGCTTCTTGATGGCCCACATGGCTTTATATTCTAATTTAGAGGTAGGTGACAACACCCGTTGATCGATCTTGGCTTAGCTTTTTCTTGGTCATCAAATATTTGATTCTGACATAGTCGATATGGATAATGACATGGGACTAATATATATAGCTAAACTTTTCACATGCAAATACCATATGACTATCTCCCCTTTTAGTAGTTAAAGTAATTCTCTTGAGCTTCATTGAAGGTTTCTAGAGAATAGTATATGGCCACTAAACATTTTGTCGACTTTACGTCCCATCACACGGTTCCTATTGCATGAATCTTTGGCATCGCACATAATCTCAAAATTCCTTGTTCAGTCTGGTTTTGGCCGTGATAGGAGCTTGACTAATCTTGGTTGATTTCTCAAATTCGTTGTGAAGACTACGACAAAATTAAACTTGGCATCCTTCTCCAGTAATATACATAATGGTCTTGCTATTTTTGAGAAGTCTCTAATAAATCTTCTATAAAAACCAGCATGTCCCAAGAAACTTTTTATTCTCTTGACTGTTGTTGGTGGAAAAAGAGTCTTTATAATGGAAACCTTTGCTTGGTTTACTTCCAGCCCTGCTACAAAATTCTATGCCCAAGCACAATGCCTTCTGTTACCATGAACTTGCATCTTTCCCAGCCAAAGCTAGGTTCTTACGTCACGGCATCTGGCAAATCTTTATCCCCCAAGTCGTAGGCAATGTTCTTGGATCATAAACTGTGAAGTCATCCATGAATATCTCCATAACCTCCTTTGCTAATCGAGAACATTGACATCATGCATCTTTGGAAAGTAAATAGGAGCATTGCATAACCCAAATGGCATTCTTCCTAAGCAAATGTACCATAGAGGCATGTGAAAGTGGTTGTCTCTGGTCTGCAGTGCAATAGCAATTTAGTTATATCCGGGAATATCCATCGAGAAAACATAAGTGAGGATGTCTGCTAACACATCTAACATCTGATCAATGAAAGGCAAGGAAAATGATCTTTCTGGTTGCATTGGTAATTTTGTAATCTATACACACCCTCCATCCTGTCACAATTCTTATAGGAATCGATTCATTCACTTTCATTTCGATCACAGTGAATCCCACCCTTCTTAGGAACCCGTAGGCCCCCTTTTTTGGGGCTTCTTGGAGAACATCTGATATTGCATAAATAAATCCTGCATTTAGCCATTTCAGTACTTCCTTTCTTAACATCTTTCATCAGGGTTCGACCTCCTCTACGGTATTTCAAGCTGGTGTTTTGCATCATCATTAAAGGGATTTTGTGCATGCAAACAAAGGACTTATACCCTTTAGATCTTGATTGACCGATGATAGCCTCATGTATTCCTTAGAATGCGCAACGACCTTTGTTGCATTCTCGATCCAGATTTAGCTTATATGATTACTTGTTTCCCTTGTTCTGGTTCTAAAAAAGCATATTTCAGATGACTGGGCAATTCCTTCAAAATTAACCCTTCTGCACTAGTCGCTTGTTTAGAAACTTTCTTTTCTAATTTGGCAGATTTCTTGTTGTTCCCTGTTTTGCAACCTGGAATGCAGGAGTTCATAATCAACACTCTCAATATACTAGAAATTCATCTCATTTTCATTGATAGAATGCTAAAGGTTACAATCAGAGATCATTTCAAAACTGATAGGACTACTGTTATCTATAGCATTACAATTTTCTGCATTAACATCAGATTATGTCAAGCTTTTGTCTAAGTTGATCATGGCTCTTGCTCATTCCTACCCTTAAAAGGTCAGCTCACCCTTTTGCACATCAATTAAAGTAACTCTAGTTGCTAAGAAGGGTCTTCCTAACAAGAGAGGGACCTGGTTGTCTTCTTCCATTTCATAACCACAAAGTCCACAAGGAAGATAAATTTCCCTACCTTGACTGACACATCTTCAAGAACACCTTACGGTTGACCATGGATCTCGATATCTGTGTAGTATAATTGTTGTTGGGGTAAGTTCACAAACTCAATCCTCTGTACCATTGATAAAGGGCATCAAGTTTGATGCTAAGCTCCTGTTGATCACATAAGGCTTTCTTGAACTCATATGTCACATTGAGCAAGGAATGGTGTATTTGCACAGGTCTTTCATTTTGCTAGTAAACTCCTGCAAATAAGCTGCAGAGTAAGCGATTAAGTTCACTATTATTCTCGACCAATCTTCTTCTTCTTGTTCAATATCTCCCTTGAAATTTTTATAATTTGGCATTTGATTGATTGTCTACGCAAAGGGAATATTTATTTCTATTTTCTTGAAAATTTCAGAATTTAGAAAATTGTTGCTTCCTTCTTTGCTTCTTTGAATCCTCATGGAAATGGAATTTGCGAGGTGTAAACTTTAACCTTCTCCTTGTTGCTCATTGCTTTTCTCAAAAATTTAGCAGTGTACTTTGCTTTTCTGTTTTACGTAATCTTCTCTATCTTGCTCCTTCATTATCTCTGATTTAACTCTCTTCTTTTGATAAGTCTTACTGCTTTCTTTTGCTCTGTTGTTACTGTTTGCTTGCCACTCCTTAGTTGGTATATCTGATCCTTTGGATTCCCCGAAGTGTCACTAGGGAATGCATTCTTGTTCTAGTTTTGCAAGGTCAAGGCCAATTACTTGCTTTGTGTTCAAGTTCTTCAAGAAGGCATTTGTATTTAAGTTAAAACATTTGTGAGAGTTGGATTTAAAGGCTTCAACTCAGCAAATTTTTGTTCATGGTGTGAAGCATCTTTGTTATCCCCCATGAGCTATGACATCTCTGCTCCTCAAATGGTAGGTCTCTTCGACCTTGATATTCATTTCTTTGATCTCCTTCTTTACCTCTTTGGAACCTTGGTGGATGGCAATACCCTTGCTCTGGAATTTGCCCTTGTCTTTGACGCATGATGCTCATCGCACGTATAGGGTTCTCATGGATTTCCTGAGTCTGGGATTATAGCGTATGTGGGCAAGTTGGGATTTGGCTTGAAATGATAGCTTCTCACATTCATTCCCGGTGGTGGCCTCCTCATTTGCATAGGATCTTCATCGGTGATCCTCGGCACCTCTCCTAATTCCACCTCTCTCTCTTTTGCTCAATCTCATGGTGAATGCATTTTTATCTTGTTTATCCATCCTGTATAATAGCATCTAACTTTGCTTCATGGCAATCATCTTGTTAAGCTCAATGACTCACTCCTTTTTTTTTGTAGCTCCTTAGGGTCGGATGGAGCTTTCATATTACGTGGCTAGATGCGCTGCTCGAATCCCTTGCCTCCTCGCACTTTTCCTCTTAAATGCCCCACGTGAAGCATCTATGATACCTTTAGAAGTATCATTGAGTGATAGACAATATCCATTTGTGTCTTCAGATCTATGCCATGCATAGGACATCTCTTCAGCAACCTTTTGTACCTTTCCCATGCAGTATACAAGCTTTCATCCTCCCTTGTTGGAACAACTGTGATTTCCGCTGTGCTTTCGAGTTGTAAGGGATGGAGAAAAATACGCCTAGGAATGCTTCCTGACTCTTCCATGTCAAGCGATCCATATGGTAATAGTTAACCATGTGGCTACAATATCTTAAGGAAAAGGGAAGGGTGCGGCTTTATCACCTCTGGTCTCACCATTCAACTTAAATGTGTTTGCCATCTTGAGAATCCAGGTGTTCATTAGGATCTTCGATTAGGATGGCGATCGTTGATTCTATTTGAACCATGGTGATCAATGATGGATTTTAAGCTCAAAGTTGTTGGCCTCTGATGAAATTTTTGGCTATGCTTGGTATTACCTTGGATAATGAGGCCTCCATAAATCCTCCATTGTATCTTGAATTAGAGGCCTTTCTGTTGTTGTTTCTTGTTCAATTGTCTGATCAATTCCTTCATCTGCCATGGTTGCTTTTTGCTCTGCTTACTTTCCTTAAGCTTCTTAGTGTTCTTTCCAATTAAGAATCTATAGGAAGCAGATATGATCTTAGCTTCCTGTGCATTAATCAACCCCCTGAAATGGAGACATATTGAGATTAATTGGAAACAGTGGTATCACAAATCATATATCCTTTAAGTTCTCTAAAGATCAGTAGCTTATCGACCCTTCTTTATCAAAAGTATTTTGAGTATTCTTTATAAAATAAAGAAAATATCAATTAGCATCTCTCTTTTGTCGAATATTGATTGCTTTAAATCCTTTCAATCCCGACAACAAGCGCCACTTAAAACTTGTTTGCCTTTTTGTTATATGGAACTAAACCTCTATTTTTAACACCTCTACGGGAGTCTTACAACTTTCTGCCATGTAAAATTGAATTTGGAGTTTCTTTAAAATGAATAAAACTGGTTTTAATGTTTGGAATTATGAATGGGTTTTTAGTCTACTTGACCTTTGCAAGTGCCACAGGTCATACAAGTGGTAAAAAATTGGATGTAAGTCTAGATATCATTCCTGAGAGGCCCGAGCTTGGATTCTCAAAACCAACTACCCCAGTCTCGAAGATCCATACTATACGGGAACCTCAATGATACAAGTTTATCAACTAAAGATTAAAGGATAATTGTCTTAAAGATAACATAGAGAACGTAGGACATTAAAAATAAGCTAATTAACTTATATACACTATGATTAGTTGGACTGAATCAGTTCTCTGTAAATATGAACACTAATAAGGAAGTACTGTGAAATAGTCAATTTCTGCATTATATCCCATTTAAAACTCTATCCTAAATTTGGATCTGGATTTGTCAAAGATGTCTGATATTGCAAGTTGGATTTCTCCTTTTATTCACCAATTAAATATCCTTGTTTCTCTCGAAGACAAGGGTTTGTCATTCTTGTATTCAACATATTCTTCTGAAGATTTTGGTATTTTTCTTTCTCAATACTTCCATACCCATTTCTTGAGGCTGATTTCTTGCCCAAATCGGGGTTGTTGCAAGCTTCTACAGCAATTGATGACTCATCTTCAAATCTAATGGATACTTCATTCCTTGATTAGATCTCATTAACAGTCGAGTTTTCAAACAGTTAAGGTGAAATCTCGATGATTTAAATTGATAAATAATCCCCTCAACATCAATTATGAGTGGGCGGGTATTTATCTAAGTGAACTCTCGAGGCTCAATAGTTCTTCAATAATGGTCCAACATACCCACAATTAGAATGTTCTAACTCTCATGAATCGCCATCTGCATGTCACTTTCGAGGGCCTCACGAAAGTAGAGACGGGATACAGTTCTTGGACGGGTATTAAAAGCTACTAGCCAGGAACAATTACTTAAAATAAAAAAAAACAAATCAATCAAATAAATCCTCCTAAATTCAGTACTTCCTTCTAATTTATGCAAAGGCATAACTAACAATAAATTCAAACTAGTGGAAGGCATGCTTTTGAAAAGCGCATTACAATCGATAGTGGAGAGCGATAAATTACACCTCTGGTTACGTAAAATGAGAAGAAACTAATTCTAAATTCTCTAGAACTTCATCAAACTAGACAATAACTTATAAAAGTGAAACATTGCTTCGGCTTCAACATTCTAACAGATCATTGAGTTCGAATCAAAGAAATGAAAGAAAAAATCTATTCTAAAAATATCTGATAGGTTTTCTTCTTCCCTAGATTCTGGAATCCCCAAAGAAAAGTTGTTTTACTAAAACTGCATGCGCCTTTATATAACATTGAGGTGGGCGATTCCAAGGTTCTGGGTGGATTTCCCTAAAATCAATGGCCCAGCTCACTGTTTTAGGTCACGACTTCAAAAGCTTGTCGCGATGTAAAATCTTGGTTTGGTTTGTCAAGTCTATCGTGACCTCAGGAAACTGGTTGCAACTTTCTTTCACTTGTTCTTACAATTGTTAAACTACGACCAGATGTTCTCGATCGTGACCTGGTTTCTTCAGTTGCCTTTGATTAGTGGTCGCGACATGAATTCTTTAGCCGTGACACGTATTGATAATCGGCCAATGAGACCTCTGGTTGCAACCTCCCTTTTCTTGTTTCCAAGAATTGGTGTCGCGACCTCAATTCGATGTCACGACCTCACTCTCTTTGCCTTTACTGTATTTCTGTGTCGCGACTTTGATTCGATGTCGCGACCTCGATTCGATGTTGCGACCTCATTTTTGTTGTCATTCTCTTTGCTTCTTGGTCACAGCTTCTCTTTCATGATGCGACATCCTTCAATTGTCTTGAACTTTCAAGCAGGTCGTGACTCAAAACTCTTTGAGTGCTTTGTTTTCTTATTGCGACGTGGACATTAGGTCGCAACCAAGTAATTTCTTTAATCACTACAATTCTTGTCGCGACCTGAAAGTATGCTCGACCATCCGCCTAACTCACATCCGATCGCAACCTCATTTCTCGGTCTCAACGGTTTCCTTCAATTTTCTATTTCTAGTTAGACACATTTATTCATACTGTTTTGGAGATATATGCTTGCGACCTTGATTTGATATCGCGACGCCGGTTCCTAATACGATTATGTTGATCTTTGTTTACAACCATGTTTTTACCCTTGATAAATTCTATGTCATGACTTAAGTTCCATGTCAGCGACACAGGTTTTGTCTTATTTTCTACTACATTCTATGTCGCAACCTCAAAATCAATATGTGCGACCTTGATTAGGTCTCAACTTATATCTTTAGCCATGACACAGGAATTGCCCTACTTGAGAGACATTGCAAATCCGTTTCAACGGTACTTTGGTCAGGCATTATTTCTTTATTAGACTGATAACATCTTCTTTTTCATGTCACGACCTCAAAACGGTGTCACGACATTATCTTCTTTGAAGTCCCTCCTGTCTTGGTCTAAGCAAGTGCTCTTATGTCGCAACAGCTTTTGTTTGGCTTTCCATCACCTCTAGTCGTGACCTGCATTCTCTCGTGACTTAGAAAGCGTGTATTTACTCGATTCCTTATCGCGACCTTAAAAATGCATTGTAACTAGACTTGTTCTCCTTTAATTATATGACCTCAAAATGGTGTCGACATAAATCCTTCCTTGAAGCTCTTCTTTACGTCTCGACAACCTCCTTTATCGCAGCAACTTTTCATTCAGCATAGTATGACTTCTAGTCGCGACCTCGATTCTCTGTCGCGACCTCGTAACCATTGAGCTGTTTTCATACGATCCTTGAGTTTTAATTTACGCCTTGATTATTTACGCAAAATAAAATTTTGGTAAATAGTACATATTTCTGCATAAAAACAAGCAATCACATTGTTAGAATAATCAGAAAAATGGAATAAAAAATTCAATGAGTTTTAAACCATGATGACACATAGTCATTTCGCAGGCAGATCTATTAGTTTGGCCTATAAAACCTAGCCCTTAATAATTATCCTTTGAAAAATGGTATTCCACTTTGAGCATCGGTGGTGCGGCAGTGGAAAATAAGTCTCCTTGACTCTCCTTCCAATGGATCGCAGAGAGGTAACTAATGAATCTCGGTGGATCTAGCAATAAGCATCCTTTGAACCTAAAACTGCAAATAATAACCATTCAAAAGGGAGATTGAGGGATCGAAACCTAAAGTTAGGGAACACAAAGCATCAATGTCAGTACCTGCGTGAAGACATAGAACCCCTACCCGTTGCCTTGAATCCCTCCTTTTATAACCTTCTCCTTCAAGGAGGAAAGGTTTCTAACCGCTCATCCTCAGAGTTGTCATCTCGGAGGGTGTTTGGCTAGTAAAGGAAAGTGAGGAAAATGAGAGAAAATGCAAGCGAATTTCTTTTGAAAGGTTTCCACCTAGAAATTTTATTCATCAACAAAATGTCTCCCTATTACAGTGTAGCAGGAGCTTATATACTGCCCCCAGCATAGCAAAATTACAAAAAAAAAACCAAAATCAAAAGCTATTACAAGGGATAAAATGGGAAGAAATCCAAAAAAAATGGGAACAAGGTGAAGTCTGAGCAGGCGGTAAGGAGAACATTTGAGCAATTAGTGCGAGGGCGCAATTGCGAGTGGCAAAATTTCCTCCATGAATGGCAACACTAGCTGCTTGAAGCCTCTTTCCTCCATAAAGCCCTTCTTAGCCAGATACTTTTGGAACTCTTCTGCTCTCTTATCGGAGTAAAAGGTTCTAGCTTCTCCTTCTTCCACCATAACCTTTATTTCACTACCCGTTTTCCTCCTCATTCACCATAGTGGTTTCAGTTCTCTATTACGCTCTCTTCCCTAGTATTTCTATTGCGATGTTTCCCAAAACTTCTTCTTGGGTTGGAGAGTTAGGGTTTGACATGGTTTGGCTTTTTGAAGAAATTTGAAAATGGTAAGGCTCAGAAGTTTGAGAGATTAGGTTTGAGAATGAAAATTTCTCGAATTGTTCCTTTTATAGGTGGGATGCCTTAACTATAATGTCGCGACATTGGAGTTTTGATCTTCTAGCGACATTGACGATCTTGCGACATTGACGATATCGCGACATCGTCTCCAGATTTTCTAATTAGCTTTGCACGATGCCGACGCTTGGAAATTTCGTTCTGACATTACCTGATATATCGTGACATTGAAATTTCTATTTCACGGCATTACTTAGGTTTTCAAGTTGGTATTTTTAGATGTCGTGACATTGGAAATGAAATGTCGCGACGTTGACTTGATGTCGTGACAATGTCATGACATTGCTTCAAGGTAAGTCTTGGTGTTGCTCTTCTATAAATGTGATGTCGCGACATTGACATGTTGATGTTCGCGACGGTAGGACCGATGTTGCGATAATTTATGACATTGGAAATGATGGAACTGTCTTCGACATTGTTGTCGATGTCGCGACATTGAGAAGGAGTTTTCTTCTTATTTCTACAATTTCAGTTCATGCTTGTGAATATAAGTCTATCAATATTGAAAAAAAAATCCAATTAAACGACGAGTAACACTGATTTTCAATTCTGTCAGAGTCGGCATATATTCATTATATTGCGGAAACTTTCTACCTGAAACTATTATGAGGACAATGAAGCTACTATGTAATTTTAAACTCAAATAAATTACACTCCACCAAACTTAGTATATGCATCATTTTCATAGAACAATTAATGGAAGTTGACTCCCTTTGTATTTAACTCTGCATAACTCAATCTGGTTGGAGATGCTTCAAAAATGACCTTCATATATCCTTGCAAATTCATTATCCTGAAATTAAGTAGATTGTGATTAAATAAAGTGCAGCCAAAATTGCTACAGCAAACTCTTTCTACTTCTAAACTATTCAAGAAACACACACACTTAATTGAAAAAAAATCACACTAAAAGAAAATGGAAATTGCTTAGGTTGACTCCCAAGTCGCTACTCATTTTTATGTCTATAGCTAGACATTACCACAGTGTGTTCTTATTTCAGCAATTCTATTGATCTCTTCAAATCTAGGACTTTTATTCATTTGGTCTTCCTCCCAGGTAATGCTTAAGCCTCTGACTATTTAATTTGAATTCATCTCCAAAAGGGGTAACTACAACTACTGTTTATGGACCACTCATAACTTAATTTGGAAAAAGTTTTAGCCTAGAATTATGTGATGGGATGGCTCCTCTGTGAATACTCCTCATAATCTTCTAATCATGCCACTTTTTAGTCTTATCTTTGCAGATTTTGGCATTATCATAGGCTTCATTTCTCAGCTCTTCCAGGTCATTCATTTGGAGTAGTCTCTTCTCTCTAGCAACTTTGAAATCACAGTTCAGTTTCTTAATGGCCCACGTAGCTTTATATTCAAGCTCAAGAAGGAGATGGCAAGGTTTTCCAAATACTATCCTGTATGGGGAGCATTCCAATAGGATATTTATAAGCAGTCCTGTAAGTCTATAGTACATCATCTACTTGACTGACCAGTCTTTCCTGCTGGTGCTGATTGTCTTTTCCAATATGTTCTTTATCTCCATATTACATATTTCTGTTTATCTATTTGATTGAGAGTGATAAGCCAATCTCATAACATGTTTGATTTAATACTTGATCATGAGTTTGCAAACAGCTTGTTGCATAATGGCCTTCCTCATCAGCGATGATTATCCTTGGGGCTCAAATGCGCTCAGATATTTCTTTGAATAAACCCTCACTAGTGTTGGCATCATTCATGGGCAAGCTATAACCATTGTTTGGATGCCCTGGTCCTGACCCCAGGAGAATGTATTGATTTCCAAATGAGGGTGGAAGAGGTCCCGTAAAATCTATCCCCATGCATAAAAATCTACACCATAAAGTTCCCTGCGAGGCATCTCATTTCTTTGTTATATTGCCCGTTCTCTAACATCTATCCTGATATTTAACCCATTCGGCCTGATCTCTACGAATAGAGTAGGCGATAAAAAGCACGATTGGAGAATTTGATAGGTTGTTCTTTCTCTTACAAAGTGTCCTCCATGTGGTGATGCATGACATTTATCAATTATTCCACCTTGCTCATCTTCTAGCACACATCTTCTAATGATCTGATCTGCCCCTCTTCTAAACAACAGTGGGTCATCCCATATATATACTCTGGCATCAGTTCTTAGCTTTCTTTTTTGCTGGTAGCTAAAATCTAGTGGCATGATTCCATAAGCTAAATAATTAACAATATCAGCATACTAGGGTAATTGGGCTAAAACATAAACAAGCTGCTCATTAGGGAAATTTTCTTCTAATTTTGTCCCTCTTTCCTTCTCAATAGGTTTTTCCATTCTTGACAAGTGATCAGCTATCACATTGTCACTTCCCTTTTTGTCCTTGATTTCGTCGAATTCTTACGTGATAAATCTGGCCCAAAACCAAATGATATACAAATTTATGACACTACTGCAAAGGACTATTATCTAATCCCCAAACCAGTGCCCAAAGCTTGTTATTGACTAAATCATATGTACAAATTTATGACACCTTTACCACAGGACTATATGCTAATCCCCAGTAAAGGCACCGAAACATTGAGACCAAAAATAACAATATGCCCATAAGAAAATTAATTTTCAATGAATTCATTAAAGATTTAGTTTAGATCTAATACTGCAGTACAGTGTCTGAGTAATAAAAATATGGACCTACAAGTAGAATATAGTTCATAGAGATTGAAAAATTTAAAATTAAATTACCCCAACTACTCAAGTTTCACTATTTGAACTTCCATTTAATAGAAATTTGTAAGCGAACTAGGAATTCTACTATCTAGATTTCTACATCTATAATAAAGGAAATTTTGAAAATCCTAAACATAGTGGACTGGGACAGTTATTCTTTGGGAAGTGGATACTAGGATTTTCACTCGTGAGTATCAATTCAAACCATAATCTAATTCGATTCTATCATAAATTGGAATGCGGAAATTGTCAAAGAGGCAATTAGTATAATTTGGATTTCTCCTTTAGCCACTACTTTTCTTTGATTAGATAATCATGTTCATTTCTTATGCTTAATCAATTACTTGTAATCAAAATTTCTTTATAAGATTTAGAGTATTTTTATTTTCCAATACTTCATACCCATTTCTTATATTTGCAGTTTCTTGCTTAAGAAAGGGTCATTGCAGTTCTACAAGATGAATGATGTCTCATCAGCCAGGATCGCTAAAGAGTTCTCCACTTTCCTTGATTAGATCCTAAGCAACAAATATTAAAAATCATTCCTCAAACTAAGGAGAGATATCTAATTGATTAAAACCATGATCCACTCCAACTCATTCTCAAACCATGAGTAAATTAAAGTTTATCTAGGTAATCTTTCAAAACCTCATTAGTTCTCTGATATTAGTTTAGCATACCCCAGTAATTTGCTCCATACTCTCGGGAATCTCCATCTACATGTACTCGAGGAGGCTCTTCGAAATCAGGCAGATAAAGTCTTTTATGGGTATTAGTTTCTAATGTGGGAACAAATCACTTCATGAATTATCTACCATTCAAATAAATTCAAGATTCTCAACTCGAAATTTCTTTCTAATTATGCGAGAAAGAATATAACTAACATGGATCTTTCCCAATGGGATTGTGTTTCAAGAAATGGATCTTAGTGAACCAGCTGAAATGCGATCGGGAAAATTCCCTCTAGCTATGATCATTGAAAGAAATGAATTCCGGCTTTGTCTAGATTTCATTGGATTTGAAACGATGTCCAATAAGATTTCAACAATTTAAATTCCAACTTCTAAACTTTGAACAATTCATTTGTTTGGTCGATGATAAACAAATTAAAATTCTCGCTAAATATAATCTATGAAAGAAAATAAAATAAAATAAATAAAATAAAGAAAGAAAATATAATACAAAAGAGTCCTCGGCTCCCCGGATGTTACGATTTCCCAAACCTACCTACTTTCCTCAAATTGTTTCTACTTATAGAACCCCGAGTTTGGGCCTAAATTTGAGGCTACGTATGGATCCCTAAAGAGTGCGGCCTAGGTGCATTCTCTGTATTGCGACTGAGTTTTGTCGTGACAAAGTTTTCAATCTTCATTGCAGGTCCCTATTGTAGCATGCGATCGTGCATCATGTTTATTCCCTATGTCCTTCTTGGATTAAAATCGCAATAAAGTTTCATAGTCGTGACCAGTATTCTTTTCTTGACATATTCATTCTGTCCTTGCGAGTTTCGCTGTCAGCCAGGATCTTTCTTTGGCTCCTTAACAATATGTCTTGCAAAGTCTGATGTTCTAGTCGTTCTATGTCACGACAATCTTATGTGGTTCATGAATAGTTATGCGACATCGAAAATTTTTGTCCGCGATAGGTTTACGTGCGGCTTCTTCAGGTGGTGTCAGCGATTAGTTTTTATATCGCGGCCAGCATTTCTGTTTTGTTCTTGTTGCAACAATGCTTTAGCATATTGCTTCGGAATTTACATGCGTGGCGGAAAGTTGTGTGACATAGTTTTGTCACCACTTAACCTGATTTCTTATTGCAGCTTCATTTTGATGTTGCGACATGGCCTCTTAGTGTAGTCGATGTTTCCTATCGCGGTCCTGTATTCAGCTTATCTCTGTGTCACGACCTTAAGATCCCTGTCGCAACATCGAAACATCTCTTCAGCTTGAAGTATGTCGCAACATTGGATTCTTTTGTTGCAACCATTTCAGTTCACTAAGCAAGCATCATATGTCGCAACCTTGTTTATCTGTCACGACCAAAGTTTCTTCTTCGTTTAGCATCGCGACATACATCACCTTGTCGCGACATAAATCTTTCTACGAAGCTCTTTGATGAGTCTTAAACTCATCTATATTTAATCCATTTTTCTTGCTTATTTTTATTATCTTCAGATCTGTTTTAATGCCAAATTAAGGAACATTTACCAACTTAGTGTTTTGCAGGTTTTAATTCAAGAAGAAAATTCGGCGGAAAGAAGAGAAAAAGAGCAATTACAGCAGTCTCTATCATAGCGAGTTTTGTGTGTCGCAACTAACTTCGAGAAGCAAATGGCAAAGGAACCAGTCCGCGATAATATTTCCTTTGTCACCCAACACAAGGTACGAATAAGTAGCGAGATGAGCTGTCGCGACAAAAGACAGCATGTCACGACAAAAAATGGGAAGAATATAATAAGTCAGTTGAGATAAAGAAAGTTTATGTTGAGACAAAGTTTTCATTAGTATGTCAACACGAGGAAGAAATTATCGCGACAAAGAAGCTCGATCGCCTAAATGAAACAAGAAGAAGAGCATAAGTGCAGCCATGACAAGGTATCTACATGCGACAAAGGGGTAAAACAATACAAGAAGAATCTGCATCGAATCGTTTATGTTGCAACATAATGAAGAACATAAGGCAAAATCTCTGTCGCAACAAAATCCTCTTGTCACGACACTGATTATGGCAACATGGAAAAGCTTGTTGAGACAATAGAAGAGCTTCGAAGAAAGATTTCTGTCGCGACAATTGACGTATCATCGCGACGTTAAGAAAAACTAAGTCGTGATAGATAAACAAGATCGCGACATGTGATGCTTATGATGAACCGACCTAGTTCTGCATTATGAGAAGAGGAAGAAAGATCGATGTTGCGACATACTTGAATGAAGAGATGTTTGATGTTGCGACGGGGATATTAAAGTCGCGACACAAGATCAATTGGTTTCCTGGTCAAATAAGGTCATGACGGACTTTTTCTGTAATATCACGACAAGATTCCAGCGTAAGGAAGAGAGTCACATTGTGATATAACAAAGCCGGTGGCGACACAAAGATAAGCTTAATAAAAAAGTACCGTCAGACATATTTGTGTCGCGACAGCAAACTATCGACCTTTCCCAAGAGGCCAATAGCCATAGCTTATCAAAATGAAGTTGTAACAAGAAATCAGGTTAAGTGGTGACAAAACTTTATTGTGACAGACTTTCTAGGTCACGACAAAAATTCTGACAATACAAGAAACATTGTTGCAACAAGAACAAAAGCGAAATCGCGTCGACACCAATTTGGAAAGAAGGCTGCCGCGAAACTACTATTATGGCAGGTATCGATAATATGACATAACTATTCAAAATCATACATAAGATTGTGTGACATAGAGCAGTTAAAACAACGGGCTTTGTAAGGCCAGTTGTTAAGGGCGAAGAAGATACATCTGCGAACTCATCGCTGACGAGAATGAATATACTAAAGAAAAAGAATCTTTATCGTGACGAGAGCTTCTATCGCGACGGAATCAAGAAGAACCTGAGCAGTTCACAATGACATTTACATGCTATAAGAGACACACGATGAAGATTGAAAACTTTGTCGCGAATGAAACTCCGGTCAGGCAAAGATAATCTAGGCGGAATTTTGGGGATCCACAATGTAGCCTCGAATTTAGAATGACCCCAAACCTTAGGGGCTCTATAAATCGAAACAATTTGAGAAAGTAAAAAAAAAAGGGGGGCGGAGAACGGAGCATCTAGGGAGGTGAGGACTCTTTTGTTTATATTTTTCTTTTATTTTTCTTTTTATTTTTCTTTTCTTTGTAGATTAGATTTAGCGTATTAGAGTTTGGTTGTTTCTTGGACCCGAAACAATGAATTGTTCATAAGTTTAGAAGTTGAATTAAATTGTTGGGAATTCATTTCGATTATTATGCAGAGAATCTGACATCCCCAAACAAAAGCTAGAATTCATTTCTTTCGATTGATTGCGATTCTGGTGGAAATTTTCATGATCGGCATTTCGTGTTCTTTGTGATCCGTTTTCGAAACACAACTTCCCGGTAGGAAGATCTGATGTTAGTTATGGTCTTTTACGCACGATTAGAAAAGAAATTCCCTAGGTTGAGAATGTTGAATTTATTTGAATGGTGATGTTCATAGGCGGTGTTCCTAATATTAGTAACTAATACCCATAAAATTTCATTATCGCTCTTGATTTCCAGAGCCCTCGTGGCTCTGAGATGGAGATTCCTAAGAGCATGGAGCAATTACTTGGGGGTATGCTATACTAATATTGAAGAACTAATAAGCTCTAAAAGATTACTTAGATAAATCATCAATTTACTCATGATTTGAGAATTAGTTGAGTGATATATCAATTTAATCAATTAGAGATCTCTCCTTGGTCTAGAGGAATGATCTTGATCCTGTGTTAGCTTAGATCTAATCAAGGAAATTGAGAACTCTTTAAGATCTCAAGGATGAGACATCATTCATCTTGTAGAAATTTGGCAATGACCCTGTCTTGGGAAGCAAGAAATCTAAAGTCATAAGAAATGGGTATGAAGTAGAAAAGAAAAATACTCATATCTTATAAAGGGTACGATTATTAATTGATTAAAAACATGAATCGAAATGACATGATTCTCTAATCGGTGAAAAGTATAGTTAAAGGAAAAATCTAAAACTATATACATACCTCTTTGACAATTTGATTCAATTATGATAAAATCGAATTAGATTATGATGCGGGAGTTGATAATTTCACGTATTAAAATCGATGTCCACTTCCAATGATAATGCGAGTTCGGTCTGATTTATGTTTAGGAGTTTAAATTTTTCCTTTATTATAGATGTGAAATTCGAGATAGTAGAATTCTTGGTTTAGTTCTTTTGGGAATTTCTATGAATGGAAGTTCAAATAGTGTGGAACTTGAGTAGTGGAGTAATTGAATTTTAAATTCTTTTCGATCTACGTGGGAATGATATGCGGACTTATAGGTCCACTTTATTACTTGTACGACACATTGCACTTGCGATGTTAAGACCAAACTAAATCTTTAAAGAATTCGTGGACAAATCTTTCTTACAAGCACCACAAGTTATTTTTTGTTTGAAACGAGTTCGGTGCCTTTGCGGGGATTAACATATAGTCTTGGTAATGGTGTGTAGAATTTGTACATATATCATTTAGTCATACAAGTTTTTTGGCGCCGTTTCGAGGATCAAATTAATTTAAAAATCAATATTCGACAAAAGAAATGCTAATTTGGGCGATTTTTCTTTGTTTACAAAATTCCTAGAAAATTAAGTAAAAGCAGTTTTAACGATGGTGGGCAAAATAAAAAATTGTGATATTTTGGAAGCCCTAGTAGACATATAATTTTTTTTTATACCAATGACTCAGGTTTTATCTCAATGTGTTTCTATTTTCAGGAAGATTTTAAATGCATAGAAAACCAGAAACAAATCTGCTGCCTCTAAACACTAAAATTGAGAGAACACTACAGAATCTAAGAAGGATCACTAGTGCAAAATCCAGAAATATGTCAAATCAAAGAGAACGATTGTAGGCTATTCCAAAGAAGAAGAAAAACTAGAAGAGAAATCAGAAGGCCTAATGACATGGAGGACTTTTAGAGGCCTATTATTTCAAAAGTACTCTACTTGAGTTAGACAGCATGATTAGACAAGCAACTTTGAGTTGAAGCTAGCATTGATTACTATGGTGTACTTGACACCGGATTCATGAGTCTCACCCCTACGAAGGACCCGATGAGCATAAGGGAAGATTCATGAGGATTAATAACATAGTCAAGGTAGATGGGGTGAGACCATAAGTAATCAATTTCACGTCTTCCCTTTTCATTGAGGATGTAAGCGCCCAACATGGTTTGATTCTTTGCGATGGGATCGATGAACACTTGGGAAGAAAAGTTAGGAACATGTAGAGCGGATTTTTCTGCTGACTCTAGCCAACTTTGAGAAAGAGGAGAAATAATTGTCTTCAAGCAAGGAGAAGATGAGAGTCTCTATAATGTATGGGAGAGATTCAAGAGACTGTTAAAAAGATGCCTTATGCATGGAATAGATCTGACCACTCAGATGGACATTTTCTATCATGCTATGAATTATACCTCCAAGGGTATAATTGATGCATCTATTTAATGGAGCTTTTAAAAGAAAGTCACGGAGGAAGCAAGTCGAATTGATTGAAGACCTTGCCAAATGCAACTACAAGGCTCCATATGAAGCTTCAGGGAGCAGCGGTAGACTGAGGGGAAGTGATCTTAATGGACTAGATATAATGTCAGCCATAGTGGCAAAGCTAGATGCAATGATGAACAAACTGGGAAACAATGAAAGAAGAATGCACATTGCACATGAAGTGGGAGCAGTAGAAGAAAGAATTAGGAGAAGTGCTGAAGGACTAGTTGGAGAAGAACCTTACCAAGTTGAGGAGACCAAGTATATGAATGATCAAAGAAGTTATCACTTCAAGCTAACTGACTTATGACACTGCTCACACAGCATTGAGGAACCATGAAAACTTTTCATATGGTGGAGGAGCACAGCAGGGCCCTAAACCTGGACATAATTACCATCAAGCTTATGCTCGGCCCAGGTTCCAAGAACAACAACAATATAGGGACAATAGAGGAGATTATCAGGGTCAGAAAAGGACTCAATCATTTGAAGATCATATGCTTCATTTCATGTCAGAAAACAAAAGGATTTTGAATTTGCATGAGAAAAAAATTTCTAACCTTGAAAACTTCCAAGAAAATACTATTGTGTTTCAGACAAACACCAATGCCTCTTTGAAGAATATGGAGATACAGATAGGGCAACTGGCTCAAGCTATGTAGAAAGAACCTAAGGATTCATTTCCAAGTGACACCCAAAAGAATCCAAAGGACTGTGTGGCAGTAATTCTGAGAAGTGGCAGAGCACTAAATGAAAGGAGAGTTGAAAAGAGGGACATTAAGGAAGAGAAACAAGCATAAATTGGAGAAGAACTTGAGCAGCACGGTTCAGAAACTACTAAGAAAGAGAAAACAACATAAATGCAGCCAAAACAGTAGGGGAAGAAGGAAGAAGTTAAAGCTTACAACCCTCTAATTCCATTCCCTCAAAGACTGCAAAAAGCAAAGATAGAAGAGTAGTTCTTTAGATTCTTAAACATGTTTAAGAAGATAGGGATCAACATTCCTTTCTCAAAATCATTAACTCAGATGCCACCAATCGCAAAATTTATAGAAGATATATTGAGCAAAGAAAGATTATTGAGGAAGGGATAGTGAAGCCTAACGACAACCTACGTGTAGTGATTGAGGAAGACCTTACCCGGAGAAAATACGGGATCTGGAAGCCGCTTATACCTGCCAAAGTGGGGATCTTGATATGGGAAAAGCGTACATGTGATTTTGGAGTAATCCAGTTGGTGCTGTCCTGTGCTAAAGATTAAGTTTGGGGGAGCTCACTCCCATAGCCATAACCCTGCAGATGGTAGACAGGACATTGGCTCATCTTGAGGGCATCCCTTGGTCATGCTGATCAAAGTGGGAAAATTTGTCTTTCCAGTGGACTTTGTAGTCATTAATATGGAGGAAGACAAACAAGTCCCATTGTTGTTAGGAAGACCATTCTTAGCAACAGGAGCAACATTGATTGATGTGAAAAAAGGGGAACTGACTCTCAGGGTTGGAGATGAAGCAATGCACTTCAATCTCAATCACAGTTTGAAACAACCAGAACCACAAATAGTGCATTTGTAGAGTGTAGAAAGCAGAAATTCACATCGATTCTTCCACTTATTGTAATTTCAGAATTCAATGATGAGAATGAGATGAATTTCTAGTATCTTGACATCTCCAGAGTGAAATTCTGAACTGCAATTTTAAATTAAAGATTCGATGTCGATTATTTAGAGAAACGGTGCGAAAAATCTAGCGATTATGAAGAAAAAGTTGTTGAAGAAAACCAAAGTTCAGAGGGTTTGATACTCAAAGAATTTCCTAAACATTTAAAGTATGCCTTCTTGCAACAAGAAAAAGGAAAGCCGGATATCATTTCAGCTGGATTAAATAGGCTGGAATAGCAAAAACTACTGGAGACTCTCATAAAATATAAGGAAGAAATAGCTTGGTCTATAGAAGATTTAGAAAATCGATCCTTGATCGTATGCATAAGATCTGTTGGAGGAGAATATTATAACCATGAACATCTTGATTAGTGCCCAAAAAGTGATATTTTGAACCCACATTACCAATGGTTTGTAGCTTTGTGGCCACTGATCATTATCAATAACTCAAATTAACATGCTGGTCCCTTTGTGCATTTCAATTGCATTCAGAAATTTGTTTTTGTGATTTTGCGGGGTGGGCAATTTCGTGTCAATCAATCATAACCAAAGTCGGGTTGATTTCCATCAATTCATATGGTCTCATATCAATTTGACCCAAACCGGAATGAAGAATTTCAAGCGGGAACAAAATTGAAGAAAAATAGCAGCGACGGGTTGCGGGATGCGAGTGGAACGGCTGGTATGGATCTGGAAACAGTGAATTTCGCTATGCACAGTTTTTCGCTATCATAGCGAAAGTTACTGTGCATAGCGAAAATCAAAAATTTATTTATGCTGGAATTCCTTCGCTAAAGCGAAAATTACGTTCCTAAGCGGGGAATTTTGGTTTCTATTTCTTCTTGCATTTTTCGCTATATAGCGAAATTTTTATTATATAACATCCTTTATCATAGAAATTCCTTTGTGTTTTTGATGTTTTTGATTCAAAAGCGACCTAGATTTTGATTAATTACCATATTGTCACATTGTAATCTTATATTTTTAGTATTTTTGGTATTTCCACATCTGTTGGGTTGGCTATAAAGCGCAACTTATAGATTTTGTAACCCCTAACTTTTCAATCTTCCCGATTTCTGCGGCTTTTGTTCAGGTTTTCTCTCTTCTCTCTCCTCTTTCTCATTTTCTTGGATTGCTGACACCCTCCAAGGATGACAACTTGGAGGATGAGCGGCTAAAACCCTTTCCTCCTTGAAGTGGAAGGTTGTTGGGGGTAGGATCTGAAGGCTGCTGGTGGTTCCCTGTTTTAACGACGGGTTTTGACATTACAGTTCCCTAATTTCCAACTCTAGGTTTAAAGCTTTTGATGTACTCTTTTGGCAGCTGTACTTAACAAGCTTTTAGGAGTTTAGTGTATTCTTAGCTTTAGATACACTAATATCCATTAGTTTGCCATTCGACCACTGAGGTAGGTTAAGGGTTGAATTTTCCTTTGTAAGTGCATCCACTTTGATGATACTTGGCAGTAATCTTTTAGAAGGTTAGATGGATTCTTATTTTTAGATCCATTGAGACTCATTAGTTACCTTTCACAGAATCATTGTAAGGATGAGTCAAGATGAATTTCCTTTGTAGGAACATAAATGCTAAATAAATGCTTTCTATCAAAAGGGAAATTATTAGGGTTTAGTTTTTAAAAGTTAAATGAAGATCCGGTTCGGGAAATGACTATATGTCATCCTCCCAATCTTAGAAATAGACCACCGGAACCCTCGTTTACCATAGAATCAACCCCGGTGACCCAATGCTTAAGGAGTTCTATTTTGCATTTTATTTCGCCTTATTTTCAGTTTGCAAACCACCAGCCCCTGTTTTACCCCACCTTAAAATCAAACCCAAATTCACCAATTTGACTTCACTCGAATCATTTGTCACGAAGAAAACTCATCCCAGTGTTCGGCCACACAGACCTTTATCTTGAGTAGCCCGATACGTGATGGGAGAGTATAGGATACAAATTTTGTTGATTCGGGATCACCCTACCGTGTACGAATCAAATGGTGCAGTTAATGGGGATGAATTGCCTTAGTGCAAGTGAGGGGCTGTCAGAACACTTGTGATCCCTCATGCAAATGCTGGTGAATTGCTTTTATATTTCACTGTCATTTTCTTTTCATTTCATATATAAAAAATAAAAATAAAAACAGTGCTGCAGGATCTTTGTTGTTTTTGTGTTGCCCTGTTTTTACCTTTGCTGCAGGAATCCATTCCCAGCGGATTAGAAACCTAAATGAATGCACCAAGTCAATCTCCCTCGAGAACTTTGGATTGAACTTGAATTAAGACAAATGGAACACTTAGAGGGAGAACAATACGTCGGTACCTATGGAGGGGAACTTTAGAGATACATGTCAATGAGGACTATAGAAACCTTCGGAATCAGCAACCACAGGAGAGAAATCAAACCCACCTAGATCCATGAGAACTATGAGATGATGGATGAGTGCACCCTCCTACTTGGTGCCTCCACAGTATACCTCAACTCCTTAGCCACCTCAACCACCACAATTAATTTCTCCAATTGAGCAAGCAATTCTAGACCTTACCAAACTAGTGGGTGATGCTGTGGGAGAACAAAAGAAATTTAATTACTTGATTGAGTCAAAAAATTTATCTCATGGAAATTTACTGGAGCGAACTATTAGATGGGTTTCAAAATTGAATTGGGTCGACAATTTGTGACTACAATGTTCAATTTCAAAGCTTGCCCAACAGCTTGATCATAAAGGGGAAGAAAATCTAGAGAATGAGTGGACTGAAACAATTTTGGCTGAGCAGGCTCAACTGCAGCCTCAGGAGGAATTGAAAGTGGAACCCGGTGAAAAAGCTATCTGAGGCTGCGGGGATGCCTAATTAGGTATAGTATATGGGCCATGGAAAAGAAGAAGAAATTCTTCCCTTGTTGAGTAAGGGAAAGTAATGGAAATGAAGTAGGGGAAAGGCCCCACGAAAGCCCATTACAAGCCACAATAGCCTTTGCCATCTCAGTGTATACCACCTTAACAACTGAATTTCACCCGACACAATTCACCCCTCGAGCACCCACCACCAAGGCCACCCCATCATAGCATTGCTGCCGCAAACATTAGGAAATTAGTGGCCCCTTTGTACAAGCCCTCTGCCACTACATCAAAGACACAAGCAGCTGCCTACATTGCATGGCACAGCGGTTGGTTCGGATTTGGAGCACCCGAACCTCGGCATTCTAAGCTCCACTTTTGGTTTCATTTTCTTGTCTTATTTTGTTTATCGTATTTTATTTTGATTTCCTTAATTTTCTTTTAGATTTTCTCATTTTATTAATTCTTGTTTTTAGATTAATTTTTACTCTTACGCAATTTTCTTGTTTTCTTGCGTTAATTTTGGAGTTTTTGTGCAAATTTTGAAGGTGATTGAAGGTACAAGCATAAATGAAGATGGAGTTTATAACTATAGCGAAATTTCGCAATTCTAAGCGAAATCACGAGAAATTTATTTATAGCAAAAATTGATGGAAATTTCGCTAAGCAGCGAAATTTTGCTAAACTAATGAAATGAATAAGCTTAAGCGAAATGGCTCATTCCGGGGAAAAGGACAAAGCGATTACCGCAGTGTTTTCATTTTATTTTATTTTATTTTATTTTATATTTTATATAATTAAAAAAAAAAACCGTTTGTTTTCTTTATATATTATTTTTTATTTCTTAAAAAATTTATTTTTATTTTAATTTTTATTATTATATATTAAAAAATTGTGTGTCTCTAAAAAAATTTTTTAATTAAACAAAATATTTTATTTTTATTTTTATTTTTTATTTTTTTATTTTTTTATTTTTATTTTATTATTAAATTATTTTATTTTATTTTTCAAAAAAATCAAAAATAGAAAAATTTTCATTAGAATAGTATTTCGCTAAGCTAGAAATTTCGCTAACAAGCGAAAATTTTCGTTGTGGGCCCCACTTTTGCCTCAAATTTTGTTTGCTCATAACTTTTCATCAGAACTCCGTTTTTAGGCGTTCTTGGTACTGGAAAGCTTAAGTGTAGAATCAAATATGATGACCAGAAAGAACATTTTTTGAGATTATTATGAAAGTGTAATTTTCAAAATGCTCCAGCCCGGTCACTTTTTCTCTCTTTTCTTCTCCCTGCTTGTTTATTTGAAATGACGAATTGAATAAGGTCAAATGGAAAGCTTCGCGAAATCTCTTATCCAGCAATGATCACATCTCATCAAGGGAGGTAACACTTCCTTCTCTAATTTTCAATCAGGCCCCATTTGGGACAGAGATGTTTGGGTTGGGGGAGAGTTAGCGAGGAAGTGGCTTTATATTTATTCTTTTATGTACTGGCTGTGCAAGCCCATTTTTATGATGTTCAGTGGCTTGTTGGGTTCCTTTCTATAGTGATATACTAAACGGCTTACTTTCAAAATCTGGACCCATTTGCAGTCAAAATTTTTGTGGTTTTGCACAACTGCGTGTTGGAAAATTGAAAATTTGTCCAATTCTATTGATATTTAGATCGGTTCCATGCCTAATTGAGTGGATGATTAGTTGAATTCTTGCTTTCAACCTTCTTCTTCCGCCTTTAGCTAACCACGAGCACATTAGGTTTCAATGGAAACGAAAAGCTAGCATGACCTCCTTTACTTTGCATAACTGCCCTAGTTTCATTGACCACCTTTAATAGGTTAAGGACCGCTGTGGAAAGAAGGCCAATCACGTCTTCAAAAAAAAAAAAAAGATAAAAAAAAAAAAGAAAAGAAAAAGAATAAATATTGCAATGCTTGCCTTGGAAACCCCGAAGCACAGTCCGAGGGTATATAGGCGAAAACCTTTAAAGCCGGTGCCTTAAAGCGCCTCGTGATTTAGAGTCAGGCTTAGTGTTCATTACATGGGTGGATGGGTGAGTTTAGCAAGTTGTAGGTGCTGGAATCTCAAATCATTGAGTCGAGGTGAAACCTGAAGGTTAGTGGTAGAAAGATCCTAATGACTTGGTGCCTAAGCCTTGGTGGTTGGGAATGTGGGTTAGATCCCCCGTTACATGGACTTTGGTGAGGAATTGCAGTTTCACCAGGCGTGCACCCTACAATGCACAAAGAATTGTGGAATAAGAGGTGGGTCCTGATCTATTTAGGTTGGTTATCATGCTAGGTCGTGGTAGTAGCTAGGTTGGGGGGAGAGTGTAGTTTAGCAGTTTATTGTTGAGAGCTGATCAAATAAACACTTAGATTTTGGTGGAAGTTTTTGGTTGATTCACCAAGAAGGAGGCTCTTTTAATACTCAATTTTGTATTGCATTCATTCTCTCATGATGGTTATTGGACACGGCTTTGATGATTCTTGCTTAGGGTTAGGTATTACTCATTCACAACCTTTTTGGAATACCATTTTTTTGTGGCATTATTTTGTTATTGTTTTATGCGCTCTCTCATCATTTTCTTCTTGCATTGCTAAGGGAATGGCAATGTGTAGGTTAAGGGGTGTGATTAGTGCCCAAAGGGTGAACCCCATTTTTAATAGGTTTGGCGCTTTTGTGTGCTAATTATTATAATTAACCCAATTGACATGTTAGGTCCTGTGCATTCTAATTGCATTAAATTGTTTTGTAGTTTTGCAGAATTGGAGGCCAAATTTTAGTGTCAATCAATCGCAGCAAAGTCGGGTTGATTTCCATCAATTTCATATGGTCTCATATCAATTTGACAAGCCGGGGGTAGAATTCAAAGCAGGAACAAAATTGAGAAAAATGGCAAGCGACGAGGTTGCGGGATGCGGAGTGGAGCGTATTGCGGGATGCGAGAACAGTGAATTTCGCTATGCCTCAGGTTTTTCGCTATCATAGCGGATTCTGCGTATAGCGAAAATCAAGCCCCCAAGCTATGCACAAATTTTAGCTAAGTAAGCGAAATTTAGCCCCAACAAGCGAAAATTCTTTGATCAGCGAGGAATTTTTTGGTTTATATTTCTTGCATTTTTTGAAGCTATATGGCGAAATTTTTCGTATATAGCGAAATCCTATACGCGAATTCACATACTGTGTTTTTTGATGTTTTTTGATTCAAAGCGACCTCGTTTTGATTAATTACCATATTGTCCCCCATTGTAATCTTATATTTTTGGTATTTTGGTATTTCACACAATTGGGTTAGTACTTATAAAGCGAGCATAGATTTGTAATGCTAACTTTTCAATCTTTCAGTACACGGCAGCTTTTGTTCCAGTTTTCTCTCTTCTCTCTCCTCTTTCTCTCATTTTCTTGGGTGCCAAACACCCTCCAAGGATGACAACTTGGAGGATGAGCGGCTAAAACCCTTTCCTCCTTGAAGTGGAAGTTCTTTGAGGATAGGATCGAAGGAATTTGCTTGGTGGTTCCCTGTTTTCCTGCATGACGGGTTTTGACATTCTGGTTCCCTAATTTCAACTCTAGGTTTAAAGCTTTTGATGTACTTTCTTTGGCCAATACTTGGCAAGCTTTTAGGGTTTAGTGTATTCTTAGCTTTAGATACACTAATATCCATTAGTTGCCATTCTGAGCCACTGAGGTAGGTTAAGGGGTTAGATTTTCACTATAAGTGCATCCACTTTGATGATACTTGGTAATCTTTTAGGGTTCAGTGGATTCTTATTTTTAGATCCATTAAGACTCATTAGTTACCCCTTTACGAATCATTGTAGGATGAGTCAAGATAGATTTTCACTGTAGGAACCATAAATGCTAAATAAATGCTTTCTATCAAAAGGGAAATTATTAGGGTTTAGTTTTTAAAAAGTTAAATGAAGATCTGGTTGGGGAAATGACTATATGTCATCCTCCGTGAGGAAATAGACCACTGGAACCCTGGTTCTCATAGGAATCCAACCCGACCCAGTAGCTAAGGGTTCTATTTTATTTGTTTCGCCTTATTTTCAGTTTGCAAACCACCAACCACTGTTTTTACCCCACCTTAAAATCAAACCAAATTCACCAATTTTGACTTCTTTCGAATCATTTGTATGAAAACCCATCCCACAAATGTTAGACCTAGACCACTATACTGCAGTAGCTTGACTACGGCAGTAGGAGGAATATAGGATACAAATTTTGTTGATTCCGGATCACCCTACCGTGGCACTAATCACATCTGAGAAGGCTGAATCCAGTAATGAAAGAAGTAGTCAAAAAAGAAGTACTAAAATGGCTAAATGCAGGCTTCATTTATGCAATCTCAGACAGTCCTTGGGTGAGCCCAGTACATGTGGTTCCAAAGAAGGGAGGATTCACTGTCATCATAAATGAGAAGAATGAATTGATTCCTACATGAACTGTGACAGGATGGAGAGTGTGTATAGACTACGGGGAAACCTTTGCTTTCTCGAAATGACCATTATCCTCTACCTTTCATTGACCAAATATTAGAAAAACGAGTTAGCAAGGCACTCACATTATTGTTTTCTTGATGGATATTCTGGTTATAACCAGATTGCAATAGCCCTAGAGGATCAGGAGAAATCAACATTTACATGTCCTAATGGCACCTTTGCCTTTAGAAGGATGCCATTTGGATTATGCAATGCTCTTGCCACCTTTCAAAGATATATGATGTCTATATTTTCTGACTTGGTGGAATAGGTTATGGATTACTTCTCAATATATGGATCCATTTTTGAAGATTGTTTGAAAAACTTATAAACGGTACTTCATAGGTGCCAAGACAAAAATCTAGCTTTAAATTGGGGAAAATGTCATTTCATGGTAACTGAAGGTATTGTCTTGGGGCACAATATTTCTGCTGCTGGATTGGAAGTAGACCAAGAAAAAACAACTTTCATAAAAACTCTCATGTCACCTACAACAGTGAAGGGAATAAGAAGCTTCCTGGGACATGTTGGATTTTACATAAGATTCATTAAGGATTTTTCAAAAATCTCCAGACCATTGTATGTTGCTGGGAAAGGTCTAAAATTTTGATTTTGATGAATCATGCGGATATACATTTAGGAAATCAAATCCAGATTAGTATCAGCTCCCATTATATTGACACGAGACTGGAACAATGAGTTTGAAATTATGTGTGATGCCAGTGATTATGCAATGGGGTACATGTTAAGGACAGAATAGCGAAAATATATTCAAGAATACATATACTATACGGAAAAACATTCAATGAGGCCGCAAGAACTACTCAGCACGGAGAAGGAGATCACTAGCAATGGTATTTTCTTGTGAAAATTCAGGCCTTATATATTTGGGTCCCATGTTTGTAATGCACTGATCATGCTGCAATTAAAATATCTATTGGCAAAAGAAGAATGCGAGTTGAGACCCCGATCGGATGGGTCTTCTTCGCTGCAGAGTTTGATCTTGAGGTCAAGGATAAAAAGGGTAGTGACAATGTGATAGCAGATCACTTGTCTAGATTGGAGAGAATTTCTAGAACAAAAAAGGGGACAGAAATAGCAGAAATTTTTCTTGATGAGTAGCTATTGATGTTATCAGTACAAACACCACAGTATCTTGATATTGTCAATTTCTTAACCACAATAGAGTTATGTCATTTGAATTAAGCTGTGGAGAAATTAAGTAGTTGCGGATTGTATATGGGATGACCCACTCTTTGGCTATAGAAAGAAGAGGAATGGACATGATCATAAGGAGATGTGTCCTAAAAACAGAACGGGGTGGCATTATGGAGAAATGTCATGCATCACCATATGGAGGACACTTTGCGAGACACAAGAAAGCCCAGAAAATTCTCCAATCAGGATTTTATTGGCCTACTATATTCAAAGACTGTTTTGAATGGGTAAAACATTGTAATGCTTGTCAGTGAATGAAGCGCTTAAGCGAGAAGAAATAAATATACACAAGGAATTCTTGTGGTGCAAATTTTTTATGTATGGGGAATAGACATTATGGGACCCTTCCCATCATCAATTGGCAATATGTATTCTCTAAATGTGGATATGTATCCAAATACGTTGGAAGCTTAACAACTTGTCCCATAAATGATGTCATCACAATAGTTGGGTTTATACAAAGAAACATTTTGAGCAGATTTGGAGCACTGAGCAATCATCGGTGATGAGGAGTATTTGAAAATAAGTTTTACCAAAACTCATGGTAAATATGGAATCAAACATCTAATGGGATTGGCTTATCACCCTCAATCAAATGGACAAGCTAAAATTTCCAATAGGGAGATAAACAAAATTCTGGAGAAAGCATTATATACGAAGCATAAGGATTGAGTGTATAAAACTAGATAATGCTGCTTTGTGGGCTTATGGACACCTTACAAACTCCATTGGAATGTCCCATTGCAAATTGTATAAGAAAAACCTTGTCATCTCCCAAGAAACTGAATTGTGACTTTCAAGCTGCAAAGGAAAAGAGACTACTCTAAATGAATGAACTGGAAAAGCTGAGAAATGAAGCTTATGACAATGCTAGAATCTACAAGGAAAAGACCAAGATGTGGCATGATGAAAAGATTCTAAGGAGAGAATTCAAGGTAGGAGAACAAGTTCTCTTATACAACTCCAAGCTCAAGCTATTTCCAGGGAAATTGAAGTCAAGATGGAGTGGTCCATACACAGTGGTAACAAGTACACCCTTTGGAGCAGTAACACTAAAGATTGAATCTGGAAGTGAATTCAAAGTAAACGGTCAAAGGCTAAAGCAATATCTTGGAGAGAGCATAAAGGAGAGGTAGATCAGATTTTAGAAAAGGAGAAGAGAATTCTTTGAAATGAGGCACTCTGACCATTGTCACAGCTAAGGACATTAAATGAGCAACTTCTTAGGAGGCAGCAAACAAAATTTTATTTTGTGCTTTGATTGATGTTGATTATTTTATGAATTTGAAGATTTAATTTTTGATTTTGTTAGAGTTTTATTGGGAAGTTGGATCCATTTCTAGAATTATGCGAGAGGATGTTTGGAGATAGGATGTTATTATAAGCACACTACCTCAAGCGAGATTATGCAGAAAATAGCTACAGGAGGGTATTTATATTTCCACAAATTTGTTTTATATAATAATGCATAGTTGAAGTTTAGAAATTTGATGATTTTTAGAGCTAATTAGATTGGAAACTGACTTCAGTGCCTAATTGCTTCAAATGCTTTATTGTGTATTTTTTATGCTAATGAAAGTTATTTGTTCATAATTAGATTGAGAATTTATGTTCACTATATATGTAGTCACATGCTTTGAATTGCATAGTGGGTAAGAGATGTGGTGAGTTAAATTGAATTGGAAACGGAGTTAAAGTTGCAGACATTTGGGGAAACAAATATTTGGTTGCGACAATAAAGTCTTTGTCGCGACACTAGAAAGTTCGATCACGACATCACTTATTGCAAAATAATGAAAAGCTTGTCGTGACCCTGCTTTTCATGTTGCAACAGAATTTTTGAAATTAAAGTGAATAGAAAAAGAAACAGTGTCGCGACCAGCTTCAAACATTGTCACGACCTATCTTTCAATTTTCAGAGCCTATTTCAGTCGTGACAATATTTTTCATGTCACGATAGGGTGGTAACCTGTAGACATTTGAAACGGAAAGAAATATGTTGGGTACAATGACACATATGTAGCGACTCTCTATTATGTCGGGACTAGCCATTATTCACGATAGCCTAAAATGTGTCGCGACATGAAAATATTATGTAGGCTGAATTATTTTTTGTTTGATGAGTGTAAGATAAATTCCACAGTTAAATTCAAAAGTTATTGTTGTGATCTAATCATTAATTGTCGCGACATACAAGGAGAACCATTCATTTATTGAGCCATTAACTAAAGAACACTACAAAACTGAAAAGCCCACCTCCTTCCAATTACCTCACATCATTCATACTCTCACCCAATTTCAACTTTCTTCCTCTCTTCGACATCTCAAAACTCTAGACTTCAAAGACCCAAAACCCCAAATCCAGATCTCATCAATGGTAGAACCCCAAAACCTGGTCCCAAATCTTAGTGAGATTATGGAAGAGTATACAGCAAGTGAAGAGGAGGTTCATCTAGAACCTCAGACAAAGTCGACTCTAGTGGCAAAACCAAAAGTGCAGGGAGAGGAAGAAAGAAGAAAAAAACCTAATCAAGTTAGAACTTAGCAAACTAAAGGATCATAAGACGATAAGGCATTCATTTCAGACGAAGCATACTCTTTTTGGGAGAAGAATATGAGTGACAAAGGATTTATTGGAGAAAGGGTTTGAGTATGTTCATCTCTCACCCTTGTAAGTGGCCAGAAAAAGGGGCTTGAACTTCTTACGCAACACAAACCACCTGGCTGCTGCGAAATCAGGAAATTCTATGTGACATGATAGATATGAAAGAGATTCGATGCTATGTGATGAGTGCAAAACTCATCTATGTTTTGAGTTCATTTCACAAGCTATTTTGTGCATTTTATATCCATATTCATGTAAAACTCATAAAGTTTCCTCTAAACTTGGTTTTGTAGGATTATTGATTAAAAAGCAAGTGGATTTAGTGAGTAGGCAATATATTTCCAAAAGAAGAAAACCGAGAGTCTCACAGCGCGCCACTGGGAAGATAAATTTTTCTGTATCATCTCGAACATCAAATGGTTCAAATTCCCTCATGGTTGCATTCTACATTCAAAGAGCTTTCCAACGAGTACTCTGCTCCGTCAGGTTAAAATGAAGAAGTTATGGCCCCCACAAGTTGGAGAAAGAAAACAGTTATTTGTCCGAAACTTGGTCGCGACCTAAAAATTTGTGGCGACCGGTTTCTTTGTTTTGCGACCAATAGCTGCGAGAAATAAAAGATTGAAAAGTGATATTTTGACTATTTTCCAGCTTGTTTCACCCTAGGACCATATATATACTCGTTTTCTAGGTAAATGGGCGGCGGGAAGATTAAGGAGAGCCTCTCTCATGGGGTTTCTCTCTCTAGGCACTATTTTCTGTTTTCTGGATTTTGATTTGTTTTAGATTTAGAGTAGTTTTATAGCGATTTTTATTTCTGTGAAGAGATTTCGGTGCTTTATAACAGAGATTCAGATTTCACTAAGGTTCGAATAATTGAAGCTAAAAATCTGGATTTTCTCTCTCGTAGGTTTTTCTCTCTCTATTGCTCATTTTTCTTAGTTTTCTTCATGATTTTATTTTAATTGATCTTAGAGTAGTTTTAGAGCAGATTTTTTATTTCCATTGAAGAGATTTCGGTCTTTGTACTTAGATATTCAATTTATTTACTATTGGCGAAGATTTAAGCTCAATCTGGGTTTCTTTTTCCTGCTTGATTTCTTTCTTCATTTTCTTACTTTTTGTTTTGATTAGTGATGATTGAAATCGATGTGGGACATTAAACACCCTCTAGGGTTGGGGTTTAATTGTTGAACATTATTCAGAGATTTACAGTTTTAGGTTATTTTGTAATGGTTTGAAAACTGAATTTATATAATTGAGATGCTTGTTCATTAATGAAGCCCATTTGGAATATTAGTAACATACCCAAAGAGTTATTATCTTTGCTCTGATTTTCAGGAGGCCTCTGGTGACACGAAGTGATTCTTAAAGTAAAAAGCGTTAACTTAGGGTATGTTAAGGCCAATAATATGGAACTAATGAACTGAAAATTACTTTGATAGATCGCTAATTTACTCATGGTATGAGTTAATTAGATGATGTATCAATTTAGTTAATCAGAGAGAGTTTCTCCTTAGTCGATGAAAGGATCTTGATCCGTATTAGCAAAGATCTAATCAAGGAGATGAAAATTTATTAGATTTGAAGGACGAGATACAGTACATTTGGAAAGGCTTGCATTATCCTGTCTATGGGGCAAAATTTGCTAGTCACGAGAAATAGTTGTAAGTATTGAAAAAGAAAAACAATCAAATCTTAAAGAGTGCCAAATTTTACAAGTATCATTTAGACCCGTTTGTCACGAAAGGAATATGGTGTGTTAGATAGTGAGAATGTATGAATTGGAGAAATCCAAGCTATACTACATTTGCTCTTGGACAAATCGAAATATTCAACTCACAAATGGATATTGCACTTTCAAGGAAATGCAAATTGTTTGTAAATAATTATCCCCATCCTAGTGACTCTCTTCATACCTTTTAAATTAAGTAGTTGTTTATTTGGTAGATTTTAGGATTAGTTTAAATCAGTTTTGTTTCAATTTAATTGATTTTATTCACATCTATTTGATCGCTAAATAGTGAAGAAACCCCCATATGTCGGGAGTGATCAGTTGATTAGAGAACCTCCAGTCTCAGTAGATACGATATAGGACTCCACAGAGTCCCTTTTATTACCTTGTATGACCCGTGCACTTGCGGAAAGGGGTTGAGTGTTAGTAATGCTTGCTCATTTCAATTTTTTTGAGTACACTTACTTTTGTTTCAAATCAGTTTTTGGTATTTACCACATTCCTCCCGCTTGGCCATATTTTCACATATCTAAATTTGGTCCATTACAATGTCGAAGGAATGTAGATTTTACAGGCGTGAAGAGTTAATGAAGTTCTTTAAATCAAGGATCCCAAGAATGGATCTAAGTACAAAAACTGATTAGAGCGACCATGAGAAGATTGTAGATTTCACGGCCAATTTGGAAAGAGAGGAAGTGGAGTTAATGAAGAATCCCCATGAATCCATCAACAGAGGCTTACTAACAAAAGAAGCTAAGGTGTGGTTTTATTTCATTGCTTCTGTCATGATTACCACAAAGCATCTGAGCACCATAACGGAGTAAGAAGCCATCCTCTTGTATGCCTTATGCAAGTTCGATGTAGGGAAGATAATTGAAACATCCATAAGGAACTTCCACAAAAATGTAAAAAGGGGACTAAGCCCTCATCCAGCAACAATCACTAGGCTCTGCATTTTGGCTAGAGTTCGGGGGATATGGCTAGAGGAAGAAACTTGTCCTAAGGTTTCTCCCTTAACATTGATAGGGGTGATAAAAGGCCTAAAGAACATAAAGAGAAAGGAAATGGAGATTGTGGAAATAGTAGAGGAGCCTGAGGAAGAAGAACATGAACAATTAGGGATGGAACAAATCCCAGATGAGGGTCAACGCCAACTGAAGATGAGGTGCAGAGTAAAAGAAGTCCATTAATTCACTCACCTCCTGATGTAAGGAAGAATTTTTAGACAGTGAGTGTTCGAGGCTTGATAAAGAAATAAAAAATTATGGAGATCTTTGGTAGCCAATGAAAGAAATGGAGGAGAAAAGAGATGGGAACAACATCAAAAGATCAGAGAGGATGACAAGCTGAAAGTGAGTGTGTAAAAGTTGGTAAAAAATCTTGGACCGTGTTTGTCTGGTATCTTTGTGTCGAGTTCACATAGTTTAATGGCTAGTCAAGTGTCATTCCCACGAAGAGAAGCGTGTTGAATACTGACTTTATGATCTAGATAATATTTGGTTCTGGTCCTATAGTGAATTATGACTAAATTAATTGATTCAAAGAAAACCTAATATTAAATATTCGATTTAAGGTAATGATGTGAAAACTAGGGTTTTGCCTTCGCCTACCACACATGAATTTTAACCTAGATAGTGTATTTATTTAATATACCATATGATTAATGTTAGCGGGTTGATCGTGCCTATAAGATATTCTCTCTCGAGATATAACTGCTTATCTCGCTAGTAGGGTGTATTGCATCTCTGCTTCAACCCCTTGACTCCGAGATCCATGAATGTACTGAAGCCACTAGTCTTTACACACGGAATGCGGGATATCTCTATTCCCTGATTGACCAAGTGTTGCTTTGCCCTATAGGTCATATTCTCTCGATATTAGACTCATAGCATTAACATGCCAAAATTGACTAAATAATAAGCATGTGATAAGGTCGAAGTAAGAGCCATATAGATGTTCTCGATATTAAATAAACCACAATTAAAGTATTAGTGTGAATTGTGGTTAGGGTTGACAAAACCCTAAAGAGAAAAGTTAGTTCATAGTGATTTTCATTACATACTAAAAGATTTTCAGCATTAAACGAATCAGGAAAAGAAATACAGAAGAAGCCATCTTCGTGATCTCTTGGAATCCGTCTCACTTGAACTCTCTTTATCGTCTCCTTGTCTTGATCGCCTCAATCCCTCCTTTCTGCCTCGAAATTGCTTCATTTTTATACCTCAGGGTCGAGGCCCATCAATGGCCCAGAAAATCAGAGTTTTTAACGCTCCCATTTTGGAAAGGGAGAACTCGCTACTCCGCGGAGAAGGGGGTACCCGAGGCCACTGAAATCTGCCATTAAGGTTCGCTGCAGCGTAGACCTCCACGCTGCTGCAAAGCACTAAACTACAGCATGGAGTGCCTCGCTACAGCTTACCCGAGGCTCCACTATTGCACTTCTTTATGCTTCTCTTCTTTGGTTCTTTCTTCTATTATTTAGCTTCCTTTTTGGTTCCAATATCGACATGTCCTATAAAACATTATAGTATGGGCGATTAGCGCAATAGTGAATATGAATGTGAATCATGCAATTGAGCTATAAAAACACATAGAAATTGTACTGAAATACATGCATGATTCACTCCGATCAACACCCCCAATACTTAGCTTCTTGCTTGTCCCCGAGCAAGGACAGACTCTAACCAGGCATGCAAGAATAAAGCAAAATTAACACTGATGATATGGGTCTAGTACACATGATACCAGCGAGAAGGAGTCAACATGACCCAATTCAATAGATCCAGGGACTATCTGGGTTGTTCAACTTTCAAGAATCTGCATTGGGTGGTCTCGGTTGACCCTTTTGAGTGACCTTTTTAGTGCTCAATAACCTTTCCCAGGATCTGAGTGCGGAGTTAAAGTAGTCTCAATGTATAGTTCGACTTCAATACCCCCAAACTTGAATCTAACTTGCCTATTTGGAATTGCTTAACACAAAAGGATGAGAACGCACCAATTTATTCACTTCAACTACTCCTAAGGGAATTAACTCTATGACAAACTTGGAAGAGTACTAGTACCAAGAAATTTTATGTTAGGGTTCCTGTAGCGGGGATCCATTGGTGACTCCCCACCAGCTGGTTAAGGGCACCAGGCATTCAGTTCCTCAGACTTCACCCCAGACACTCAGCGAACCTCTCGAGGCCACTAGGCGGCCAAATCATCTATCCCTTTGTCCCATGTGAGCGGGGTAAAAGTCAAACGGCTCCGGCCGATTGGCTCGGGGCGTGGAAGCTGAAAAGCCCCTTGGATGCATGCACAGGATTCCTATTGGATGATCCACTTATTCCAAACCATACCTTTTCCTTTTATTTCTTCTTATCTCTTTTTTTTTTTTTTTTTTTTTGGGGTTCAAAGGCTATCCTCTTTTTCTAAGGTGTCCCATCACCTAGGTGTTTAAACTTCCTAAGGTTCGTAGAATTCTTGCATGGTCAGTCTGGAGTCAAAGCATACCCCAAAGATCACGTGTGTGTGTGCGCAATAGCCTACTTCAGGAAATGATTTCTTTAGATCTAAAAGGGGTGGCCAAACATGGTTATTCTTAACTTTATACACTGCAATCCCAATTGCCAAACAACCTTGGAGTTCCCTATTTTGAAATTAATACCATATCATAATATTGCCAAATGAAAACATGCTAGTACATAGTGAACAAGGCTTGGTCTTTACTCATGCTAAAAAAAAAAAAAAATTAAAGCAGACAGTAGACCTAAAACATGCCTAAAACATCACGAGAAAAAATAAAAATAAAAACAAATAAAACTAAGCCAACCCGTACACCCACACATACACCCCCAAACTTAAAATTGACAGTGTCCTCAATGAAAAAAAGAAAATAAAGGCAAAGAGATACATCCCAGAGAATCACTGCGGTGGTGGTGGCAGCGGCGGTGTGTGAAAAGAAGGAAATTTGAGCCAAGCTGGCATGATATGGTCTGGTGGCTGTGAATGGTGGCCATCTGGGCGTGGCATCCATGTCCTTAGGGGCAAAAGGTGCTTCTGAGACTCATCCCAATATGCGTTAAAGCGTGTGGTGAGCGCATGAATCTAGTCTGCTAGGGACTGAGTCGAACTGGAGGGGACCTCAGGGTCGTCCTCCTCAAGGTCACCCGTACTAGGTGTGGCTGTTGGGGCATCATCGTCTGTCTCCTCATTCGAATCGCCCGGGCTCCCAAACTTCGCCTTAGGTAGTGGTATGGGAAGGCGCTGCTGAACCTGCTCCTCAGAGTCTAACATCGGGACCTCGGCCGGAGCAGCTGGCAGTAGTGAGTAAAGGGTGGATCGGGGCCCGGTCAAATCTTCTTGGTCAAACTCAACCCCGCTCAATGACGAACCCGATGTCAAACTAGAACCCTTGGTCATGGCGTATAGGAGGATCGTCTTGTTCTCCGTAACTATGCTAAGATGCAGGGTAGGCTTAATTTTAACACATAAAAATTATACCAGACCTTAGCCATGGGCGTGAGGGAGTGCATCTGAAAAGTGGTGAAATCACCAGTCGATGGTTGGCGTTTCCACACCACCCTGGCTGTGAGTGAGCTCCTGCATCAAGCGCTCATAGTCTGTGTCAGCAAATAGAGCTCTATACTCTACACTGCCGTCATCCAATAGGCGGTAAATCCGGTTGATGGCCTGGGCACCAAACTTAACCCACTTGCCTCGGACAAAGACAGTGGTGCCGACCTTGAAAGGTAGATTTTAGTGGAACTCCCGCATGACCGAGGCCACTCAGAGGGACGAGGCACTGAGTGTCTCTACCAGCAGGTAGTTGGATAGTTGATTCGTGCCACGAGTGGGGCTGAGCTAAAATCAACAAAATTTATATACACCTAAGTTCCTACCTCTTTGCCACGTGATGTTGACTCTTCTTGAGTATAGTGGTCCTAGGATCGAACACGGGGATGGGTTTTCATCTAAAAATGGTTTGCATTAGGGCATGAGTAGGCTTTCTATTTGGACTTTTTGGATTTGTGTCAAAAGCTGTAAATGGTTTAAAAACTGGAAATTACAAAAACTGGAAATGGTAAAAACTGAAATTTAAAGTGAAGAAATTAAACTTTGAAGATTTAGGTCACCGAAACACTTAGGCAAAAATTAGGCAAACACATGTCCTGGGTTTTATCCTCCTATACTTGGAGTCAACACGGGATGCGATTATGGCCCTTTTGTTTTAAAGCCTAACATTCCTTTATCATTTTCTAAGGCTAAGTAAAGACCCATCCTAAGAATCACGGCGCATCTCTCACCCGAGCACTGAACCCTAAAGTATGGAAGTATTGGCGAGGCTAGTAAAGACCATCTAAGAATCACAGTGCATCTCTCACGAACCTTGAACCCTAAAGTATGGAGTATTGGCCAAAACAATAAAAGTCAATGTTATTTAACCTAATTTTGAAGAACCTAACGTATAAATGCTACCTCAGAGGCAAGTAAGGACCATCTAAAGAGCCCACAGTGCACATCCTTAAGCCTTGGATCTAAAGCATGTGGAGAGTATTGGCGAAATGATAACATCCCGTATTGTCTGTTGAATTTTAGAAATAAGGGCCATAAATACACTACAGCTGTTGGGGACAACATGCTTAACCCCACCGCAAGCTGGCTTTCCTTCCTCTTCAAAGGAAGGAGGCAGTAACATCTCTTGAGTTGTCATCCTCAAGAGGTGTGTTTGGCAGCCGGGAAAGTGAAAGAAAGAAGAGAGAGAAGAGAGAAAATAAAACAATTTATTTACAAAAGCAGTAAAAGAAAATAACTTACAAATCACCAAAAACTTGTATTCACCTTCTATCCTCCTCTTCTTTATTACAAGACATGAAATTGTTATAAACTCCTCGAGGTATAAAGCTGCAAAAACCACAATAACTAGGCTAAGTTATAGAATGATTGGGTAATAAACCAAGTTTGGAAAGGCGGTTGCATTAATTACGAGGAGGATGACAAGGCACACTGGAGATTTAGCTAGAGGTGAGAATTTCGCTGTTTGCAGCGAATTTGGCGAGGTTAGCGAGATTTGGCAGTGGCTTAAGCGAATTGGCAATGCTTTAGCGAATTTGGCAATGTTGAAATTTCGCTAGCTAGAGAAATTTCGCTAAGCTAGCGAAATTGTCGATGGCAATTTCGCAAATGCAGTGCAAGTTAGCGAATTTCGCGAATTTGTCTTGAATTGCGACATTTGCGAAACCGGTTCGCGAGGAAGTCGCCGTTCGCGAAGGTGGTTCGCGAGCGAGGTTGCGAAATTCGCTAAGATTGAATTCGATTGCGAACAGGTTAAAATTCTGTTTGCTGTTCACAGCATGCCTCTCGTCCTGTCTTCAAGCGCATCTCCATTTCCTCCACTTTTCCTTTGTTTTCCATTGATTTTAGGCTTGTTGATGGCCCGAGACTAAACTTCAACCTCACTGATTGATCATTTGCATTTGTGGTTGAAGCTGAAGTGCGTAAATACCTCTGAACAACCAAAAACATGCTCCCAGAATGGCATAAGTGTTACTAAGATGACACAGACACTTCAATTGGTTTATATGACATGATTAATGATCAAAATTACTCCAAACCTATCTAATATAGGGTTGAAATTGCACTTTTTGAGCACTAATCACACCCCAACCGAAAGCGTTGCTAGTCCATGTGATGCAAAATAAGATTGAGATGCATGTGGTGATTTCAAGAAGGTTGTGTTTGAAAAGGTTATTGTACTTATCGCCACAAACTAACATTGCTAAAGTGAACAGGAATTGAAGAATCAACATTTGAAAACCTATATACAAGAATAAAATCCATAGAAGAACAATTTTAGAACAACAACTGTTTCCATGATTTTTCCTTTGGATTTCCACAAGTCTAATGGTTAATTTTGTATCTAGATTGGTGATAAAATGCAAAAGGAATTTGTTTCCTGACCTAGCATTGACATGGCCTTAAACTATTGAACAATTCAGATAGAATTTTGATTTACACTTCTCTTGCTTTCGACTATATTGTAGGATGATAGCCCAAAATCAGAGCTTCACCAAAGTCCATGTAGCAGGGTCCCACCGGCAGCTCCCGACGGATTAAGGTTTAGGGCATCAAGCGAAAGGATCGAACCCTTGCTTTCTAAGAGCTACCGGACTTGTGACTTAATCAAACACAATTTGCTAAATTCTATCCACCCGTATACTTGAACACAAAAATCGATGACTTAATGAAGGCTTAGGGCATCGGGTTTCAAGGCTTTATCATACACCCCTCGGACCGTGCTGGGTTTAAGAAAGCAAAAACTTCGATTTTATTCTTCTTTTCTTCTTTTCTTTTTCTTTTTCTTTTCCTTTTGGAAGACAACATTGGTCTTCAGGTTGTTAGTAGCTTCCAGGCCGATTCTAGGTTGTCAACATGCCTAAGGCGGTTTTTGCAAAGTGGAAGGAGACGCCTGGTACAACCTATTGAAGCTATCTAGAGTGCGGTGTGAAATAGCATAAAGGAAATTCCAAGTTGAGCATCTTTGGAGCATTGGTGAACACAAATTGTTTCAAGCATGGCATTTGTTCTAGCATATAGGTGACAAATATGATGATTCAATTATCCAATTTAAAGCAATTCAATTGTTCAATTTGAAGCAATTCAATTGTCCAATTGAAGCAATTCAATTGTCCAATTGAAGCAATTCAATTGTCCAGTTGAAGCAATTCAATTGTCCAGTTGAAGCAATTTAATTGTTCAATTGAAAAGAAAAACCATTACCCAATATGGAAATACAAAAAGTACTTCACACCAGATAAAGATGGGCATACTTACGCAGCGCTTCTTTTATTTCACGCCCCGAAAAAAAAATCAATCATTAGCTCAGCCCCAGTATCTTATTTTTAAACACCTGACAGTTTAAATAACTAAAAAAATATAGAAACGTTAATTTGCTGGAACCAGGTAGCCACCACGAAATTTACAAAATGTGGGTTTCGAGAGGTCGAAAGCTCCTCACGCGAGCAATGAATCATGTCTTTGCGAGGTGCCTTCTGCTCGACTCCATTGTTTCGGGCAATCTGGTCTCTGATGACGATGGGAGCTAGCTGACTGGGAGGATGGTGGATTCTACGTCGCTGCTTCATTGTTCTCCATCAATTCTTCCTCTTTGTTTGTTAATATCATGCCTTCCACAGTGTACCACTCGGGCAAACTTCAGCAAATTTGCTCCCTCATCCTCGGCTGGTTTTGCTTATTGCTCAAGTGGAAAATGTTGAGCTCCAGTGTCATGTTGCCAAATGTGAGCTGCATGACCCCATTCCGGCAATTGATAATGGCATTTGATGTGGCTAGAAATGGCCTTCCCAATATAATGGGCACTTGATTAGTGCCCCCTGCCCTTCGGTTCTATGTGAGAACCACGAAATCCCACCGGATAGTAGAACTTATCTACTTTACCAACACATCCTCCACTATTTCGCGCGGTATTTTCAGCACGAGCGATCGGTACAAAGATAGGGTGATGTTGGTTGGTTTAACTCTCCCCGAACCCTAGCTTCCTATATACGAGTATGGCATTAGGTTGACACGGCACCCAAGTCTAACGATTAGCATCAATGCAGGTTCCTCCAGTAATGTTGAGATAGTTGGGGTCCACTGGATCCTTGTATTTCACCATTGTCTTGCATTGGATGATGGAGCTAACATTTAGGTTAAGAGCCTTTTTATTTAATACCCGACCTTTTGATTATGCAGGAGATCTTTCAAAAACTTTGCATAGGCAAGGACTTGTTTGATGATGTCAAAGGGAGTATATTGATCCCTTTTGTCTTAGGACTTCTAGGATACCTGCCTGCTGAGATGCTTTCTTCTTGCTTCTAAGTGCCTGTGGAAATGGAGGTGGCATGCAGTGTTTCATTGAATCCTCCTTCAAGAAAATGTGTTCTGGCTCCAATTCTTCCCTTTTTTTAGTTTCCTCAACAGGCCTGGGTATTGGCTTATCAACCTCTTTTCCACTTCTTAAGGTAATGACAGCTTTGTTTGTCATTTTTGGGGAGTTCACTGAATAACTCAGTTCATGGACTCCCCCTTGGACGCGTGGGCGAAGGAACCTCCTGCCTCTTGCGATGATTTTTCCATTCTTGTTATGGATACTACTTGATACATCCAATTCTTCGGTTAAGGCTATTTTCCAGCCCATCTATTCTCTTGTTCAAGGAGCTTTCTACATTTTCAATTTTTTTGGTCTTGAGCATTGATGCCTTTTGCTCCTCCACAAAATTTCCACCACCTTGCTCGGATTCACAATGAAGCACTCCTTGAAGGAGAGGAGTGGGTGCTTCTTTGAAAGGCGTAGTGGTGGTAGAATCTGTTTCTTTGTGCTCACAGGGTACATATACAGGAGGTTGAGGTTTCCAGGACAAGTTTGGACAATATCTCCAATTAGGGTTATTAGTGTTACCATATGGAGCATCTATGGGTGGTTGATTTTGACTTATGGCATGGGCATGCTCTAGGCAGTGCTCCTCAGGGTAATTATTTGACTGAAAATTGAAGCAAGAAAATTGAGATGAAGATAACTCATTTACTGTTTGTATTTCTTGCTGGCTTTTCATTTCCAGATCATCCAATCTTTGAGTTAAACTGATTGATTTTGCTTTCATCTCTGTGTCTTAGTATTAGCTCCTTGGAGTGGTTCAATGGCCCTAATCTTCCAACTTCCCTAGGACTAGGTTCATCCCAAGCTTTGGAGGTTTCAGCTACATAGTTCAAAAAATCCAAAGCTTCATCAGGATGTTTACTCAAAAAGTTACCCCCACACATAGTTTCGAGCAATTACTGTAGCGGAGACATACCACCATAGAAGTGGTTCTGACATCCATGTGTCAAACCCATGATGTGGGCATGCAGCGATAGTTTCATAAATCTCTCCCAACAGCTGATAAAACTTCTCACCTTCATGAGCTGCAAGGTATAAATTTGTCTTTTCAAATTGTTTGTCTTATGAGCACTAAAAAACTATTGGGAACTGCGCGGCTCATTTGATTTTCTTGGTTACAGGCCTGATAGGTTGAGCCATATCTTGGCCTTGTCCTTTAGAGTCAATGGAAGTACCCAGCTGGCTTCAGCGAATCCATGTCCATCATACCTTCCTTGAAGGTAGTTGATCTCCAAAATCCTAATATGAGTGTGTGGATTTTCATTTTCCATACCATGTTAATAATAAGGGGAGTAGGGGTACGAAATAAGGCCTCATTGCTACATCTTGACGGGAGGAATGATACGAGATGGGGCACTAACACTAGGAGGGTGGATGTGATCCCCTCATGGTTCTATAGGCATTTTGGATTCGTAGGGGAGTTCCTGGTTGGCTCTGTTGTTTCCTCAGGTATCTGGGATCCATGGTATCAGTTGGTACACTAGCTACTAGCTAGGTCAGAGTTATTGTCTTATTCCTGTCGACTACTGGGGAGGTGTCTACATCCTTGTTGCGTACACGGATGTTACACAATTGTAGAGGCAGCAAAATAGAACCAACAAAGAGTGCTAAAGAAGAATTAAAACTAATCTAACAAAATAAAATGACTGAATGAAAAAGTGAAGCTGAATCGGTCTGATTCTTTGTCAGTGCTAGGCGGAGTTCCTGCCAGGCGTGTCTGAGTAAAAGGTTACCTTCACTTGTGATGTGGATCACAAGTACTCTTCAACTTACCATTAGTAGTTTGGCACCATCCCCGGCAACGGCGCCATTTGATTCATGCCACAGTAGGCTGAGCTAAAATCAACAAAATTTATATACACCTAAGTTCCTACTACTGCCGTAGTCAAGCTACTGCAGTATAGTGGTCTAGGATCGAACACGGGGATGGGTTTTCATCCTAAAAATGGTTTGCATTAGGGCATGAAGGTAAGGCTTTCTATTTGGACTTTTTGGATTTATGTCAAAAGCTGTAAATGTTTAAACTGGAAATTGCAAAAAAACTGGAAATGGTAAAAACTGAAATTTAAAGTGAAGAAATTAAACTTTGAAGATTTAGGTCCCTTGACTTGTGGCTTTAGGAGCAAGCATGTCCTCAGGTTTTATCCTCCTATGTGAATCAACACGGGGATGCGATTATGGCCCTCTTTGTTTAAAACCCTAACATTCCTTTATCATTTTCTAAGGCTAGTAAAGACCATCTAAAGAATCAGCGCATCTCTCACCCAGAGCAACGAGACCACACAAGAGTATGGAGGTATTGGCGGGAACAGTAAGACCATCGAAAGAATCACGGTGCATCTCTCCCACCCAGAACTTGAACCCTGTTATGGAGAGTATTGGCCAAGGCAATAAAAGTCAATGTTATTTCAACCTAATTTGAAGAACCTAACATGTAAATTGCTACCTCAGGAAGAGGCAAGTAAGGACCATCTAAAGAGCCACAGTGCAATCCTTAAGCCAACTGGATCTAAAGCATGTAGAGTATTGGCGAGACAATAACATCCCATGTTATGCAACTGAATTTTGAAAATAAGGGCCATAAATACACTACCCGTGACTTTTAGTACAAGAGGACAACATGTTTAACCCCACCACCAAGCTAGCTTCCTTCCTCTTCAAGGAAGGAGGCAGTAACATCTCTTGAGTTGTCATCCTCGAGAGGTGTGTTTAATGGCCGGAAAGTGAAAGAAAGAAGAGAGAAAGAAGAGAGAGAAGAGAGAAAATAAAACAATTTATTTACAAAAGCAGTAAAAGAAAATAACTTACAAATCACCAAAAACTTGTATTCACCTTCTATCCTCCTCTTTTTATTACAAGACATGAGGGGTATTTATAAGCCTCCTCAAGGTATGAAACTACCAAAAACCCTAATAACTAGGCTAAGTTATAGGACAATTGGGTAATAAACCAAGTTTGGAAGGCGGTTGCATTAATTCACAGGAGGATGACAAGGCACACTTAAAATTTAGCTAGAGAATTGAGAATTTCGCTAATTAGCGAATTTGGCAAAGGAGTTGAATTTGGCAATGGCTTGTAGTGGCAATGCTTTAGCGAATTGGCAATGTTAAATTTACGCTAGCTAAACGAAAATTTCGCTAAAATTACTTGAAATTGGCACAGTGAAGCGAATTTCGCAAATACGCGGTGCAAATTGGCTAGCGGAATTTTGCAATTTGTGCTGAGATTGAAGCTGTTCATGACGGTTGCGAAATTAAGCTAGGATTACTGAGTGGTTCTGCGAGCAGTTCTGAAATTCGCTAAGATTGCGAATTGATTGCTGACGGTTGAAAGGAAATTCCTGTTTGCTGTTCTGCGCATGCCTCGTCACGTCTTCAACGTCTCATTTCTCTACTTACACTATTTTCAGTAATTTTGTTTATTAGTACAGTTAAACTTAACTATGTTGTCCCATTTGCATTATGGGTGATAGAAATTAAACCTACAAACAACAAAACATACTCTAAATGCAATGTACAAAACAGCATAAGAACTACTAATGTTTATATAAATATATTATAAATAAGTGCTCAAAACCTATCTAATATAGGGTTGAAATTACACTTTTGAGCACTAATCAATAGTGAAGTTGAAGAATGCATTGGAGGTAGGGAAACCACGGTCGGAATGACAGTACATTGAATAAGCGGAATCGTGATAGATTCACTCAGCCTCCCAGGAAACAAACCGGTGTGGATCTTCTAGAGGGGGTGGTGCCGCCTGCGAGGTGGAGCTCGATCGCTGTCTTTTGGCAGGGATCGACTTCCTGGGAGCCATGGTGGTTGATTTCGCCTAGAGATCTACAAACACTACAAAAACAAATGAAAGAAGGAGAGGAAAGGGTGGCCAAATCCGTGTAGAAGGAAGAATTAGACAACGATTACGGGTATTTATAGGAGCTGAAATTTGCACCACTACGCCGTGGCATGTGGCTTACGCCGCGCTAATCCATCGCTATCGCAAATACAGAGAACTTCTCGCCATGAAGGCATCAAAAGTATGCGGTTGCTGGTTTCGCAACAGCTCTACGCCGCTGCGCACTGAAAGCTGGATACAAAAAAATTTTGTTTTCCTACGCAGTGGCATAGAGAACTATGCCGCAACATACCAAAAAGTATGGTCCCAGTTTTTTTTCTTTTAAAACACGAATTTGGCCCTCTCACACTGTAATGAACATGTACATCCCCTTAGAGATCAGGCTTAACTTTCGTAGCGCCTTAAAAACTCATAAACACGTTAAAAACAAACAACAGTGCAAGGAAGTCCAAACAAAAATCAGACTGAAGCAATTAAAAAGACCGAAAATAATGCAAGTTCAAAGGAGGAGGGGATCTCACAATACTTGGGTTGCCTCCTAAGAAGCGCTATGTTTAACATCGTTAGCTCGACATTCATGCAACGACAAACATAGAGAGAGACCAAAATAACTAAATTGTTAGTGACTCTGTACACTCTTACCACCCAACTTCTAAGTGTGCTTAGAATGGTGTCTTATCTTCCTGCATGGAATTCTCCTCCAAAATAGGGTTTCAATCTCTAGGCATTGACTTTGAACTGTCCCTTCTCTGGATGCATTATCTCAACCCCTCCATAAGGAAATACTTGAACTGGCTGTGGAACGGACTCCAATCCATTTTGACTAATCCTGCTGTAAAGAGTTTCACTGTGAATTAAATACAAGATCGCCAACTCACTCAAACTCTTTCCTTACAAATATGCTTGTCATGCTGCTTTCTTCTTCTCCTTATAGATCTGAGCATTTTCATAGGGCCTCATTGCGTATCTAATCTAATTCACTCAATTGTAGCATCCGCTTCTCTCCGGCTACCTTACTATCCATGTTCAAAAGCCTAGTTACCTAGTATGCTCTATGTTCTAATTCCACTTGCAAATGGCAGGCTTTCCCATAGACTAGTTGGAATGGCGACATACCCAATGGGGTTTTAAATGCTTTCCTGTATGACCAAAGTGCATCATCTAACTTTGACTAATCTTTCTCGAACTCGACTATTTTCTCCGTATCGGACTTTATCTCCTGATTTGACACATCGGCCTGTCCATTTGCCTGCGGGTGGTAAGTGAGTGAAGTTCGATGCCACACACCTTATTTTTGCAAGTCCTTATCAACCATTTGCAGAAGTGAGTACCACCATCCGTGATCAATGCTCATGGAGTGCCGAACCGTGTAAATATGTGGTCGCTGGCGAAACTTGACTACCATGACCGTAACATTCATGCGTGTCGGCATTGGGCTCTAATCGCATTTTGGAGATTTAGTCCATAGCAGAAGAATATATGTTACTTATCGATGAGGGGTGGACCCATGAAGTCCATCTCCCCATAACCCAAATAACTCCAACCTCTAGAATTATGCGCATGGGTGGTTCATCTCGTTTGGAAATGCCGCCCATTCTTGGCACTCCTATCACAGTAGATACAAACCGTGCGCATCTCGAACAAGCTAGGCCGCAGAAACCTGATTGAAGTGGCGATTTTGCTGTCAGTCCTCTGCCTCCAAAGTGTCCCCCATGATAAGGTGTGGCAGTGATTTAGATACTACCCATTTCATCTTCCATTACACCGCCTTATCACTGATCCCATTAATGTTTGTACAAAAGTGTGGCTCTTCCCGCTTGTAGTGTGCTTCAAATGTGAAAAGAACCTCTTTCCTTCTATTGCAGCTGAACTGGCGATAAACTTTGGCCACTAGGTAATTCATATTGCAAACCATGGAAACTTGGCCTTGTGTCTCCAATTACTAAAAGCTGCTCATCTGGGAAATCATCATTAACCTGTACCTCGTCTCTAGGCCCTTCCAATCGTGACAGATGGTCTACAACTAGATTCTCTGTTCCCTTCTTACCCTTAATTTCTAGGTCAAATTCGGTTTTGCATCCTTTTTAGCCATTAGCTACTTAATGGCCAAGTGGTCAGTGTGCACTATTACCTTGTTTCCAATCAAGTAGGGCCTAAATTTATCAAAGGCGAAAACAATGGCCAATAGCTCCTTTTTAGTGGTGGCATAGTTCAGCTGGGCATCATTCAAAGTACAGCTAGCATAGTGAATCACCTAGAATATCCTGTCTCTTTCTCATTCTCAAAGACTACTCCGGATCGCATAGTCACTAGCGCATTAATATCTCAAACGAGAGGTCCTAACTGTGCTACCTACTCATGCGGGGGTCGATACCAATTTATCTTTCGGGATTGAAAAGCTTGCACACACTTCATCAAATCAAATGGTGTCCTGAACTAGCAACCCTGATTAAGTGGTTTGTAATCCGAGAGAAATCTTTTATGAACCACCTATAGAACACTGTGTGTCCTAGAAAGCTTCTTATGCCCTTTACTGATGCTAGTGGGGATAGTTTCTCTATTGCCTCAATCTTAGCTTTGTCGACCTCTATTCTACTTGCAGAAATCCAGTGCCCAAGTACTATGCCTTCCTATACCATAAAATGGCACTTCCCAATTCAGCACAAGATTGGTCTCTTCACATCTAACAAGCACCGACCTCAAGTTTTCCAGATAATTGTCGAAGGAGTTCCCTAATACTGAAAAATCGTCCATGAACACCTCAATTGTCTTTTCAACCATATCTGAGAATATATCCATTATACGCACCGAATGGTGCCCGTGCATCAGAAGTCTAAAGGCATCTACTTAAATGCAAATGGGTACCATAAGGGCAAGTGAAGGTCGCCTTCTCTCGATCCTCCTAGGCTATAGTGACTGGACATAGCCAACACCCATTTAAGAAACAAGAATATTCATGACCCGCCAAAATTTATCTTAACATCTTATCCATAAAATGGCAAAGTGGGAAAATGGTCTTTTGGGTACCTTTATTCAATTTCCTAGAAGGTCAATGCAAAATTCTCCAACCCGACTGCGATAAGGTAGAATATATTATTCTCCTGCCTTTATCATCAAGTGTTCCTCCCTTTTTCGCACAACCCGCACTCTGACTCACCCACGACCGTCGAAATAGGATAATCGACTCAAGATCTAGCCTGAATTTTAGCAATTTCCTCGGACTACTTCTTTCGGGTCAGACTTTGGGCCCCCATGCTTCCCATCAAGGCTTATGACCATCTTCTAGCAAGCACGCGATGTATCATAGAAGTGATTAGTGCCCAAAAAGTGCTATTTTGAACCCATGTATTATAGGTTTGAGTGCCAGATACTAATCATTCTAATTAACCCGATTTACACATTAAGGTCCCTACTATTCCACTCGATCGCATTTTGTAAGGGTAAATTTTGCAGCCATGAGCTAATCATGCTAATACATTGTTGAGTCGATCCAAACATGAAGAATTCGAAATAAACCTAACATCATAGGATCGAGACCAAGAGGAAAGAAGGTAAAATGTATGAAAATGAAGCAGGGAGCAATGAACAAAAGAGCAGGAGGAACAAGGCTAAAATTCGCCACGCCGTGGGATTCAAGTATCATAGTTTAAATTACCGCAGGTAGCGGTACCTAATTTTCGCTATGCACAAGATTTTCGCTATGATAGCTAAATTTCGCTTATCATAGCGACTTCAGCCATGATAGCGAAATCGCTGATTGAGATAATTTCTTGCGATAGCGAAAATCAATCGTGCATACGAAAAATCGCTTCTCCTGCTTTTTGATCCAAACGACCGCTTTTGGTTTTTCTCCTTTCTACCCTTGTAACAGCTTTGCCTTGGTTTGTTTTGTAATTTCCCTCGTCTCTCGCACACTATATAAGCTAGAGTCAAGGTTTGTAAACATCAATCACTTCATTAAATTTTCGGGAGAAGCTTTACCTCCCATTTTTCCGATCATTTTCTTCCCTTCTTTCTATTTTCTTGGTTGTGCCAAACACCTCCAAGGATGACAACTTGAGGATAAGTAAATAAAACCCTTCCTCCTTGGAAGGAAAAGGTTGTCAGGTAGGATCCGAGGCCGCGGAGGTTCAGCCATTTTTTCACGCAGTATGCACTAGCGCCTTGTGCTCTCTTCAACCCAGGCTTCAAATCCCCTCAGATTCACCTGTTCGACCTTTATTTGGTAATCTTTTAGGGTTCAAAGATGCTTATTACAGATCCACTGAGATTCATTAGTTACCCTCTATTAATCTACAAAGCTGAGTCGTAGAAAACATTTCACTGGTCATGACCACCGCCGCTTCGCAAACACCATCTTTCAAAAGGATAATTATTTGCTAGGTCAATAGCTAAATGAAGATCCTGCCTCGAGATGACTATATGTCATCCTCCCCAACGAGTGAAATAACCCTCGGTGACCTCTCACAAATGACTTAATCCAACCCTGCAAGTAATTTCAACACTTCCAAGGAGTTCTATTTTACATCTTATTTTATTTAAATTTCGCCTACAACCATTACACCCCGTTTTCACAAACCTTAAATCCAACTTTAATTCACTATTTTGACTTCACTTAAATCATTTGTACAAAGAAAACTCATCCCGTGTTCACCTCAGACCACTATAATCGCAAAGAGTCGACTCACAAAGAATAGGAGGAATATAGATACAAATTTTGTTGATTCCGATCACCCTACTCCGTGGCACGACCAAACGATGGCGCTACAGCTGTGGATGGTGCCTTAGTGCAAGTGAGAAGTCGGTGGAAACACTTGTGATCCTCATCACAAGTAATCGGTGAATTGCTTTTATATTTCATCATATTTTCTTTAGTTTCATATAAAAAAAAAAAAAACAAAGGTCAGGCAGATAGTTTCAGGTTGTTTTGCCGTCTCGTTTTTGCTGCGTGAATCCATTCCCAGTGGATTAGAAATCCAGGCTACTCACTGTATTGCATTTATGTCAATGAGGGATTACAGGAACCTTCCATGGCAGTGGCAGCAACCTATAGAGAGAAATCCAAACCCATGTAGGTCTATGAGGGAATATAGAGACCAATGGACGAGTACAACCTCCTACAGTGTTACCCCAACTTATGCACTCCTTCTCTGACATCCACAAGATGCCTCTTGTCTCATCTCAACCACCACCCAATCTCCTGGGCTGAAAGCAAGCAATTCTAAAACCTTACCAAACTGTGGGTGATGTCAGATCTAACAAAAGAAATTCATCGTCCAATTGAGCCAAAAATCCATACCGGAGAACTCCTCGATCAAAGATTATGGGTCATGAAATGGATAAGAAAATTGATAACCCGTGATACCCATTTCAAGGCCCGTCAGCAAATTGCTCAAGAGGAGGAGAATCTGGAGGAAGAGGTTTCGACTGGAACAATTTTGGGGTGAGCAGCTCAACCGCAGCCTCGAGGAATTGAAAGGAATTGGGTGATAAGCCCTTCGAGGACGTGTGATGCCCCACACCATGTAGTGTGCGGGCCATGGGAGAAGAAAGAAGAAACCTCCCCATTGCCGATCGAGGAGGGCAAAGTGGGAATAGAAGCAAAGGAAAGAACCACAAAGCTACTCCTTCAAATCCAATTCCCATGAATTTGAACTTATGCCACCGCCTAACTCCTAAAATAAATTTGACTGGCAGGCATACCGCCAACACCCGCAAAGAATCCTCAAAACTCAGCACTGCTTCCCAAAAACTAAGTCCAACCCATCACCGCCCGTCATGCAAAAACTTCAAGATTAGTGGCCTCCGTACGCACTCTTACTACATCAAAACAATGGCAACCGCCACATCGCATGACACGTTGGTTGTTCGTGGCCGGTTCGGATTGGAGCACCCGAACCTGCAGATTTCGAGCTCCGCTAGTTCCCAAGAGCCACCAAAGGCCTAAGGAGGGTTCAATATACGCCCCACTTTTGTTTTCATTTTTTCTCGGGGCTTATTTTATTTTATATTATTTTTTTTTTATTTCTTTAATTTTTCTTTTAGATTTTCTAATTTTTAGTTAATTCTTGTTTTTAGATTAATTTTACTTTCTTCAATTTTTCCTAATTTTTCGCATTAATTTTGCGCTTAGGAAATTCTTGAAGCCTGATCAAGAAATTGGCGCTATAAGGCAAAATCGAGCATGAGAAATTTTCGCAACTATAGCGAAAATTTCGCAATTCTAGCGAAATCAGAGCTTTCCATACATGTTACGTGTTCTCATTTCTTAGTTTTATTTTTTTATTTATTATTAATTATTTTATTTTCTCAAAAAAAAACGTTTGTTTTGTTTTATTTTTATTTTTATTATTATTTTATAAAAAAATTCGTTATTTTTATTATTATTATTTATTTTGTTTTTGGAAAAAACAACTCGCTTTATATATATATATATATATATATATATATATATATATATATATATATATATATATATATATATATATATATGTAATTTGTTTCTCTCAAAAAAAAAACAAGCTTTATTTTTATTTTTATTATTTTATTATTTTTATTTTTACTTTTATTTATTAATTTTTTTTTTTTTTTTTCAAAAAAAAAAAAAAAAAATTTCTATTACACATAGCGAAATTTTTTGCAACTCATAAATTTTCGCACACAGTGATTTTCGCTATCATAGCCAATCTACACATGGGCCCACTGCTACTTCCAATTTTATTTCGCTCATAACTTTTTCATCTGAACTCCGTTTTAGGCGTTCTTGGTACCGTTGGAAAGCTTAGAGAGTGTAGAATCCAAATATGGCCAGAAAGAACACTTTTGAAATTTTTATGAATGTTTAATTTTCAAAATTCTCCAATCGGGGTCACTTTTTTCCTCTCTTTCTTCCTAACTTGTTTTGTTCGGGGTCTAAACGGAGGAATAAGGTGTCGATGGAAAGCTTGCGAAGTCTCCTATCCAGAAATGATCACATATCATCAAGGAGGTAACACTTTCTTCTCTAAATTTCCAATCCGAGCCCCATTTCGGACACCGAGATGTTTGGGTCGGGGGGAGAGTTAGCGAAGGAAGTGACTTTTGTACTTATATTTTTGTTACTATTTTGAGCAAGCCCATTTTGTGATGTTCAAGGGCTTGCCGGGTTCCATTTCTATAAAGTCAAGTATAATATACGCTTTACTTTTAATTTGGACCCATTTTGCAACAAAAAATTCAGGTGTTTTGCCTACTTCATAGTTTGAAAAAAATCAAACTTTGTCCACCCTATTGATGTTAGATTGGTTCCATGTCTAATTGAGTGGATGATTAGTTGAATTCTTGTTGCTTTCAACCTTTTTCTTCCAACTTTATCTAACCACACACCGAGCACATTAGGTTTCAATGATAGGCTGAAAAACGGCGCAACCTCCTTTACTTTGCATAACCTACCCTGGGCCATCAATCGCCTTTAATAGTTAAGGGACTCCCGGGAAAGAAGGCCAATGCGTCTTCCCAAAAAAAAAAAAAAAAAATGAAAAAGAAATGAAAAAGAAAAGAGAAAGAAAAAGAATAAAAATTGCAACGCTTTGCTTGAAACCCGAGCACTGGCCCGAGGGTATATGGCGAAGTTTCCTGAAGCTCGTGCCCTAAACCTCACTGGTTTGAGTCACCCCACTCATGAGCCCGCTTACATGGGTGGATGGTGGGAGTTTAGCAAGTTGTAGGTGCTGGAGTCTCGAAATCCATTCAAGTCCGGTGAAACCTCAAGAGCTCAGGGTCGAAAGATCCTTATGACTCGTGCCCAAAGCCTTAATTGATCGGGGGAGCTACCCAGAGATCCCCTCGCTACATGGACTTTGGTGAGGTCGATTCTCAAAGATTGCACCCTACAACGCAAAGAATCAGGAATAAGAGGTGGGTCCCGATCTATTTAGATGGTTCGCATACTAGGCGTGCAGAGTAGCTAGTTCGTGAGAGTGCAACTGACAATATTGTCGAGCCGATCAAACAAACACTTAGATTTTGGTAGAAGTTTCCGGCTGATTCACCAAGAAGGAGGCTCTTTTAATACTCACTTTGTATGGTATCTATTCTCTCATGATACTATCGACAAGGCTTGATGATTTTACTTAGGGTTACATTACTCATTCACAACCTTTTTGAAATACCATTTTCAGAACGTTATTTTGTGTTATAGTTTTATATGTATTTTATTATTTTCTTTCTCGTACGCTAAGGGACTAAAGGAATGTGTTGGGGTGATTACGCTCAAAGTGCGCTTTGAACCCTATTTATTATAGGTTTGAGTGCTTTTGTATAATCATTCTAATTAACCCGATTTACACATTAAGGTCCCTACTATTCTACTCGATCGATTTTGTGGCAAAATTTTCGTCGTTCATGAGCTAATCATGCCAACATTATTGAGTCGATCCAAACATGAAGAATTCGAGTCAAACTCACATCATAGATCAGAGACTAAGAGGAAGAAGAGCGTAAAATAGAAGAAAAATAAAAGCAGGAGCAATGGAACAAGACAGTGGAGGAACAAAGGTCGGTCGTTGCTAAAATTACACGCTGGGATTTTCACATATGATAAAATCAACGTGTATAATAAAATCGCTTCTCCTGCTTTTGATCCAAACGACTCCTTTTTGGTTTTTCTCCTTTCTACCCTTGTAATAGCTTTTGTTTTGCTTGTTTTTGTAATTTCCCTGCTTTGCACACTATATGCTTGTGAGTCAAGGTTTGTAAACATCAATCACTTCATAATAAATTTTGAGAAGCTGCCTCTCCCGTTTTCTCTCGCATCATTTTCTTTCCCTTTCTTTCTATTTTTCGTTGCCAAACACCCTCCCAGATGACAACTCGAGGATGAGCAACTAAAACCCTTCCTCTCACAGTAAGGCCGCCGGGGTAGGATTTGGAGGCCGCTGAGGCTCCCCTGCTTTTCACGCAGTATTCACCGGCGCTTGTGTTTCCTTTCAACTCTAGGTTTAAATCCCCTAGATTCACTTGAATGACCTTTATTTGGTAATCTTAGGGTTCGTGATGCTTATTGCTAGATCCACCGAGATTCATTATACTTATTAATCATCAGAAGTGAGTCGTGAAAATTGTTCTTCACTCGCTTCTGGTGACCACTGCTACTTAGTAAACACCATCTTTCAAAAGGATAATTATTTTGGGTTAGGTTTTATAGCTAAATGAAGATCCGGTTCAGGAGATGACTATATGTCATCCTCTCCAACGCAAGGAAATAACCCCGAGGACCTCTCAGTGACTTGTAGAATCCAACCCCAGTAGCCTAGCACTTCAAGGAGTTCTATTTTACATCTTATTTTATTTAAATTTCAGTTTTCCAACCATTACACCCCCTGTTTTCACAAAACCTTAAAATCCAAATTTAATTTACCATTTTTTACTTCACTTAAATCATTTGTACGAAGAAAACTCATCCCCGTGTTCGACCCTAAACCACTATAACAAGTAAAGAGCTTGACTACTAAGCAAAGAGGAGGAATATAGGATACAAATTTTGTTGATTCCGGATTACCCTACTGTGGCACGAATCAAGAAGGACGAATCCCCTTTAAATCAGCTAGAGACCAGCCAAGCGCATCCTTGTGATCCCTGAGTACTCTCAATAACTTATCTTCTTCTGTTGCTATCAAGGAGGCTCAAATAATCAACGTTAAGGTGGTGGGTGTCCCCAGATAAGCATACGCCAAAATGGTCGGGTAAAGGGCTTTCGCTTCCATCCCGGTGGTTGTTCAAAGGATGGCACTAACGTTTGAGCAATTTCACTTGGGGGTTCATAGTATTTCCTTCTATTAGGCTGAAAGGAGTCCATCCATTTCACATACTCTTTGACCTCTTCTCCCAGTTCTTCTTATTCACTTTGTACCAGGCTAGTCTCTAAAGGGTCAGTGGGACCACTATGGCTAGACACTATAGCCTCCACGGTCTCTATCATGAAGCATATGTCACTCTCTGCCAGATGTCTCATAGCCTCAAAGACATTGAACTTTATCTCGTCCTACACTCTTAATTTCAACTCTCCCTACTGCACATCAATCATCGCTGCTTTCAAAGCAGTAAGAAATGGTCTACCCAAGATTATGGGTATTTCTTTTGTCTTCATGTCTAGAACGATGAAATATGCGTCGAAGATAAACTTGTCTACCTTTACCGTAACGCCTTCATCACCACTCCCCCCCCCCCCCCCTTGGGATGTTTTAGTGACTGTCACAATTGGAGTGTGACCGTAGGCTGCTTAGGTTTACCTAATCCCAGCTTCGAATATGGATAACTAGCATGAGGTTTATACTAGCTCCCAAGTCACATAAGGCCCTCTCAAAGATGAGTTCGATGGTACAGCTGAACAGTAAACCGCCTCGGGTCTTTAAGCTAGGCGCTCTCTCGAAGGATGGCACTACATTCCTCGATGAGATTTACTATCTCGAAATACGAAAATCTTCTTTCCTTTTACAATATATCCTTCGTGAATTTTACATAACTGGGCATCTGTTCTAACACATCAACAAAAAGAATGTTTATATGCAGTTCTTGAACACTTCCATAAACTTTGTGAATTGCTTATCCAACTTATTCTTCTTCAGGCGTTAAAGATACACTGACAAGGTTCAGCTTGTGGTTAGCTCTATCTTTAGCCCCGCTTTCTTCTTCCACTAACTTTTCTCGTCACTCCATTTCTATCTTGTCATTCTAACTGGGCCTCCGGGTTACTCTCAATTTCTACCTCTCCTATCACTTGTGGTTGCCCTAGTAATGCTAATTCTCTACCACTTCTCAATGTGACAGCTTTAACATGTTCATTGCCTTCACGCCTCGGGGTTCACCGAAGGCAGGGTAATGAAACCGATCGCCTCTCGTCAACAATGTGGCCATATTCGCCTATTTTGCACTCCTGTGTTTCGAGTTGGGCCCCTTGATTCTGTAGCTAGGTGGATTAGTTTTGTAACTCTTGAGCCTAATTTTGGAATGTGGCCTTCGTCTTATTCATAAATGTGCTATGGGAAGTCATCATATGTCATGCCTAAATCCACTTTCTTCTGGGATGGCGCTTGCTCAAGCCAAGTGGTGGCATACTATCCCTGGTTGTTCCTTACTATAGTTCTGATTGTTCCGACATTATTCAAGCTACCTCCAACCCCGGCCTTGATTCTTATTCCGATTCCGTGCATCATTCCGATATGTATTACCTTCCATAATCGACCCCGTTGTTGGATTCCGTGGATTCACATATCGTCGCTTCTACCGCCATTCACTTCGAACAAAATCCATAGTACTATGTTGACCACCGCAGGACTCGCAGATCTCCTAGGGGTTATTCTGAACCGCATTCACTATACCTGTCGCCTCGTAGTCAGAAATGCTTAGTTAACTGCGGTGACATGATTTACCGTGTGTTAATGGAACTTCGTGTCTACTCCCGCTAAGGACTTCCTAGGTGCTGATCTATCTCGAGGCCACTGATTAGAATTAGTGGTTGTATCTTCCAGTATCTCAAAAGGTTTATCTGTATTTTTTTCATCAAGGCACCTCCTGTTGAGGCATCAATGATTGTCCTAGATGAATTTCTTAAACCATTATAAAACGTGTGCACCTGCATCCACCTAGTTAACCTATGATGTGGGCATCTCCTCAGTAGCTCATGAAATCTTTCCCAGGCCTCGGCCAAGTTCTCCCCCTCAAATTGTTTGAATGTGTTGATCTCTTGCACCACCAGGCGATCTTTTATGGTGTGGAAAATTTTGTCAAAATTTCAGACCGAAAGTCATTCCATGAGGTAATGGAACCGTGGTTGGTTGTCAACCAATGCTTAGCCTGGCCGCTAAGTAATGGGGGCTGGGAACAAATAATCCGAGCTTCTTCTGTTACTCCATTATATTTGACTATGTCGTAGACATCAATAAATCGGTCGATGTGCATTCGGATTCTCTAGGCAACCCATGAAACTCGTATATTGTGGAGCATTTGCATATTACTCCTTTCAAATAAAGGTTCGCTTGAATGGGTGGTCATCGTGATAAATGACCGAATAACCTGGTAGTGTGTTATTAACCTCTCAAGTAGCATATGCGGATTATCAAGCTGTACGAATGATCGGGTGGCCTGATCTCTATAATTCTATCCATTCTGATCCACCTATGGTTCATTCCTTTCTTGGAACTATCCTTCATCCTCTTGATTCTGCATGATTATAAATTGGGTTGTGTGTGCTTCTCGCGTAATCGATGTAATGTCCATTCTAGTTCAGGATAGAATGGAAGTAATTCCCTGTGATCTTGTCTTTGCATGCACAATAATTGCTTTCTTGAAATCACAAGTATGAAGTCGAGACCAAGTCACAGCACATATGAAATAAGCCACATTACCTAAAACGAAGAATAATAAAAATAATTAATAAGAAAAAAGAACTAAATAAAATAAAATTGATCCAAAGTACAATCTATAGCATGGTTGTCAATATCAACACTAAACTCTTCCCCGGCAACGACGCCTAAAACTTGATGGGTTGAAAGCAAGTGTGTAAAAGTTGGTAAAAAATGCATCAAATGCCTACATACGATCAAGTTCACGAGTGTAGTGGCTAGTCAAATGTCAGTTCTATGAAGAGAAGCCGTGTTAACACCGACTTGATGATCTAGACAATATTTGGATTGGGTCCCATATGAATTATGACTATATTAATCGATTCAAAGAAAAACCTAATATTAAATATTCGATGAAGGTAATGATGAGAAAACTAGGTTTTGCCTTCGCCACTACACTGATGAATTTTAACCTAGATAGCGTATTTATTTAATATACCATATGATTTATGTTAGCAGTTGATCGTGGCTTCACAAGATATAATCGCTTATCTCGCGCAGCGGGTGTATTGCATCTTCGCTTCAACCCTTGACTAGATCCATGAATGTGCAAGCCCTAGTGCTACACCTGGAATGCAGGATATCTCTATTCCCTAATAGACCAAGTGTTGCTTTACCCATGTCCCTACGAGTCATCTTCTCTCAATATCATACTCTTAGCATTAACATGCCACAATTGGCTAAATAATAACATGTGATTAAATTCAAAAGTAAAGCAACCATAGATATTCATATCGATATTAAATAAACCACAACTAAAGTATTAATCCATAATGGTGAGGTTAGGGTTGACAAAACCTTAGAGAGAAAAGTTTGTTCATAGTGATTTTTATTACAACCAAAAATATTTTTCAAGATTAAATGAATCAGAAAAGAATACATAAGTAGTCGTTTCGATCTCTGAATCCGTCTCCGCCAAGCTCTCTCTATTCGTCTCTCCTTGTCTTTAGTCTGCCTCCAATCCCCCCTCTCTACCTCGAAATTGCTTCCTTTTATACCTCGAGGTCCAGGCCTATCAATGGCCCAGAAAATCAAAGTTTTTAACACTCCCATTTTGGAAAGAGAGACCTCGCTATGCCATAGCGAAGGGGGGTGTACCCGAGGCCACTGAAATCGCCATCTCAGTTCACTCAAAGAAGATAAGCCTCCATGTCGCCGTGAAGCACTACGACTCAAATGTGAGTGCCTCGCTACCGTGTACCCGAGGCCCACTCACGCACTCTTTCAGGCTTCTCGCTTAGTTCTTCTTCTATTATTTAGTTTCCTTTTTGGTTCCAATATCGACATGTCTTATAAAACATTATAGTATGGGCAATTAAAGCAATATTAGTGAATATGAATGTGAATCATGCAATTGAGCTATAAAAACACATAGAAATTGTACTGAAATGCATGCATGATTCACTCTGATAAGAGGTTGTAAATTGTACTGAAATTGTTTGTCCTCAAACAATTTTGCTTTATTTTTAGGGACATTTTTCTGTTTTCTACTGCAATCCCTTTTGAATTTGCAACTTGAATTGAAACTAGTTAGTTGCAGCATGGCTTCAAATTTAGTTTTCAATTCAAAATTAGGAAAAAATTTCACTATCACACAAACAAACTAATGATTTCTGAAATGCAAACAATTCAGTCAATTAATCCTGATATGTGAGTGTGTGATGGTCTTCTTTCCCTTCCTCCTTGGTAAAATTAGCTAATCTTCTGGGGCTTTACGTAGTTACAACAAAATTATTTCTTCAAAGTCGCATATGTTTGTTTTTCATATTAGTCTCCACTAATATAGGCAAGTACAACCTTCAAGATCAATTAGGTATTTTAGGCTTGTAAAGTTTGGCTTGGAAAATTTGGTGGATAATTGGAGAATTTAGGCTAAAAATTATCCAGATTCCAATCTTCAATTTTGCATCTTTACCTTTATCCTTCATCCCTTTCCTACCGATTTAAAAAACATTCCCCAACTCGATCTCGATGCATCATACTGCATACTCTCATCTTGGTATTTTTATTTTCCAATGTCATACTGATCACCCGGCCTCAGATAGAAGCCCTTTTTTGCTTTTCTTTATTCTGTCAAAGATTTTAGAATAGTGCAATGTCTTATCTTTAATTTCTACCACTCTTAGAGAACTTTAAGAAGTGGGCCCCGTACTCAGCTTAGCATTAGGTACTAGGTGTCAAAACACCCTCATGAACTTAATTGTTCAAGAGTAGCGCCAAGACAAACTTATTCCAATTTGACAATTTACAACCTTTGACTGCTTCTCTGCATTCCTTTCCTTTCCTTCAATTGTTCTCTTCTTTTTCCATCCTTCATTCTTGTTTTTCCTTTCAAATCAAAATAACATTCCCCCAATCTAGTCCTTTTCTGCATTTTGAAGTTCTTGTCCTGAAACCTGGGCAATAAAGGGTTCTTTACTGTAGGATTAGAATGAAGGAAGGGTTCGAGGCTTCTAATTGTTGTTTTAATGAAGAAATTAGACAATTTGGCTCAATTCTGGAACTAGAGTGTTTGCATATGCATATTATGAGGGTAGGCTTGAAAGGCTCAAACTCCCAAGGATGGCCTATATCACTTTCACTTCCTATTAGTGGTATTGCCTAGGATTTCGCCTTGACTAATAATCTAACAAGTTCTAGGACATTCGACTATTTGACTGTGACTGAACCCAAAGATGTCCCTAATCCTTTCAATTGTTAAGAACTCACTTTACTATGTGTGCATTGTTTTTCAGATTTTATCGACCTATTGTTTATACAAATAGTCTCGAAAGTCTTATTTGTTCTTTCTATCGAGAACATCTTCCTACATCTGAACATTCAACTTCATTCTAGCTAAACTTGCAACTTCCTTTTCCAGTTCAGTGAAGCCTACCATAATTTCAAGTACATTTATTGTTGGACTCTTCAGTAGTTGTTATGCCAATTCAACATATCATTTCATTATTTGCAAACAAACTGGAATGACATAAAACAACTTATTCAATCCTAATTCACGTATCCAAACAATTCATAGCTTCCACCAAACCCATTGTTCACATCAAACTCTTTCATTTATTTAAAACAAAAACACAATCTATAGTTCAATTAACACAAGACTCAAAGAATTTCACACAGAATCATTCAGTAATTGGTTTTGAGCTTTCATTAAGAGGAATAATTACAAATTTTGTTTGGAGAGAAAAAAGAACACAAGGGTTCATCTTCTTCTTTTATAGGATTTGGAAGTTTTCAGGTTTGGAGGTTCAAGGTTAAAGGTAGCTAGAGATGGAGGAAACTTGGGAATGGAGATGTCTGGATTTTCTTTTCTCGTGGTTCTTCCCGCTGAGAGGCAATACCTGGTGTACTCCACTGTGGTGATCAATTGATTCTGCCTAATACCCGGTATTCATAGATTTCCTTCAAGTTTAGTGAGCATATTTGCGGCATGTTCACTAAATTTGAATTCACTGGGTCCGTAATTATCATTCCATAATTTCTATCTCAATTATCCACTTCAGCTTTTTTGCCTCTCTTCTCCATGAGCTTCAAAATTCCTTTGAATTGTTCCTTATAGAGATATTTGAACCCTCTACTTCTACAACATAATGGGCTTCCATCTTTTCCTCTCTTCTAAAAATGAAAAATCTTCATTCTTTCACAACACAGAAGGTGTTTATTTTTGGTGTCCAAGCCTTCCATTAATCTCTTCTCCCTTTCTCTATTTCTTCCATTCCCATCCTCCTGCTTGAGTATTTGTTCCCATCTTCTAAAGTCACTTCCAACTCCTCTCTGTCTTTGTTGTTCCCATCTCTTTTCTCTCTCCTCCATTTCCTTTTTCATTGATACCAACATCTCCATAATTTCTGTATTTCCTTGATTGCTCCTAGAACACTCTACTAGTTCGAAAAAATTCTCCTTTACATCAGGAGGTGAGTGAATTAATGGACTTCTTCGCTCTCGATCTCTGTCCCCAACTAGCACACCATCCGATTTGTTCCATCCCACTGGTTCAGTGCCTTTCCTTCTCGTGCTCCTCTCATACTTCCCACAATCTCCATTCCTTCCTCTTTCTGTTCTTTAGCCTTATCACTCCTGTCAATGTTAAGGAGAAACCTTAGGACAAATTTCTTCCCAGATCTCAAACTCCAGCGCTAAAATGCAAAGTCGTAGTAATTGTTTTGATTAGGGATTAATTCCTTACATTTTATGGAAGTTCCTATGATGTCAATTATCTTCCCCACATCGAACTTGTATCCCTTCAGTAAGGCATACAAGATGATTGCTTCTTGCTCCCTTATGGTGCTCAAATGCTTTATGGGAATCATGACAAAAGTAATGAAATAAAACCACACCTTAACTTCTTCTGTTAGTGAGCCTCTGTTGATGGATTCATGGGGATTCTTCTTTGTTGAACTCCACTTCCCTTTTCTAGCCATAGGAAATCTACAATCTTCTCATGGTTGGGCTCTCTAATCAGTTTTTTGTACTTAGATCCATCTCGGGGATCCTTGATTTGAGAACTTCATTAATCCTTTCACGGCCCATGGGGACCCATATTCCTCTGACGAATACTGAATCTTCTTTCATATCTATCATGTTGGCATAGAATTCCCTTACTACTGCAGGAAAGCCAGGTGGTTTGTGATTGCAGAACAAGCTCCAACCCCTTTTTTCTATTATCTCTACAAAGGGTGAGATGAACGTACCAAACCCCCTTTCTCCGATAAATCCTTTGTCGCTCAGATTCTTCTCCCATAAAGAGTAGGCTTCTTCTTAAATGAATGCTTTATCGTCTTTTGATCCTTCAATTTTCTCAGATCCAACTTGCTCAGTTCTTTTCTGCTTTCTTCCTTTCTGAGTTAGGTTTTGTTCCTGTCCCTATGCTTCGTTCCAACAGAGTCAGCTCCTCTATCTAAGGTTCCGTATGAACCTCCTTCACTTGTTATATACTTCTCCCATAATCTCACTTAGATTCACTGCTGGCCCACATGAGATCCGGATTTTGGTTTAGGTCTTGAAGTCTAGGGTTTTGAGATGTCAAAGAGAGGAAGAAAGTGGAAATTGGGTGAGAGTATGAATTATGTGAAGCAATTGGAAGGAGGTGGGCTTTTCAGTTTTGAAGCGTTCTTCAGTAAGTGATGTCGCGACCGAACTTTCTAGTGTCACGACAAAGACTTTATTGTCGAGACCAAATATTTGTTTCCCCAAATTTCTGCAACTTTAAACTACCTTCCAATTCAGTTAATCACCCACAATTCAGTCCAATTACGCAATTCAGGCTTGTGAAAACATATATAGCAACATAAATTCTCAATTCAATTATGAACAACAATCTCATTAGCATCAAAATACTAACAAAGATGAAGCAATAGCACCTGAAAGTTGTCTAATTAATTAGGCTCTAAAATCATCAAATTTCTAAAACTTCAACTATGCATTACTATCTAAAACAAATTTAGGGAAATAGAAATACTCCCCTTTGTAGTTATTTTCTCGTGACAATTCCGCCTTTGAGGCAAAGGCTTTATATAATAACATTCATTCCAATTCATCTTTTCTCATTCAAAAAAAATAATGATCAAACTTCCTAATAAAACTTCTAACAAAATAAAAAGTAAAACTTCAAAATCATAAAAGTAATCAACATCAATCAAAGTTAACAAAATAAAAATTTATTCAAAGGCTCCCAAGAAGCCGCTTCAATTTAATGTCCTTAGATAGACACATGTCAGAGTGTCTTCATTTCAAGAATTTTTCCCCTTTTCAAAACTGATCTACCTCCTTTATGCTTCCTCTAAGATAATGCTTTAGTCTCCGACCGCTTACTTGAATTCACTTCCGACCCGCCAATATGCCATCGCCCAAAGGGTGTAGTTGTTACCACTAAGTATGGACCACTCCATCTTGACTTCAATTTCCCTGGAAATAACTTCAGCCTGGAGTTGTATAAGAGAACTTGTTCTCCTACCTTAAATTCTTGATTCGTGCCACGGTAGGGTGATTCGGAATCAACAAAATTTGTAGTCCTAAGTTCCTCCTACTACCGTAGAGTCAAGCTACCGCAAGATGCTGGTTCAGGTCGAACACGGGATGGGTTTTCATCCTATGAATGACTTGCATCAGTGTTGAAAATAGTGAGGCTTTTAGTTTGGATTTTTGGATTTGTTTCAAAAACAGTGTGAGTAGTTTGAAAACTGATTAACTGTAAAAATTGAAATTGAAGTGTGAAAAGGTAACTTTGAAGATTTAGGTCACTAACTTGATACTAACATAGCCAAACAAGTGTCCTCGTTTTATCCTCATTATGACAAGCAACCTATAGTCCAAGCCATAACCGGATCTTTGTTTAACTAGCAAACCTAACCCTAGAATCACTCATATTTGAGTCAACACAGGTAACATGCATCTACAACCCCTTTTAGTTTGAAACCCTAACATTCAACATCATTTCAATGGCTCGTAAAGGCCATCTAAAGAACCACAGTACATCTAGCAATAAGTATGCACTGTATCCTAAAGCATGGTAAGTATTGGCCAAATTAATGACATTAAATGATATTCAACCCTAGTTTTAGAAGATGGGAGCCATAAATACAAAGACTCATAGCATTTAACACATGAGGACAACTCGCAATCGCCCACAACCAAGCTTAGCTACCTTCCTCTTCAAAGAAAAGAGGCTTAGCCATGTGGGGATCTCTTGAGCTGTCATCCTCAGAGGGTTGTTCGTAGCCTAAAAATGAGAGAAAGAGGAGAGAGAAGAGATAAAGCCAAACCCTAATCGTGAGTCGTGGGAGATATTTACATAAATGAAAATTGTGCCAAAAGATTCTTCCCAGCCTTAGGGTTACAAAAAACTATGGGGGTTTATATAGACCACCCAATGTGTGCGAAAATATTAAGAAAGCCTAACATTTTGGCTAAAATAAGGACAAGGGAAGTAATACACCAAAATGAGGCCTGGCTTGCATTAATTACAAAAAGGATGACAATGCAGAGATTTCCTCTTAGGCGTACCACCTCGCTTAGGGCGCAGTTTCTCGCTAGCTAGCGGTACTTCATTGTGCAAATGAATTGCACAGAGACAGCGAAATCGTAGAATTTCGCTTGTAAGACCGCACTCTCGCGATAGCGAAATTCCCCGCTAGCTTACAAATTTTAAGAGATAGCGAAAAGTGTACTCGCTGTGAACAAAGGCATATTTAAAAATTTAAGCCTAGCGAAATTTCACTCCTCTAAGATTGTGAGTCTCTGCTATGATTGCTTGGGCTCACTATGATCACAAATTTTCTAATCTTAGCGCAATTTTCGCAATCTAGCGAAATTTCGGGTTTGCATATTCTTCACCGCCGCACACCCATCATTTCTTCTCACTTTCGCTTTCATTCCTTCAATTTCTAATTTTGAGATGTTTGAAGGCTGATGGTTGAGTTTGACTCATGGTTCACACATATCTTTGATATTGAACCTCAAAGTATGCAAAATCGCAAAAACAACCAAAATAACCTCTAAACGGCATAAGTGATACTAAGAAGACCTAACACTTTAATTGGTATTATTGACATGATTAGTGCGCAAAAAGCACTCAAAACCTATCTGATATAGGGCTCAAAATAGCACTTTTTGGGTACTAATCAATTCCCTCCTTAGGATTTTTTGATCATGCCACCTCTTGGTCTTTTCCTTATAGATTATGGCATTGTCATAAGCTTTATTTCTCAATTCTTCTAGTTCATTCATTTGGAGTAGTCTCTTTTCCTTGGTAGCTTGAAAGTCACAGTTCAGTTTCTTGATGTCCCACATAGCCTTATATTCCAATTCTAAAGGGACATAACAAGGTTTTCCATATACAATTCTGTATGGGGACATTCCAATGGGAGTTTGTTAAGCAGTTCTATAAGCCCACAATGCATCATCCAGTTTTATCGACCAGTCCTTTCTGCTTGCATTTACTGTTTAAATATACAAAGGGCGTGACTAGATGTCACGACAAGAGATTGTTGTCATGACAACAAGAACAACTAGTTGAAGACCCCAGAGAACTAAGTTGATGTCGCGACATCGTAGTACCTACTGGACAGCTTGAGTTTTATTTAAATGGGGTCATGGCACCAAAAGCCCTCAAGTGAAGACTGCAACCCCATTAGTTGATGTCGCAATTATATATCGACATGGTCGTGACACGACTTGCTTAGTTTGAAGGTCAAGCTCCATAAAGAGAAAGCCGCAACAAGAGATCGATGTCGCAACAAAGCAGTAGTTAATGCGCTGAAAGATGTATTTCATTTAGTTGATGTCACGACAAGAGAATGACGTCGCGACATCATGAGAAACATGTGAAGCCTGCAGAAGAAGCAGTTGATGTCGTGACAAGAGAATGAGGTCGTGACATCACTAACGATCAGTTCAAGACTGTATAGACAAGAAGCTAAGGTCGCGACGTGAGATCGAGGTCGCGACATGGATGATGTCGCGACAAGGAATTGAGGTCGCGACGGAATAAAGGACTTGGCCTCGATACTCTAAATCCATAGCAGTTACATTGGGATTAGGCCCAACTGAAAACCCTATAAATACGCAGCTATCCGTAAGAGGAAAGTAGTCGCACGCATTTGAGAGAACCGATAGTCAAGGCCTATTTTCTTTATTTTTTTGTTTTCTTTTCTTTTCTTTTCATTTTTTTTATCTTCAATGTCGATAGTTAGAGATTAGATTAGATTTATCGTTCTAGTTTTCTTTTAATTTCGGGAACTGGATGTTATCGTTCTGAGCTAAAGCAAAAAAAAATGCGTAATCTATTTCTTTCAAATTACCACCGAATGCCGGGTTCGCATTAAATTTCGACTCGCTTATCCAGCCGAAATGCGCTTATTCTTTGATCGAGAATGCCGTAGGTGCAATTCAGTAATGAGGAACCCAGCCTTCCATTAAGTGAATGCTATTGTCGAAATTATCTTTCCCGTTATTATTTTTAAAATTGCGAATTTCAGCTTTATGAATTTACTTTCTAAGCATGGGTTTAAAGTTCTTGATCTGAATATCGCTTATACCCGTATTAAGAAGTGTTTCATTGCTCTGATTTCAAGGAGGTCCTCTGAGTGACACAGAGATGACAATCCTGGGAGTTATGAACCTTTCTTTGAAGGTATATGAATCTGCTATTAGAGATCTAATGAGCTTTGTGAGTTTACTTGATAAATCCTTTTCTTACTTGAAATCAAGTTATGAGTTGAATGAGTTATCAATTTAAACAAGCAGAGAGTTCACCTCAATTCGAATAGTGAAGCCAACCCCGTGTTAGCTGAGATCTAATCAAGGAGAGGGTGTTCTATTTTAATTTGAGGAAGAGTAACTGGAAGTTGTATATCCTTGCTTGACCGATAACTGGGAGCTATGCGACATCTATAAATGTATGAAGTATTGCAAAAGAAAAATACTTTAATTAGGAGGTCCTCAAGTAAAGTAGTTATCTAATTCCCGATTCGAGAGAATCATATCGAAATTAGATAAATGAAATGAAGTGTGGAGAGATCCAAATTAACTATTAACGCCTTGGACATATTTTTGAAATCCGAATTCACAAGGAAAATTTACAAGTCGACAAATCGAATTGATATCACAATAGCATTGATTTTAATGTGTTCTCCGAACGACATAATTATTCAATTTCTATTCATTTCCTAACTCCGCTAATTATTCTTTATTCTTTATATCTGGTTTATTGTTCATTTCAGTCATTTCCTTTGGATTCGTTTAATTTTCCGGAAGACCTTAATGCCGGATCTTACTATCATTTAGTGGTCCAAATAGTATGGAAATTGAGTAGTCGTGGTAGTTGATTTAAAATTCTCAGATCTCGTGGATCGAGACCGACTTAAATCCATTTTATTACTTGTCGACCTGTGCACTTGCAGAATATCAGACCAAAACCATAATTCGAAAATGATTTTCTCTAGGAGATTTTTGGTTTATATAGTATAATGTCAACAAGTTTTATGGCGCCGTTGCCGGGGATTAGACAATAGTCCTTTGGTAATAGTGTCATAAATTTGTATATGTCTTTTGGTCCGGTCAACAAGTTTTATGGTGCCGTTGCTGGGGATCGAAAGAATTTTATAAATCAATATTCGATGAAAGAAGGAAATACTTCACCTGACATTTAAAAAAAAAAAAAGAACAAAAATAGATTTTCGCTAAATGGTTCGGGCCATACTAACCTTAAATCGAACCATATTGAATATATTTACGATCATCAACCACACGGGAGTGTGTTTTGCTTTCGAAAACTCGATGCATGTGAAATGTAATCGACCGATTCAAATTAACACGGAAATAGAAAGGACGCTCAGAAGCTTGAGAAAGACCAAGAAGGCAGAAAACTCAACCATGGCAGATGAAAGGCAGGATCAGGTTGAAATACATATAGAAGAAGCTAGAAGGCCTCCAGTCACTGATACAATGGAGGATTTCTGGAGACCAATTATACAGGAAGAATACTCAATGAATGCATGTACCAAGAAGATGCTAATAATTTTAATTAAAGCCAAGATCGACATACTGGTCCAAATAAAGATCGTAAGCATCGTCATCCTAATCGAAGATCCAAACGAGCACCCGAAGATTCTCGGGATGGCCAATACCGTTGCTTCGAATGGGTGAGACCGTGAGTCATAAAACCCATCTATTCCCATTCTTCTAAGAGATACGCTAGCCTACATGGTATGAATCTTTACCATATTCTCGTTGATACTGGAGGAATTAGTAGAGGGCTTAATAGTAGATTCTTTCCCAGCCCTCACCACGTAAAGAATGAGGGAAATCATCAGGTTCCAACAGGGGGAAGATGAAAGCATGTATGTAGCCCGGGAAAGATTCAAACGCTTTGTCGAGAGAAGATGTCCAATGCATGGATGTATCCGAAAACTCAGACGGACATCAGATATCATGCTTCAATGATATATCAAAGGAATCATTGATGCTTCATGCTGTGAGCATTCAAACGAAAAAGGTCAAGAGGCAAGGAGCCGATTGAAGACTAAGAATGTAACATGAAAACTCCTTCGAGCTTACAGTGAAATAAAGAAAGGAAAGGGATACCATGAGCCGAAAGGATGATGCCTATGGAAGCTAAGTCGATGTCACATACGTGCTGACGCTGAAAGAAAGACACACACCGCTCGCGAAATAGAGCAATTGAAAGGGAAGGTTGAAGGCGCTGAGAGGGTAAATCATGAACTTAAAAGGTTGGATGAGGCAATTATTTGGTGAGCCAAGAGCTTACCATTTCAAACCCAATCCTAACCTTCCAAAGACATTATCACCCGTAACTCAGAAACTGAGAACTTCTCGTATGGCAGGGCTTCTCAAGGCCCAAGGCGTGGGATGCACCTCTAACAAGGGTATCGTTATTTCACCAAGGTTCCAAGAAGAAAGGTTAAAGAAGATGGAAATGAGCAAAGGAATGAATACCAGGGTCAGAGGAGGGCCCAATCTTTTGAAGAACAGATGTTGTATTTCATGGGGGATAATAAGAAGCTGTTGAATCTCCATGAGCAAAAGTTTGCAGAGTTGGAAGCAACTACTCACTCACCCTCAAATTTTTCGTAACACAACCAGATGCAAACCTCAAGAACCCGTGAGACACACTAAAATTCTCACCCAACCCCCCGCAGCCGCAGAAAGACGCCTTCCCAAGTGACACAAGGAAGAACCCAAAGACTCATGGCGGTGCAAAATGTGGAGGTGGAAGGTTAGGAAGAGATGAAAGAGAGATGACAAGAACAAAGCATGTAGCAAGACTTAAAGTGGGAAGAGGAACCGGAGAAAGAAAAGGAAAGAATAGAGAGGAGAAACATCCATGATTCGCAAGCTCATGAATTCTTGAGGCTTCGCCATGGGCATCCATAGTCACAACAGAAGATGGCTGAAGGTTCTGAAAACCTTCTAGAAGCCGGAGATAAGTATGCCTTTAACGAAGTGGTAACTCAAATGCTACCATGCAAAATTGGGGCTAGATATAATCAAGCAAGAAAAGGAAAATAGTAGAGGAAGGAATAGTGAATCAATCACACTGCAAATAAGTAGCACTAGAAAATGTCTCCAAGAAAGATGAAGGACCCAGGAGTTTCAAAGCACCCTTGTATTGTTGAGGAACTGTAATTCCGTGCAGCTCGCACTCAGAGCTAGTATCAATTTGATGCCTCTTTCAAGAAACCAAGTTTGGGGAGCTTACTCCCACAACCGCTACTCTTTCAATATGCACAGATCATGGTAAACCCAAGGAGCCATTGAAGATGCACTGTCATCAAGTAAGTTTGTTTTCTCAAAAAGAGACTTTAACACCTGACAGAAGAAGATTCACAAGTAATTTCGCTTTGGAAGACCATCTCTAGCATCGAGTCAAGTCACGATATGCGAAAAGGAGTTCTTATCTTGAGGTTTGAGAAGAAGCCGCATTCAATTTGATCAAAGGTATATACAAAATATACGCAGGGCAAAGAAGGATGCAACAATGTAGCCGATGAATCTATACTTCAACGATTTTAATAATGATTGTAAATAATTCAGCTTTTATCAATGAAAAGAGATGAATTCTGCATATCGAAGATGTCTATTCTCGACCTCCATACAGTTAGCCATTCTATAGAAACCGGTGTTGAGTTTAAAGCATAAATGTAACGCATATAATGGGGAAAATGTTGAACAAATAGGAAATTCATCAAGAAACCAAGACAAGGGCTACTTTGAAAGAGTTGGGCAAGGCCATTTAAAGTATGCTACTTAATTACCAAAGAAAAACCAAAGGATCATTTCACGTATTAAGTGAGAATGAGGAACAAAGATTGCCGGAAATATTAAGGAAGCATATGAATCGCTTAGCTTGGTCCATTGAAGATTTCAAGGGTAATACCATCAATTTGCATGCATAAGATTCTCGCAGAAGAGATTTCAAAAAACCATCTAGAATACCAGAGGAGGCCGAATCCAGTTGACGGATGAAGAACGTAGCTGGAGGTGCTCAAACTGTTAAATGGGTCGGTTTTATCTATACATCTCGCATACCCTTGGGTGAGCCTACCATGTGGTTCCAAAGGAAAGGGGGTTTACTGTGTGGGATCGAAATGAAAGAAACGACTGATTCCAACAAGAACAAGACAGATGGGAGGGTATGTATTGATTACGTAAAGTTGAATACAGCCAAACTGTGAAAAGATCATTTCCCTTTGCCTTTCATTGACCGGGATGTTGATGTGCTAGCAGACACCTCACTTTGTTTTCGATGGGTATTCAGGATACAATCAGATTGCTATTGCACCTGAGGATCAAGAGAAGACCACATTCACATGCCCTTATGGTACCTTGCCTTCGTATGAGGTGCCTTGGGTTATGTATGCTCCCAAATACATTCCGTGTAGGTGTATATGATGTCCATATTCTCGATTTGGTTGAAGAAGTGAGAAATTTTCGCGATTGACTTTATCAGCAGGCGGATCCAGCCTTTTGATCAATGCTTAAACAACTGAAAGACTAAAGATGCCAAGACAAACAATATATTGAATTGGGAAATGCATTTTATGGTGACGTAAGGAATTATTCTTTGGGCATAAAATTTCGCATCGACTAGAAGTTGATCAATCCAAGGTATCCATTATCAAAACTGCACCACTACCATGCTAAAGGAGGCAGAAGCTTCGGGGCATGCCGGGTTTACGTGAGATTTATCAAAGATTTTCAAAATGCCTTAATTCACTATGCAGACATCGAAAAAGATACAAGGTTCAATTTTTGATGACTCTCAAGAATGCTTTTGACGAAATCAAGCTCCAAATTGGTACAGCACCTATAATGCCGCACTGTAATGGGATCAGGATTTGAAATAATGTGTGATGCCATGATTTTGCTATGGAGTCGTGTCAGCAAAGAAAAGAGAAAGTATTCAGGGCTACATACTATGCTAGTAAGACTCAATGAAGCACAGATATCTAATTAAATAGAATCAAAGAAATGCTAGCCATAGTATTTGCTTGTGAAAAATTTAGGCAATACATTTTGGGATCCCATGTAGTAATTCACACTGATCATGCAGCAATCAAATACTTGATGTCGAAAAAGGAAGCTAAGCCAAGATTGATAAGGTGGGTGCCGCTGCAAGAGCTTGACGGGAAATCAAGATAAAAAGGATGCATAATGATAGCGACCACTTGTCAAGAGAAAGAAAAGGATTTAAGAAGAAAAATGTTCGGGCTTAATGTAGAACTTCCCGCATGAGCAATTGTTTAAAGTTTCCTTCCAACGTCCATGGTATAGCCGATATTAGAATTATCTGGCTGTGGAGTAATGCCTTCAGAATTCAGCTACCAATGTAAGAGGAAACTCAGAACTCGACAGCGCATATTGTGTTTGGGATGACCCACTTTATTCAAAAGAGGTGCCGACATGATAATAAGGAGATGTGCCAAGGTGAACAAGGCAACATTTAATGAATGCTATGCATCACCATATGGGGGACATTTTCTGAGAAAGAACAATTTCACAAGATACTCCAACTGTATTTTATCGCCCACTCTCTTCGTAGATTGTGCAAGAGGGTAAAATTGTGTGATCGATGCCAAAGGATTGAAATATCACAGTTAGAATGAAATGCCCCTAAAGTGTATTATGGTGATACAAATTTTGATGTTCGGGAATAGGATTTTACAGATTCTTTCACTCATCATTTGAAATCCCATATACCAAGCAGAGGACATGCCTTCAAATGGGTGGAAGCAAAGGCTCCGTCCAAGGAATTACACATCAAGTGGTGAGTTTCTTGCAAAAAGAACATTTCGGAAAGGTGTCTGAAACCCCGTAACCATCATTACCGATGGGGGAACCCACTTGTAAACAAAAATATTTGCAAACTCATGGAGCAGTATGGATCAAGCATGTTATGAGTTTAGCCTATCAATCCCGTACCAATGGACAAGGTAAATTTCCAACAAAGAGATCAAAAGAATACTATATGACGTAGTCACAGAAGGATCGGTCTTCCAAACTTGATGATGCACTTGGGCTTACAGGATCGCATACAAGCACTCCCATTGGAATGTCCCCATACAGTTGTTTTTGGCAAACTACAAGTCATCTACCTTGAATTAGAATACAAAAATGTGGCCATTAAGAAGTTAAACTTCTGATTTTAAGGTCAAGGGAAGAAAGATTGCTCCAACCGTCTCGACTGGGAAGAACTGGGAGGAAATGTAGTTCTATGATAGCGCTAGAATATACAAAGACAAGACAAAGAAATGGCATGATCAGAAAATCCTCGAGGAAAGAGTTCTAATTAGGAACAAAGGCGCTTTAATTTAGATCAAGTTGTTTCGTGGAAATTAAAATCCAATTGAGTGGGTCACACACAAAGGGTATCAAAGCACATATTTGGTTAAAGAACACCAAGACTGATAATGGGAAGAATTCATGACAATGGATTGTGTTAAGCAAAGCATTATCTCAACAGGAAGAGGAAAGTGAAGAACCTAACCGGTTCTCGAGGAAAAGAAGAAGAACCACAACAAAGAAGTCCAAGCCTAAGGACTCAAAACTCCACAAAAAAAAAAAAAATTTAGTTTGGGTGGAGGCAACCTGAGATTTAAATTAATTTTAAATTTGAAATATTTCTTTTCTTTTAGTTATCGATAAATTTAGCCAGATTTGTTTTCTAGAAGGATACAGATTTAAATTCCTTGCAGGCCAGATTGTAGTTTAATTGAAATCTTTCAATATTGCGTTGATCTTCGAACGGTTAAAACACATGAATAGCAAGGCAACTACAAGTGAGTAATTCCAAAGAATCCTTGCGTAGAGGAGTCGACATGAGAAAAAGGAGTAACTTTCTCCTAACCCACCAGATATATTTGAATTAATTGTTAAATCTTGCTTAAAATATGCGCTCGAAGAGATGTCTAAACGGTTAGGAACAATAAGAGAACTAAAAGTTTTTGGAAATCATTGAATTAAGGGTCGGTCACTATTATACGCTGACAAAGCCGTTGTCCCTACAAAACATCGATGTCGTGACCGCTTGGAAAGAACAATTAGCAGGCGATAAGGATATACGTCACGTACACCACAAAGTGATGTCGATGCTGAATTAAGTTTCAAAGAAGAAGGATTGTCGCCACACTCAAACAAATCCTCGAGAACCCCGTATCGTCACAAGACATTAGGTAGGTCGCTGGAGATAAAAGCGCATATGTGCCAACCACTCACTTCAAAAAGCCCTAAATTTAATGACCTCAAATAAAAAGAGGCGGAATTGAAGTCGCGATACCCTAATTGAAGCATTAATTAGCCTAATAAACATTGATTGAATTGCAAATAAATATTGAAACTATTTCATTCACTCCAACCCACATAACCATTCACCTCGCTTCCTTCGAATCTCAACCTCCTAAAACTTAAAGATTCCAAACTTCAAAAGCTTTCCTTGTCTCCGATGGCTAATTCTCACCCCGGTCCCTAAATCCCTTGGTATCAGAGAGATTATGAGGGAACACGAACAATCAGGAAGAAAAGAAACTCACATGAGAAACAGCTAGATGAGATTCGTCTGGGAAGAGCAAGCAGAGAGATGCCATCAAAAAACACCGTATCTGACAATCAAGAAAGAGCATAAGGAAAGGAAAGAGGAGAGAAGAAGAAGAAGTAGAAGATTCAGATCCGACTAAGCTGCATTCCAAGTGGAAGAAGTATTATGCTAATAAGGGGGTTTGCATGAGGAGATTCAAAACCCCGTACTCATTTCAAGGAGATGATAGAGCGGTAGAGGATGGGAGAGTCTCTCAAGACACCGAAAATTAGGTACACAAATGACGGTAAAAGAATTTTGTCCAAATATGGCCTAAAGGAAGGATGGAGCAAGCTTTTGTTAGAGGAGTCCTGGTATTCCACTTAAGCCAAAGCCATCAACGAGGCCTATGGTTTGACAGTTCACAAACATGGTTCCAAATTCAAGAAATTGTTGGAAAAACCAGAGTTTGGAAGAATTTCCAAGAAGCTCACCAACGATAAGGTGCAGTTGAACCAAGAAGAAGGAAGACGTACAACAAGTGGAATGTGAGGAGTTTCCATCAAGAGGCTAAGGCATGGCCTTTATTTCTCTCGGCTTCGTTCGGGTCCCAACAAACATGTACGCACAAAGGAGAGAACAAGAAGTTGTGCTTGCCGCATGCCATACTCAAGGGGTACAAGATCAACATAGGAGTTATCATCGAGAATCTCTATCATGAGATATCATGAAGGGAACAAAGAGGTCTGATAGCTCTCACCCCAAGAACAATCACTATTCTCAGGTCAAGGTCAGTCAAAGGAATTCGGGAGTCGAAGAAGAAGTACCCAACCACCACTCCTTCCGACAGAGTTAGCTGTGACCAAGAAACCCAAGAAAAGGGGAGGCCAAGAGAGAACAAAGAAGAAGCCTGTCGAAGAGCCTAGTGCTGAGACTCCAAGGGCTGCCGAACAAGGAATGAGCACCCAAAACTCACCAGACAATAATGATTACACGTTTGCAGACAATGAAGGGCAAGATGAAAGCAGCCCAATAGATTTCGCTATCCCTTAGCCGCTCCGTGCGTACGTAAACTTCCAACTCGGAGAAAGTTCAAAGGGATATAAGAGAACAAATTTCTAGATCGAAGTCATGCCCCGTGTAAGAGAATGATGAAAGAGAGAAGGATTGGAACACAAGAGGAATTCTGCAGCATTATGAAAAGAATTGAAGAGAAGAGACCAGCAATGGGAGGAAGAGCTAAATAGAAAAGAAAAGGAGCATGAAGTAGAGCCACAAAGCAGTGAGAACAAAGAAGGGGAGAGAAGAGTCAGTGAAAAAGAAGAATCGTATGGGAAGAATTTGAAGCAAAGAAGGGAAGAGTTTAAAAAAGAAATGAAGGAAGAGATCATTAATCACTGTTAAACTCAAACTCAGCCATGCTTTTTACAACAACCAAGCCAGGCGTGATTCTAACTCTTAACTATGATAAAGGAAAGAGATACAGTATAAGAAATCATCAGAGCAAGTCAAAGGATTCAAGTTTATACAAGTCTCTACAAAAGGATTTTGAGAAGAAATTGATGATAGGAGACACAGCGTAAAGATGCGTAATCCCATGTAAAAGAATGGCTGGAAAACTTAGATCCGACAACAACAATCCGCCACCTTAGAGGTTATGACTGAAATGGAAAATACAATGAATGGCTTGGGAAAGAGGCAGGATGAGTTGAACAGAAAGGTTGATCTCTCTAATGAGATTTTCCTCGAAGAACAAATGGAGAAGGAAACCAAGAAGAGAAAGGAAAGAAGAGAAATGAAAATTCCTGAATTTCCAGCCCATCTAGGTACATTAGACCTAGACCCACCCAACATCTTTGCTCCTGGATATTTCAAAAGAAAAAAATAGACCCTCCTTGCCTAACTTTCATTACCATCCTCTCTCATACCGTATCCAATCACAATTAAATTATAATAAAATGAAAAATTTTTATTGAATTGTTGTGTGCTAAGTTGAATTTGTTTGATTTCATGATTGTTTTGCTTTGTGGTTGAATGATTAGGAATTAAAGTAGAAATTAGTTCTAGAATAAAACTCACGTGGATGTAATGAATTGAATTTGTTCAGCGCTTAGATTAGGAAATGAGTGAGTTCAAATAAAGGCCAAATAAATACAGTTTGATTGAAACAATAAGGCAAAAGTTACTTAAGTTTAAATGTTGTCCGTAATTGAGGAAGGTAATACAAATAGAAGGTACAAGACATATTTTCGAAGTTCAGGGTATGAACAATAAATCAAGGAACCCTCGTTGAATACCACTAATTTAAATACTCATTAACAAAATGAGTCAAGGTAATTTCTTATGGTTGTCATTAACTATTCAAACCAAATTCTAGAATTTGTTAGATTATTGGTTGAGGCGAACTCGTGATAAAATGACAAGAGATGACGCAGCCATCTCGACTGAGCCATTCTACCTATCCCTATTCATATGCCGATGATATACAAGAGTTCCAGAATTGAGTCAACTGTTTCTATTTTTCAAAAATAGACCAATGGAAACCCCAACTCATCCAAACATCAATCCTTCAAGAAAGAACCCATGATTACCCAGAATTCATGAGGAAGAAAATGAAGTTTGGGAGGGCAGATTTTCGAGAACTCAAAAGGGAATGAAAAGAAAAGACAAAGAGTAGAAAATGCAATAGAAAAGAAAGCTTAGAGGGATAAGTTTTATCTGTGGCCTAACCTCTTGAACAATTAAGTTCTTAGGGTGTTTCAACACCTAGTACCCTAATGCCATCCGGGTATGGGACCTACTAACCCAAAGTTCAAGTAAGAGTGTTAGAAAGCCTAAAGTTAAAACATTGCACTATCTCTGGAATGTTGACAAACAAGGAAGTTTCCTGGAATTACAAGTAAGAAAATATAAAGCATAGTTCTGAATTAAAGAAATTAAAGAGATTTCCCAATATAAGCTAGGGAGTTTATTATAGAAACTACAAGAAAGAAAGGGTGTAAGAGGAGAGAAAATATGTAATCTTAACCTAAAAAAATTCCTTCCATCCCACTCCATTACCTGTGCCTAACAATAAAGCTCAAAAGACTCGATTGATCTTGAAGGCTGAATCATCACATTTATGGAGATCAATACAAAAAGCCTATGGAATTTGGAAGAATAGAAATAATCAAAATTGTGAAGGACTTTAGGAAGAAATGACTCAAGATAAAATGAGAAAGGAAAATAATCTATTGTTCAACAGGATCCAATGAATATTTTGCTCAGAAACAATTCAATGCTTTAGTTTTGCATAAGTATAAAGAGTAGAGACCAACTCGAAATCGACTTGAAGCTAGATGTGGGGCGTAAATTATACACTTTAATGCAATTAAATTAAATGCCACTGCAGATCGAATCAGAGAAAAATGTCCTTACAAATTCTTCTTTTATTTTGTTTGAGGACAAACAATTCTTTCTTTTTCTTTGCTTGAGGACAAGCAAAACTTTAAGTTTGGGGGAGTTTGATGAGCTTAAAAGTCATCTATTTTTAGTCCATTTTTCTGCTTAATTTTCATATCAAAAGAGACAATTACTTTGCAGAAATATGAAGAAACTCACCCATCCGTTACAGCGTAGATTTGCAAGCAAAGCAGCTAAGTGCCAGCAGGTAAATAAGGAATGAAAACACCTGGCAGAGCGTAAATGAAAAGAACCGCTGAGTCATTGATGCGCTTTGGGGTTTACACAAATTCAATATGAGGTCCACATCAGGAAATTGAAGGAATTTCACGCAGCCATGGATAACGTTATAGAAGTCGCGACATGAGACTGCCACAGAGAAAGTCAGAAGCAGCGAGCTTCGAGGTTGGCGACGTGAGATCGGTCGTGACATCAAGAACCACGCGCTCAAAGCAGACAAATTATGAATCGGTCAGCGATAAGATACTGATGTCACACATCAGAACAAGCAGCTTGAGACTTATGGTTATGAAGTGATGTCGCGACAGCGGATTGATGTCGCGACAAGAAGAGCAATCAAAGAAAGATACGGGGCAAGATTGAAGCAGCAGAATCGCTTGATGTCACGACAACGGCTGAAGTCGCACACCGGGCGACGTTGAATGGGATTAAGACAGAGCTGACGTCGCGACGCGGGGAGATCGAGGTCGCACCCAAGAGCGACCGCTTAAATATACAAAGGGCGTGATCAGATGTCGCCACAGATTTCATCATACCACAGTCAAATTACGCGAAGATCTCGAGATCCATGGTTGATGCCGCGCACAGAAAAATTTCCACGATACCGAAGCTTTATTTAGTCAAGTCACGCACCAAAAGCCTCAAGTGAAGACTGCAACCCATTAGTCGAGATGTCGCGACCATATATCGATGTCGCGGACACGACTTGCTTAGTCAAGGTTGAAGTCTATAAAGAGAAGTCGCAAATAAGATCGGCGTCCGCGCCAGGTTATCGCTGAAAGATGCATTTCATTTAGTTGATGTCACGGCCAAGAGAATGACTGGCATCATGAGAAACATGTGAAGCTCGCAAGGAAGCGCTTGATGTCGTGACAAGAGAATGAGGTCGTGACATCACTAACGATCAGTTCAAGACTGTATAGACAAGAAGCTAAGGTCACACAGATCGAGGTCGCTGAGGCATGATGATGCTCTGAAGAATTGAGGTCAGCGACTTTGAAAGCAAGGACTCGGGCCTGATATCGCAAAATCCACAAACAGTTGCCATCGGGATTAGGCCCAACTGAAAACTCCTATAAATAATGTTTATCCGTGAAGAGAAAGTAGTTGGCGGCCACAGCATTTGTGAGAAACCGATAGCTTAAGGCTCATTTTTCTTTTTATTTTTTTGTTTTCTTTTCTTTTCTTTTTCATTTTTTATCTTCAATGTCAATAGTTAGAGATTAGATTAGATTTATCGCTCTAGTTTTCTTTTAATTTCGAACCGGATGTTACTGCTCAGCTAAATAATGTAATTCATTTCTTTCAAATTACTACCCGAACGCGTTGAAGTTCGCATTAAATTTTTAGAATTCCGCTTTTATCCAGCCAAATGCGCTTATTCTTTTGATCAGAGAACGCTGTAGGTGTACCAAGAATCGAGAACCCAGCCTATTAAGGAATGCTATTGTCGAAATTATCTTTCCCGTTGTTATTTCCAAAGAAATGCGAATTTCGCTTTTATGAATTTACTTTCTGGGTTATGGGTTTAAAGTCTTTGATCCGGTCATTAGTTTCTTATACCCGTATTAAGAAGTGTTTCATTGCTCTGATTTCAAGGAGGTCCTCTGAGTGACACAGAGATGACAATCCCGGAGCAGAACCTTTCTTGAAGGTATATGAATCTCCTATTAGAGATCTAATGAGCTTTGTGAGTTTACTGGAGAATCCTCTTCTCACTTGAAACTGGGTTATGAGTTGAATGAGTTATCAATTTTAAACAAGTAGAGTTCACCTCTAATTCGAATAAGGAAGCCAACCCCGTGTTAGCGAGATCTAACTCATGAGAGGGTGATCTATTTAATTTGGAGGAAGAGTAACTGGAAGGTATATCCTTGCTTGACCGATAACTTGGGAGCTAAGGTACAAATACCCATAAATGGGTATGAAGTATTGCAAAAGAAAATACTTAATTAGGAGGTCCTCGTTAAAAGTAGTTATCTAATTCCCTGTATTCGAGAATCATATCGTAAATTAGATAATGAAATGTGAAGTGAGAGATCCAAATGAATCCATTAACGCCTTGGAGCCGCATTTTGAAACTGAATTCACAAGGAAAAATTTACAAGTCGATTAAATCGGAATTGATACTTCACAATAGCATTGATTTTAATGTGTGTTCTCTCGAATCTATAATTATTCAATTTCTATTCATTTCCTTAACCGCTACTCTATTTTATTCTTATATTCAAGTTTATTGTTCATTTCATCATTTCTTTTGATTGTTTTAATTTTCCAGCACCTTAATGCTCGATCTTACTATCATTTAGTGGTCCAAATAGTATGGAAATTGAGTAGTCAGGGTAGTTGATTTAAAATTCTTGAGATCTCTATGGGATCGACATATCCTGACTTAAATCCATTTTATTACTTGCCTAATCGCACTCCTGCACATCGCACCAAAACCATAATTCAAATGATTTTCTCAGAGATTTTTGGTTTATATAGTATAATGTCAACAAGTTTTATGGCGCCTGCTCTGGGATTAGACAATAGTCCTTTGCAATAGTGTCATAAATTTGTATATGTCTTTTGGTCCGGTCAACATCATGCCATCGTTTTTATTTTTCTTTTGCAATCTTCGAATTCAAGTAGGCATCATTCCGTATTTCTTCCAACTCATTGAGATCCAGGAACCTCTTGACTCCGGCCCTACTTAGGTCCATGTTCGCTGATTGCCCACCATGCCTTGTACTGACCTAATCGAAGGTGACATGCCTTACCATAGACTAACCGATAAGGGACATTCCCAGATTGTCTTGAGCCGTCCCGTAGCCCACAAATAATCAAGTACCATGGACCAATCTTTTCCTGTCATATTTACCACCTTCATTAGGATGGCATCTTGATTTCCTCATAAGTTCTAATTAATTAATTGTTTGAGGATGGTAAGGGGTGGCCACTTTGTGTTTCACACCATATTTAGCCATGAGGTTTTCAAATGGTTTGTTACAAAATGTGAACCTCCATCGCTAATAATGGCTTTTGCATCCAACCCGGAAAATATGTCAAGCTTTCAGAAATTTAAGTACCACCCGGTGGTCATTGGTCTTGCATGGGATTGCTTCTACCCATTTGGACACATAGTCCACTCCCACCAATATGTACGTGTGACCATAGGACGCGGGAAGGGTCCTGAAGGAAATCGATGCCCCAAACATCAAAAAAGTTCGACTACTAAAATCGGGTCTACGGCATCATCCGACGGCGAGACACTCGAAGCTTTTGGCACCATCACACACACTAAGCATTTGGTGAGCTTCCCAAATAAGGAAGGCCGCAGAGAAACTGCATTGCAAAGACCTTCATCACCGTCTTCCGGGAAGCAAAATGACCGCCACGCGCCCTACGGCAAAGACTCACCCCCCTCACGCTTCCTCGCCAGCACGCACTTCCCGACATTGATCTGCACAGTATTTGAACAAGAATGGTTCTTCCCAATAATAGGAATGGATCTTCGCAAAGAAATACCTTCTATCCTGTTCTTTCCACTCTGATGGGATTTCTCCTGTGGCGAGGAAATTGGCAATGTGAGCATACCAGGGAGCTTTTTCCAGCTGCATTAAGGATTCTTCAGGGAATTCATCATTGATGGGTGGGCTATGAGTGTCATGTGCTATTGTTAACCTTGAAAGATGATCTGCCACTACATTCTCTACTCCCTTCTTGTCTTTAATTTGCAAGTTAAACTCCTAAAGTAAAAGAACCCATCGAATGAGCCTTGCTTTCGCATTTTGCTTGGTCAGGAGATATTTCAAAGCGGAATGGTCCGTAAAAATGACTATATCAGACCCGATCAAGTATGCTCGAAATTTGTCTAAAGCATACTAACGCCAACACCTTCTCCGCAGTAGCATAATCTCTTTGTGCTTCATTCAAGGTTTTGTCAGATAATAGATTACATGAGGTTTTCCATCTTCTCTTTGGCCGAGAACTGCACCGATAGCAAGATCACTGGCATCACACATCACTTCAAAAGGCAACTACCAGTTAGGTGCTCGTACTATTGGGGCAGTAGTCAAATGGGATTTCATCTCTTCAAAGCTCTCCTGGCATTCTTCATTCCAAATAAATTTAGCATCTTTCTCTAGGAGCTTCAGATACGGGTTTAGCAATTTTGAGAAGTCTTGTAATGAACCCCCGTAGAAGCTCGCATGACCAAGGAATCGCTTAATTGTTTTTACATTCGCTGAGACGGCAATTTGGAAATAAGTTCAATTCCGCTTTATCAACTTCTGGCCCTCGCTGAAATAATGTGCCCTAGAACACTCCGTTAACCATAAATGGCATTTCTCCCGCTTACACTGTGTTCTTCTCTATGCACCTTTTCAGAATGGCCTCTAGATTAGTCAAGCATTCCACAAAATCGCATCCATATACAGTGATGTCATCCATGTATACTTCCATTATGCGCTCCACCATATCGCTGAACATGCTAAGCATACATCTCTGAAAAGTGGCAGGGGCGTTGCAAAGACCAAAAGGCATCCTTCTATAAGCATATGTACCAAATGGACAAGTGAAAGTGGTCTTTCCTGATCCTCTGGGGCAATCCCTATCTGGAAATACCCTGAATACCCATCCAAAAAGCAATAGAATGGGTGTCCGGAAACCCTTTCAAGGAGCTGATCGATAAATGGCAACGGGAAGTGATCTTTTCTTGTTACCTCATTGAGCCTCCTATAATCTATGCACACTCTCCAACCGGTAGTGAGTCGTGTAGATAATTCTTCACCCTTTTCATTTTTCACAGTTGTCACCCCGACTCTTAGGAATCACCCGTGTTGACTCACCCAAGTACTATCCGAAATAAAATGATACCGGCTTGGAGCAATTTTTAGGACCTCAACGCGAACTACCTCCTCGCAGTGGGGGTTCAATCCTCCATTGGCCGCCAATGTTTTCGACCATCTAGGTAAATGTGATAGGTGCGCATTGGTCGGTTTGTGCCTTTTAAATCTAAATTTTCCACCCCAATGCTTGCTTGTTCCTTTTGAGAAGGTGTGCAGCGTGAGTTATTCTCTCATGGCAGTCAACAAAGGATGAAATCACAACTGACACTCCAGCCTATCAAGCCTGTGAAATGCATACTTCAACTCAACTAGGAGGGGTTTGAGTTCTAACTGTTGGGGTTCCCTTGGTTCATCAACAAGCATTAGAGGATTTCCATTTTTCTCCTCCAATACCTGCATTTAAGCTCATACAGGTTCCTGCTATCTCTCAAGACACTCGAATAACTCTGGGGTTAATACATCTCGCACCTGATGCTCATTAGCCTGCTTCTCTTCAAGAATCGTGATCTATTATACAAACTTTTCACAACTATCTTCTTCGAGTGCATATGCCTTTACTTAAATGAAAAATATTGAGTTCTAAAGTCATATTCCCAAATGTGAGCTGCCAACCCCATTCCCAAGAATTGATTATGGTGATTTGAAGTAAATTAAAAATGGCCTCCCTAAAATGATGGGCACATGATTGGCTCCCACTGCAACTGGTTCTGCGCCAAGTACGAATTTAAACTAATCGGGTAATAAAATCAGTCCACTTGTATTAATACATCCTCAATGGTTCCCTTTGGTATTTTAATAGACCTATCGGCTAGTGACAAAGCGTGATGGAAGTGGGTTTCAATTCTCCCAAACCTAATTGCTTGTACATAATGCGGCGTAAGGTTCACACTAGCTCCTAAGTCTAATAGTGCTCCACGATGCTCAATATTAATCGAGATTGTCGACATCCTGGGTCTTTATATTTCACTGGAGTTTTGCACTCAATGATAGCACTCACTTGCTCAGTCAAAAAGGTCTTCTTATTTACATTAAGACCTCTTTTTACTGTGCATAAATCCTTCAAAAACTTGCGAGGTGGGGGACTGTTTGATCACATCAAGGGAGAGGAATACACTTTACCCGCAAAACTTAGAATTTCGATTACAATTAACTTTTCTTTATAAGAGCTCGCAACGGAGGGTACACTATTCTTCACCTCCTCTCTATTTACATCGACCGATCTTCTTGTATGGGTCACCATCGGTGGAGGCCGATTTGATAATGTTGGGATTGGTGGTCTCAGCTTCTTACTCACTTCTTAAAGTCACCACGCTTTAACTTCACGCCTGTATCTGACTACTGGTCGTGCCTAATTCATGCACTCCCTTCTTATGTCATGTGGATCGGAAGGGAACCTCTTCTCCTCGAACCCCGCAGCTGTTGGTTGGATAGTCTTGAAATTTCAGAATGCATATTGTCCAGTTTCCTCGTTTAGTGAGCTTACTACTAATTTTCTGATTAGTTTGAATGATCTAAAGACCTTCTCGTTTCTTCTACAAACGCGCTCACCACTTTACTTAAGTTTGGGGATCACCACCAACAGAGAAGAAAGTAGAGGAGGTCATGGTTGTATTATTGAAGTGGAACCAAATCGCGTTGTGCTCCCCGGAGGGGCGTATGCGGTGGGGTTTTGGCTTCCAAGACAGTTGATGATTTCTCTGGCTGTGGTTATAAGTGTTACCATACGGAGACTATGGGTGGTTTATTTTGGATTTAGGACATGGGCATACTTGATGTTGTTCTCGTGTGGTGATTATTTGACCGAAAATTGAAGCAAGAAAGTTGGGATGCGTGATAACTCATTAACCTGCTTGCATTTCATGCTGATTTTTCATTTCGTACCATCCAATCTCTAGCTAAAGTGGTCATTTTGCTTTCATCTCTCATGGTCTTCGTAGTGCATACATGCTCCCTCAAATGGTTCAAAGGCCTTGATCTTCGACTTCCCTTGACTGTTCATCCCATGCCTTTGAAGTTTTACAGCCACATAGTTCAAAAGTCCATGGCTTCATCCGGCTTTTGCTCAAAAGTTACTCCCCTACACATAGTCTCCAATAGTTGCTTCATGGTTGAGACATACTCATCATAAAATGGCTTACAAGCATCCATGGTCGAAACCATGATGTGACAAGATCAATGGTCTCCATGAATCTATCCCAAAGATCGTAGAACCTCTCACCATCTGGAAATGTTAAAGGTGTAAATTTGTCTCTTCAAATTGTTGGTCTTATGAGCAATCGAAGAACTTCTTTAGAATTTCGCTCATGAATTTCACCCCACCCTCTATGGTTCTAGGCCTCGCGAGTTGAGCCAAATCTTGGCCTTGTCCTTTAGGGTCACGGAAATGCCTGTACTTTAGCAAATCCATGTCAATCATACCTTCCTTAAAGGCAAACTTCCCTCAAAATCCCTATATGCGTGCAGTATGGATTTTCATTTTCCATACCATGATATGTGGGGAGTAGGGGTACCAAATAGGGCCTCACAGCCACATCTTCAGCAGGAGGTATGATGCAAGAAGGGGCACTAACTCTAGGAGGGTGTATGTGGTCCCTCATCGATCATGTGTCATTGATTCATATGGTACCCGGGCCGACTGCTCTTCTCAGCAGAGGATCCATGTTTCACTATGTATACCGACTGGTGTACCGATCCTTTGTAATCTAATTATTCCTCCGTCCCAAGATCGCATACAAAATCATACACAACCTGAGACACAACAAAGAAAGACAAAACCAACTTGCAAAAAGGTTAGGCTAATTAAAATAAAAACTCGACTGTATGAAAACAAAAAATAACAAAGGCAGCTTATCGCAAATTGATGAACACTTATGCCATAAATACCGAGATTCAAAAAAAGGGTTAAAGGCTCTCACTTGTGATGTTGATCACAAGTACACCTCAACTTATCAAACGTAGTTTGGCACCATCCCCGACAACGGCGCCATTTGATTCGTGCCACGGTAGGGTGATTCGGAATCAACAAAATTTGTAGTCCTAAGTTCTCTCCCTACTCATTGTAGTCGTTTACCGCGAAAGATAGTGGCTCAGGTCGCACACTGGGATGGGTTTTCATCCTAAGTGAATGACTTGCACAAGGTTTAAAATAAATGTAGGCTTTTGCTTTGATTTTCGGATTTGTTTCAAAACAAGCAGTGAGTAGTTTGAAAACCGATTAACTCGTAAAATTGAAATTGGAAGGTGAAAGGTAACTTTGAAGATTTAGGTCACTAACTTGATAACATAGGCCAAAACAAGTGTCCCTGCCTTATCCTCGACATTATGACAAGCAACCTATACCCAAGCCATAACCTGGATCTTTTGTTTAACTAGCAAACCTAACCCTAGAATCAATTCCTATTTGAGTCAACACAGTAACATGCATCTACAAATTTCTTTAGTTTGAAACCCTAACATTCAACATCATTTCAATGGCCTGCAGAAGGCCATCTAAAGAACCACAAGACATCTATAACAAGTATGCACTCGTATCCTAAAGCATGGTAAGTATTGGCCAAATTAATGACATTAAATGATATTCAACCCTAGTTTTAGAAGATGGGAGCCATAAATACAAGACTATATTTAACACATGAGGGACAATCTCAGAATCGCCTCACAACCAAGCTACCACCTTCCTTCAAAGAAAGAGGCTGAGGCCAAGCATCTCTTGAGCTGTCATCCCCAAGAGGGTTGTTTGGTAGCCTAGAAAATGAGAGAGAAAGAGGAGAGAGGAAGATAAAAGCCAAACTCCTTAACTGAGTCTGGAGATATTTAAGCATACAACAATGAAAATTGTGCCAAAAGATTCCTTCCCTACAGCGAGTTACAAACTATGGGGTTTATATAGACCACCACCCAATGTGGCGAAAATACAAGAAAGCCAACATTTTACAAATAAGGGACAAGGAAGTAATACACCAAAATGAGGTCTAGCTTGCACACTGGCAAAGGATGACAATGCAGAGATTCGCTAGGCGTAATTTCAATAGGCAATGGTAATTTCACTAGTAGCGAAATTAGACAGATAATGTAAACTGTGAGAATTTCGCTTAGGCACCGCAATTCGCTTATTAGCGAAATTCGCTAGCTTAGCCGAAATTTTTAAGAGATAGATGAAGTGTGTAATTCTTGGCTAGAACAAAGGTACAGCGAAAATTTGAAGCTCCAGCGAAATTTCCTCACTTCGCTTAAGATTGTGAATTAGCTATGATTGCGAAATTCACTATGATTGAGTGGCCTCGCAATCCCGAAATTTTCGCAATCTTAGCGAAATTCCCTGGGTTTGCATATTCTTCACTGCTGCACACTGCATCATTTCTTCTCACTTTGCCTTCATTCCTTCACTTAATTTTGAGATGTTTGAAGGCTGATGGTTGAGTTTGATCTTCATGGTTCAGCACATCTCTTTGACATTGAACTCCTATGCAAACTGAAACAACCAAAATAACTCTAATGATAAGGATATTAAGAACACCCGAACACTTTTTAATTGGTATTATTGACATGATTAGTGCTAAAAAGCACTAAACCTATCTGATATAGGGCCCAAAATAGCACTTAAAACTAATCAATTCCCTCCTTAGATTTTGATCATGCCACCTTCTTGGTCTTTTTCCTATAGATTATGGCATTGTCATGTTTTATTTCTCAATTCTTCTAGTTCATTCATTCGAGTAGTCTCTTTCCTTTGCAGCTTGAAAGTCACAGCTCAGTTTCTCGAAGGTCCCATAGCCTTATATTCCAATTCTAAAGAGACATAACAAGGTTTTCCATATACAATTTCAGATGGGGACATTCCAATGGAGTTTGTTAAGCGCCTATATCTACAATGTATCATCCAGCTTTATCGATCAAATTCTTCTCTGCTTCGATTTACTGCTTCTCCACTTTTTTATCTCCCTATTGGAAATTTCATCTTGTCCATTTGATTGAGAGTGATAAGCCAATCCTATTAGATGTTTGATTCCATATTTTCTCATGAGTTTTGCAAAACTTTGGTTTAAAATGGTTTCATCACTGATATGATTATCTCGGTGCTCCAAATCAGCTTCAAAATGTTTCTTGTATAAACCCAACCACCGTGATGGCATTATCGTATGTATTGCTTCCACCCATTTGGATACATAATCCACAGCTAGTAGAATGTACATATTGCAAAATGATGATGGGAAAGATCTCATAAAGTCTATTCCCCATACATCAAAAATCTGCACCAAAAGAATTCCTTCCAAGGGCATTTCATTTCTTCTAGTTAAGTTGTCCATTCTCTGATAAGCATCACAATGTTTTACCCATTCAAAACAGTCTTTGAATAGAGTAGGACAAAAAAATCCTGATTGGAGAATTTTCTGAGTTGTCTTGTCTCCTAAGTAAAGTGTCCCTCCATTCGCGCATGCATGACATTCTCCATAATACCACCCATTTCTATTTCAGACACATCTTCATGATCACAAGCTGCCCTCTTCTATACAGGGTAATCCAACATATAACTGCAATCGCTTCTCACTCCCTCTCACTGTAGCCGACCAAATGGTAACTCAACAAGCTGGGTAATTGACAAATATCAAGATACCGTGGTAGTTTAGACCGAGCAAATCAATAGTTGTCTACATCAAGAAAAGGTATGCTATTTCTGTCCCTTCTATTCCAAAGAATTTTCCACCCAGACAAGTGATCTCGCTATCACATTGTCACTACCGCGATCCTGATTTCAAGATCAAACTCTTGCAACAATAGCACCCATCTAATCAACTTTAGTCAAGATCCTCTTGCCATTAGATATTTAATCAAGTAAGATGATTAGTGTGTATTACAACATGGGACCCCAATATATAAGGCCTGAATTTTTCACAAGCAAATACCATTACTAGCGTCTCCTTCTTTATGGTGGAGTAGTTCTCTTATGCCTCATTGATTGTTTTGCTGGCATAGTATATGGCTATGAATATCTTTTCAGTTCTCTTTCCCAATACAGCTCCCATTGCATGATCACTGGCATCGCACATAATTTCAAACTCATTGTTCTAGTCTAGTGTCAAAATAATGGGAGCTGATACTAACTTCAGATTAAGTTCCAGAATGTAGATTTGTACATTCATCAAATCAAATTTTTGCATCTTTTCCAATGCCACACAATGGTCTAGAGATTTTGAAAATCCCCATCGAATCTTCTATAAAATCCAAAGATGTCCCAGAAACTTCTTAGTCCCTTCACTGTTATAGGTGACATGAGAGTTTTTATAACAGCAATCTTTGCTTGGTCTACTTCCAATCTAGCAGCATAAATCATGTGCCCCAAGACAATACCTTCGCTACTCATGAAATGACATTTTTCCTAATTTAAAGTTAGATTTTGTCTAGCACGTCCTAAGCATCGCTTAACTTTTTTCAAACAATCTTCAAAATCGGATCCATATACCGAGAAGTCATCCATAATACTTCCATAACCTTCCACCATGTCAGAAAATATAGACATCATACATCTTTGAAAGGTGGCAATCCAAATGGCATCCTTATAAAGGCAAAGGTGCCATAAGGACATGTAAATGTTGATTTCTCCTGATCCTCTAAGGCAATTGCAATCTGGTTATAGCCAGAATATCTATCAAGAAAACGATGTCACAGAAGTGTCTTGCTTCAACACATCCAAACATTTGGTCAATGAAAGGTGGAGGATAATGGCCCTTTTTGGTAGCAATGTTAAGTTTCCTGTAGTCTATACACACTCTCCATCCTATCACAGTTCTTGTAGGAATCAATTCATTCTTCTCATTTCTGATGACAATGAAGCCTCCCTTCTTTGGAACCACATGTACTGGGCTCACCCAAGGACTATCTGAGATTGCATATATGAAGCCTGCATTTAGCCATTTCAGAACTTCTTTTCTGACTACTTCTTTCATTACTAGATTCAGCCTTCTCTGATGTTCTATAGAAGTTCTATCATTCTCCTCCAACAAGATCTTGTGCTTACAAATTGAAGGACTAATTCCTTTCAAATATTCTATAGACCAAGTTATTGCTTCCTTCTATTTTCTGAGAGTCTCCAGCAGTTTTTGCTCTTCCAGCCTAGTTAATCTAGCTGAAATGATAACTGGCTTTCCTTTTTCTAGTTGTAAGAAGGCATACTTTAAATGTTCAAGCAATTCCTTGAGTATTAAACCCTCTGAACTTTTGTTTTTCTTCACAACTTTTTCTTCCTCTTCTTGGATTTTTACTTGCTTTGTTTTCTCGACACTAAATCTTTTGAATCTTTTAATTTAAAATTGGAGTTCAGAATTTCAACTTCAAGATGCTCAAGATACTGGAAATTCATTTCATTCTCATTCATTGAATTCTGAAAATTACAATCAGTGGTTAGTTCTGAACTGATAGGAATTTTTGTTTCCATAATTTCACAGTCAGCCTCACGAGTTTTAGTTTGTAATCGATTGAGATTGAAGTGCCTTTGCTTCATCTCCAGCCACTAGAGAGTCGGTTCCCCTTTTTCCACATCAATCAATCACACTCCTGTTGCCTAGAATGGTCTTCCTAACATAAATGGGACTGTTTGTCTTCCTCTATATTAATGACTACAAAGTCCGGCTGGAAGGAACAAATTTTCCCACTTTGATCGTGTGCGTCTTCAGAGGATGCCCTCGGGATGAGTAATGTCTGTCTGCCATCCCTCTGAGGTCATAGGCGAAGTGGGAATTGAGCTCCCAAAACTTAATCTTTTAGCAACAGACAAAGGAATCAAGTTGATGCTAGCTCCAAAATCACACAATGCTTTTCCCATATTAGCATCCCTAATTTTGTAGGGTATAGTGAAGTTGCCTAGATCCTGCATTTTCTCTAGTAAGATCTTCTGAATCACTGCACTGCAGGTTGCTGTTAGGCTCACTATCCCTTCCTCATAAATCTCTTTTTTTGCTCAATATATCTTTCATGAATTTTGCGTGCGAGGCATACGAGTTAATGTACGAGAAAGGAATGTTGAGTCTCTATCTTCTTAAACATGTTTAGAATCTAGAGAAGCTAGCTCTTCTAGCTGCTTCTGGAGTCTTTAAGGGAGATGGGCTGGAGGATTATCAAGCTTTAACTTCTTCCTTCTTCCACGCTCGCCAGGCTACATTTATGTTGTTTTCTCTTTACCATTAGTTTTACGAACTATGCGCACTCCTCTTCTCCAATTTCTGCTTGTTTCTCTTCCTTAATATCCCTCTTTTCAACTCTCCTTTCATCTAGCGCTCTACCACTTCTCAGAATTACTCCCATACAGTCCTTTGGATTCTTTCTGGTGTCTCTTGAAATGAATCCTTAGGCTCTTTCTGCACAACTTGAGCCAGTTGCCCTATCTGTATCTCCATATTCTTCAAAGAGGCAATGGTGTTTGTTTGAAACACAGTTGTGTTTGCTTGGAAATTTTCAAGGTTAGAAAAAAAATTTCATGCAAATTCAAAATCCTTTTATTTTCTGACATGAAATGAAGCATCTAATCTTCAAATGATTGAGTCTTTTTCTGACCCTGATAATATCTTCTATTTTCCCTCTGCAGCTGTTGTTCTTAGAACCTGGGTTGAGCATAAGCTTGCTGGTAATTCTATCCAGGTCTAGGGCCCTGCTATGCTCCTCAACCATATGAAAAGTTTTCATGGTTCCTTAGTGCTGGTGTATAGTGTGTTGGCAAGTTGGGGTTAGGCTTGAAGTGATAACTTCTTTGCTCATTCATATACTTGATCTCCTCAACTTGGTAGGGCTCTTCTCCAACTAGTCCTTCAACACTTCTTCTAATTCTTTCTTCTACTGCTCCAACTTCATGTGTAGCGTGCATTCTTCTTTCATTGTTTCCCAGTTTGTTCATCACTACATCCAGTTTTGCTTCTATGGCAATCATACGGTCCAACTCAATCAAACCACTTCTCCTCAGCCTGTTACTTCTCCCTGAAGCTTCAAATGGAGCCTTGTAGTTGCATTTGGCACAGTCTTCAATCACCTGCCTTGCCTCCTCTGCACTTCTTCTTTTAAAAGCTCCACAGCAGGATGCCTCAATTATACCCTTGGAGATATAATTCATAGCATGATAGAAAATGTCCATCTGAGTGGTCAAATCTATTCCATGCATAGGGCATCTTTTTAACAGTCTCTTGAATCTCTCCCATGCATTGTAGAGACTCTCATCTTCCCCCTACTTGAAGACAATTATTTCTCCTCTTATCTCAACAGTGAGAGTTAGAGGAAAAAATCTGCTCATATAGGCCTCCACTAATTCTTCCCAGGAAGTGTTCAGAAGTCCCACGGCAATGAATCAAACCATGAGCTAACTTTGCCACGTCTCTCGGTGAAAGGGAAGAGTTGCGAGAAAAACGATTACATGCGGTCTCAGCATTGAGCTTAAAAGTCATCCATTTTCGATCCATTTTTACGATTGATTTCTATCTATAAAGAACGGTTCACGTGCGAGAGAAATGTTGAATAATTCACAAACTGATATGCAGCGGGAAATTAAAGAAGAGAAAGAAGATGTCGCGATGAAAGGAGCAAAAGCGGTTGGCGGGAATGAATCACGTGGCTGAATGATGTTGCAAGCGAGGAGAAATGCACGAGGAAGAAAGGACACATTTATGTGACGGCAGCGAGTGATGAAGAATCACATCAAGGTGCAACCACAAAACCTCGGTCGCGACACTGAAGGGCAGCGAGAAGGCGGAGCGTGTAGGTGACGAAACTCGATTAGACAACCATAAATTAATGAAGAAACGAGATATGATGTCGCCTTACAATTTCGAGGGTCGCGACGATTGAAAGAAGCCGGCATGATGGAGCATGGAAGTCGTGGCACGAATAGAGAAGTCGCGACATAAGATTTTCAAAAGTGAACGCAGAGTCGCGACATCTAGAAGGTCGCGACATCGACGATGAATCGAAGATCATCGTGACGTCGTTCGATGTCGCGGGCATCGGATACCAGAACTAAGGTCGACGTCGATTCGGTGAGTGTGACATCGGTTGCAAAAAGAACTAAAGGTCGCATCATCGTTCAATGGTGCGACGCTATCGGTTACAAGGAAAGAAGGTCGGCGTCATTGATGATGCGATATGATTCTACCAAGAACTAAGGTCGCTGGCGTCATTCAATAGTAGCGACATCGGTACTACCAAGCTAAGGTCGCGACGTATTGATGGTCGCGACGCTCGATTCTAGGAACTAAAGTCGCGACATACGTTCAATGGTCCACGATATCGTTCGAGTGGTCGCGACATGATTACAAGAAGAAGAATGTGACGTCTATTCGGTAAATCGCGACATCGGTCTACCAAGAACTAAAGGTCGCGACATCATTAGGTGGTGCGACGGATCCCTAAAGGAAAAAATTCGCGACTTCATTAAGTGATGCGCCAACATGGGTTACGCAAAAAACTTAGGTCGCGACGTCATTCAGCGGTCGCGACATCAGTTGCAAAGAACTAAGGTCGCGACATCATTAAGTGGTCGCGACATCAGTTACAAGGAAAGAAGGTCGCGACGTCATTCAGCGGTCGCGACATCAGTTGCAAAGAATTAAGGTCGCGACGTCATTCAGTGGTCGCGACATCAGTAACCAACTGAATCCCGAGAAGAGTCGGCGTCATTCGTGATCAGCGACATCAGATCGAGGATGCTAAAGGCAAGTCGCGACCAAATAAGCTTAGTAGTAGGCGAGACAGCGAGGTCGCGACAAAGAATCGAAATCGCGACATTAACAGCGAATGGGCGATTAATCCCAAAAATCCACAAGGACATCCATGTCAGTTAGGGCCCAACTTCATAACCCTATAAATGCAGCGAATTTGCTATTGAAGAAGCGGCTCGGTGACTCAAAGAATCTGGGTAAGTGAAAGGCTATTGTATTTTAATTTTCTTTTCTTTGTTTTTTTATTTTAGATTAGTTAGTTGTTTTGTTCAGAATTTGGATCTGGACTTTGGTACGGTAAAATAGAAGTGAGATACGAGTCTATTTCTTTCAAAGTGCGCCTTGAGTGTAAATTCGGACAAATTTTGGAGTCGGATTTCGATTTTAGTGCATTCAGTGTTCTTGATCAACTGCGCCATTGTGTGTAATCTGTGATTTGTAAAACCCAAATTTTCCATCAATACACTCGCTGTCAAAAATGACCTTTCTTCCGCATAAATTTATCGTGGTTATCAACTATCAATTTTTAAACCTACTTTCTGGTTTGAGTATTCTTTAATTAACTCTATCAGAAGCATCTTATACCCATAATAGATTGCCTCATTGTTTCCATTTTGGTGAGGCCCTCTTAAAGGACAGCATAACTCAGAGTTAATAAGTAAATACTGAAGGTATACGAATCTAATAATGGTGATCTAATGAGCCTGAATTTAAATCAATAAATCCTCTTCTCACTCAAATCGAGAATGAGTTGAATGACTTATCCATTTAAACAAGTAGAGGTCACCGATTCGGCCAGTGAAGTCCAATCCTTGTTAAGAAGGATCTAATCAAGGAAATGATGAACTGCTCCAATTTTGAGGAAGATAAAAACCAAAGAAAGTGTGTAAACCCATGTTCTATGTCTTTGTGGAGCTTATGTTTGAAAAATCATGTTCGGGTATGAAGTATTTGGAAAAGAAAAATACCCAAAACAAGGCAACTGAGATTAAGAGTTCTCTAATCCTCTATCTTCTGAAAGAACAGAAGATTGATGATGAATGAAGCACGCACGGAGAGATCCAACTGTGACTATCATATTCCTTGGGACAAGTTTTTTAAATCAGGGTTCACGGCTAAAAGTTTCAAGGCAATACGCAGGAATCGATGTTCACAATAAATAAAGATTTTCAATGTTCCCTTAAAAGATAAATTGTTCATTCAATTGTTATTTTTGAATTTTCATTTTAATTCATTTTGTTATTAATTCATATCTGTAGGGGCTTATTTTACATTTCAAGGTTTGCAAATCGATTCCAATCGTTTGTCAGAAATCCACAATAGTGGCAGTTTCTGAGTAGTCAGGGTAGTTAATTACACCTTTAGATCTTCGTGGATTAATATCTGACTTAAATCCAATTTCTTACTACTCGCTCGAATTGCATTGCGTGCATCCTCGGATCATAAACCGTAAAGAAAAATGATTTACTTTAAGAAAAACGCTTTTAATCAAGATATCAAGATACTAACACAACAAACAAGTTTCATATATTATTGTCAGATTAGATAATAGTCCTTGGTGATAACGTCACTAATTTATAGGTGCTTGATCCATCATCATCATCAAAAGAAAAAGAGGAATAAGTTTTCGCCCCTGTCAGGATAGAAAGAATTTGGTGAATCAATATTCAGACTGTAAAAGCCAAACATTAATTGACATAAATTATAAAAAGAAAATAGAAAATTTGCAAAAATATGATTCTAACATCGATTTTAATAAGCTACTAAAATTTTCAAGAGCTTCATGTTAAATACAATTCTTTGTATCACCGACCCATTTGATCTCAGTATATTATAATTTCGGGAGTTAATCTACTATATCGTTACAGGTTTACCATCGCTTATTTAGACACTGAGATCAAAGAGTTCACTTTGAGGACTACAAAGGTTAAGAGCGCAGAATGGCAGCATAGAGATGGCAGACAAAAGATCACAGAGTACCAACCAGAATTCGCAGCTGGTAAGTACCCTCAAGAGCGAGACACTATGGACGCACTTCGAGACCCGCTTATCCAAGAGGAATACCGGCCAAAGGACAACAACAGAGCAATAATTTTTGAGCCTGCTTTCACTCGATCACCATGGTTCACCGTAATCAATTCATGTCACCCTCCTCAATCCCAACGAATACTTAATCGCTTTCTAGAATGGCCACATACAATTAATGGTGTGAGACCAGGTTATTAAGTCATAGCTTGTTTCCATTCTTCAGAGGATATACCGCATCATGAGTTCACCACTACCATATGGATCCGTTTAATACACGGAAAGAGTCATTAGTTTTCATCTTTCGCGATTCTTTTTCCTCCATCCCTTTCACTTCTAAAGAAGAAGGGAAATTACTACTTTCAAACAAGGGGAAGACGAGAGTCCAGACACGTCTGGGAGAGATACAAGAGGGTCACAAGAGATGTCCCATGCACGGATAAATTAAGACACAAATGACATCTTCTACCACTCCATGAACATTATACCTCAAAAGGTATAATACAAAAATACAGCGAGCATTCGCGGTAATAGCTAAGAGTAGAAGAAGCAAGACAAATTAAGGAAGATCTGTTGTGCAACACAGACCTCCTTCCGAATCCTCGTATGCCACAGCTAGAGCTAAAGGAAAGGAATGATCGAATAACAAGATGTCTCCACTTACTGAGGGCTGTTTTGATGCATCGATGCATCTGTTGGGATAAAAGAATGCACTCTAAATGAGATAGAGCAGCCAAGAAAGAGAAAGGGAAGAGTAAATAATGAAAGGGCTTAAGAGGTTTCCTATGCAGCTGAGGAGGCTGAACTATTTTGAACGAAAGGTAGAGTACATTACTAAGCTCTTAACCCTTAACCCGCTAAACCATTATACTCAAAGATTAAGGAACCAGGAGAGAATTTTCTTTATGGTGAGGAGCAATAACACGTCCCAAGACATGGGCAAATTTTCACAGGGTAGGTTCCATCAAGGTTCCAGCGCAAAGAAAGCATCAGGAGAGGGCAGTAAAACAACATCCATCGTTGGCTCGACTCAAGACCGTATGTCAAGTAGCTCACGGGGAAAATAGAAGTCGCCAACTCATGAACAAAGTTTGCAAAACTCAAGCCTCAAATACCAATTCTCAAATTTTTCAGACGACCACCAATGCCTTTCTCAAGAACCTGGAGACACAAATAGGGCAACTGGCCCTGACCCTGCAGAATCAAATTAGAGATGTTTTTCCTGACACGGAAGAAAATCCAAAAGACCGCACGGCAAAGGTGTACCGGCTGGAAAGAAGTAGAGAAGGAAAAGTCAAAGAAAGATGAAAGCAACAAGAGAAGGAAGTCAGAAATGCTGAAATACCGAGAAATGTTTAAGAAGGAGCAAGAACAGCAGCAAGTAGTGCAAAGCAAGAAGCCTGAACTTCTATGTCATAGCCTCCCCATTCCTACAGACTGAAAGTCATCAAGGATGAGGAGCAGCTCGCAAGGCTTCAAAACCTTCCGTGGTCGAGAGGTTGGCCATTCATGGAAGTGGTAAACTCAACGCCATTTACGCCAAATTCCTCGAAGGAAATTTGAGCAAGAAGAGAAGATTCGCAGAGGAAGCCGTAGTGAATTGACCGCCACTCAGTAGCGTTGATAAAAGAAGAATTTACCGTAGGAAGATGAAAGCACTCGTGAAGTTTCACAATTCCTAAAAATCACTGGAGGATTTGAAATTCGTAAGGTTCTTGTGACTCCCCAGTGCCGCATCAACTTAATGCCATTATCCGTCATAGCGAAATTAAGCTCTGGGGAGCTACTCCCACTCACCGTTACTCCTTAAATGCGTATCACTGGCGAAACCCGGGCGAGCCATCAAGAGCAAGCCTAAGGTGGGGAAATTTGTTTTTCCCCGTCAACTCGACATCCCGATATCAAGAAGATCACAAGTCCCTCTCACGCTAGGAAGGCCATTTCTAGCAACCGACGCTGTAATAGATACGCAGAAGGGAGTTTCTCACTCGTGTCTGAGAAGGCTACCGACTTCAATCGCCTCCAAAGCTCAAGAATTTAGACACGTATGTGGGAAGATTACGTTAGTAGATGATGCTCCATATCTCAACAACTTGAATGTTATTATGATCAGAATGCTCAACTTCCTATCAATGAAATGAGATGAATTTCCTCGTATTCAAGGTGTTAATTTCGACTGAGACATCGGCCAGACTCTACCTAAAAAGTGATGAGTCTTAAACAAAACGGTAATTGACAATGGAGATAAAAATAGTTATAAGGAATTTCATCAAGAGACCAAGGCTAAGGGTTAGTTTTAAGAGTCATGTCCGTATGCTTTACTGGAGCTACCAAAAAGTAAGCCGCGATTATCTCGCTAGGACTCATGATGCCGAAGAACGTGGTTGGTCGAGAATTTCAAGAATTATCGTGAGCCGATCAAGCTAGTCCATAGATGAATTAAAGTGGTATCACCACAATATGTATGGTAATAAAATACCGGCCGAGGAAAATACAAAGCCACGCGCCATCAAGAAGCTTCAACTTCGATTTCACCGCAAAGGAAGAGAGAGATCGCCTCCAATCAATGAACTAGAGGAACTGAGGAACGAAGCCTGCTAGATAATGCTAGAATATACAAGGATAAGACAAAGAAATGGCATGATCAAAGGATTCTCGAGGAAAGAGTTCAGAGTGTGGATCAAGTTCGCTTATTTAACCTGCATTGGCATTTATTTCGTGGAAGTTGAAATCAAATGGAGTGGAATTACATAATAAAGGGTGTCAAGTACTACCTTCTGAGAGCAAGAACACTTTAGACTCCGATGTTGTGGAAGAATTCAAGTTAATGTCAAAGATCAAGCACTATCTCACAGGAGAAAAGAAAAGGAAGAACTCCATCCGTGAATCGAGAGAGAATGCTAAAACAGCTATGAACGCAATTAAGGACTCAAAACAGAGTGCTACGGGAGGCAAACCATGTGATTCGCTTTCTTATATAGACTTTGAAATTTTTTTTAATTACTCGTTTTGAAAATTTTTTAGTCCTAGTCATGATTTGTTAGAATTCTAGGTTAGTACTCGATCAATTTAATCTTTAAATCATATAGATAAATCGATGAAGAATCGAATGGCTCGTGAGAAGTGAACAAACCCAGGATCTACCTCCAAGACTTACAGGAAAGCGACTTGAAAAAGGGAGTACTCTTCTCCCTACATAAATTCCGTAAAATCACGTATCATACGCTTAAATTGCTTGTGGAACGGATTTAATTCGATGCTAAGAACGTAAATTATCAAGGAGTGAAAAGCCGTCTCTGATCATCAAATTTAGTAAGGTGCATCAAGTCGCATCAGTTATGTCGCGATAAATGGCGTCGCAACTTAGTAAGTACTAAAGGAAGAACAAGTACACTATTGACCAGTAAAGTTATGTCGCGACAGAATGTATGGTCGCGACAACCCAACTATGTCATGAAATTACTGTTGACCAAAAAGGGGGGTAGAAAAGCTAGATGTCGCGAACTCGATGAGGTAAATTGTCCCCCACAAATTACTTATGTCGCTGACAAACAACATTAAGTCGCATAAGATAAAAGGTATGCTACCGGCAACTTTAAATTAGCTCTAAATTTAATAGACAACACACACTGCAGCTCTAAATTTAAGTCGCGACAAGCACACTAAATGAAGTGGCAAATATCTACACAATGATCGAATAGAAAAAGTCGAGAAATTCCTCCACCACCATCTCCTTCCTCATAAATACAACTCTTCATCTTCGCTTAACTCTCTCGGGTTTTCAATTTACAAAAACCCGTATCCAAGATTCTTCCTAAAAACCGTCCCCACTAAATGGCCGAACCTTCAACCTCATCCCAAATCGAGCGAAATCATGGAAGAGATGATCAAATCATGGGAAGTTCGTCAGAACCAACAAGGGAAAACCCGCCATTGCCTAACAACCGTGGTTCAACTTTAGCTTCAAGCAACAGAAAAGGGAAAGATGACAAGAAGGAAAGGAAGATAATTCATTTACAGTTTTCTCCATCCGAAGAAGTACTATACTTGAAAGGATTTTAGTTTCGAGAAAGAGGTTTCAAAGAAACCCATATCCCTTCAAGGAACCATGAATAGAACAAAAGAGGTCGGGAAAACTTCGTACATCAAAAGCTAGATACTTAGTGAAATTGAGAATTTACCCAACCCGGTGGGAGAAAGGATAACTCACATGCCGATGAGCTCGGGTGTCGTATTGAGCCAAACCATAAATGAAATGTACGGAACGGAGGGGCAAGCATGGGATCCAAATACAAGAAGATGGGGTGAGACAACCCTAATCCGTGAGTAGTCAAGCAGAAGAAAGTCGAGATGATCGCGCCACGCAGAAGGTGATCCTGAATTCATCAATATTTATTTTATATTCCTCCTACCGTCAGAGTCAAGTTTACCGCAAAGATATCTGCCTAGGTCAAACACTGGATGGCTGCACAAAATGATTTGAGTGAAGTAAAAATGGTGAATTAATTGGATTTTAAGGTTTTAGAAACAAAGGACGTGGTTGGTTGCAAACCAAAAAATAAATAAATAGCAAACAAAATAGAACTCCTCAAGTATCAGCCACCGAGTTTAAGGTCCTAAAGTGCTAACCGAGAGGTCCCTCGGTTAATTTCTGCTGGTGAGGATGACATATAGTCATCTCTCCCGAACTCCATCTTCATGGAACTTTAAAACTAAAACCCTAATAATTTTCCTTTGATGGGACAAAAGATGGGTTTAACATTTATGGTTCCTTACAAATAGTGAAAATTCATCACCTTGATCCATCCTACAATGACTCCATATAAAGGGCACTAATGAATCTCGATCTAATAACAAGTAATCAATTAACCCTACAGTCATTTCTAAGTATCGATCAAAGATGCGATGCATCAAAATGAAATATAACCCTGTCCTACTTTAAGTACTCAGAATGGCAATCGATGGGTATCGCGGTATCTAAAGCTAAGAATACACTGAACCTAAAAGCTTGCCAAGTATTGACCAAAAAAAAGTACATCAAAAAGTTTAAACCTAGAGTTAGAAATTCTAGTGAACCAAACGTGAAACCTGGCAAGGCGGAAAAACACGGGAACCACCCGCTTCAGATCCCCAAGAACCTTCCAATTTCAAGGAGGAAAGGGTTTTAGCCACTCATCCTCTAAGTCATATCCTAGAGGTGTTCTTCCGCACCCAAGAAAGTGAGAGAAAGAGGAGAGAGAAGAGAGAAAACTCGTAAACCTAAAGAGAAAAGTCATGCAGGTAATTGAAAGATTAAAAGTTGGGTGGTTACAAAAGCTATAAAAGTCAAGCTTATATAACCATACAAGAGGTGTGTGAAATACCAAAAATGCCTAAAATATGAGATTACAATGGGGACAAAATGTAATTAATCAAAACATGGTCATTTGAACCAAACATCAAAAACACAGGCAAAGATTTATGATAGGTGGTGGAATTCTCACATTTATAATAAACTACAAGGCATAGTTAAATGCAAAATTTTCGCGCATGTACAAGAATTTTCGCTGTTACTTAAATTTCGCTAGCCTTAGCTGAAAATTTCAGATAGCGAAAAATTGCTAGGATTATAAATTTTCGCTATGCCATAAATAAATTCACTCGGTTTTCGCGCCATCGTCTATCACACTGCTCCTCGCATCCCGCATCCCGCATCCCAGCCATATTTCTTTCTGTTCTTCCGCTTTGAAATTCTTCATCTCCAGCCATAAAATTGATATAAGACCATATGAAATTGATGAAATCAACCCTGACTTTGGTTACGATTGATCGGGACACGATAATTTGGCCTTCCAATTCCCGCAAAACTACAAAAACAGCCTCAAAATGCAATTAGAAGTGCATGGTGGACCGAACATGTCAATCGGGTTAATTATAACAATTAGTACACAAAAGCGCTCAAAATCTATTAAAATATGGTTCAAAATGAAGACTTTTGTGCACTAATTCACACCCCTAACCTACACATCATAAATCCCTTAGCAAATAAAGAAAGTAATAAAATACATATATAAAACTATAACAAAATAACGTTTCACAAAAATGGTATTTCAAAAGGTTGTGAATCGAGTAATGCCTAACTCGATGAGCTTAAAAGTCATCTATTTTAATCCATTTTTCTCGTTTTCGATTTTCATCGAAAAGGAATAATTAATATGCACTATAAGAAACTCACCACTCATATATTAGCAGGAGGCAGCAGAAGAAAAGCAAGAGAAAAATGCAAAGAATCTATGGAGTAAAAATACGTAAAAATGGCGTAAGGTGTAAATGAAAGCAGCCAGAATTACTGCTTGCAGAAGCAAGCCAGATTGCCCATTTGCGCAGGTCACACATCGTGAAAATTCAAGGAAATGATGCGTCGCTGCATGTGCATTACAATGTAGCAAATCGAAGACTAACCGTAGACTTTAAGAAATGATGTCGCGATAACACCGTGGATGTGTCGCTGACGGTTCAAAAAGGCGGCGCGGACGGAGGTCGTGATGAGAAGCACCTCGACGTTATGATGTGCTCAAAAGATGAAATCGATGTGATTTAAGCCGCAGTCGACAGGTAGGATCGACGCCGCGACACTAAAGCAACCACTTTAAGCCGCAAGGTATAACTGGCGTCACATAAAAGAGATCGAGGTCATGCATACGACTTGCTCGCTTGAAAGTCGTAATTCCATAGTGATGTCGCGATATCGTAAACCATCACCAAGGTCAGCAGACTTTGGTTTCGATATCGCGACAAGAGATCGATGTCGCTGACATAAAGCATACCAGCCACGCTAGCGCCCAAAGTTGATGTCGCGACAGATCGATGTCGCGACATCGTGAACCATCGGGAAAGCTTCAAAACATTATCGCCACGATAAGAGTCATGTCTACATAAGAAGACACAAGTCAGCTTCCGTTGATCTCAAAGTTGATGTCGCCGAAGAAGAGACTCATGTCGCGATACATAAGAAGACACAAGTTCAAGGTCGCAGAGACTCGCCGATGTCGCGACAAGAGATCGATGTCGGGCGACACTAGGAACCATCAAATCGTTTCCAGCCATAAAGCGCGAGCGCCCGCGAATAGAGACTGATGTCGGCATCGTGAAATTAGCTAGGCAGCGACCGCGGAAGACATGAGCCAGACGTCACGACAAGAGATCGATGTCGCCGACATCGAACGAACGCTTAAAACCTGCGGAGCCATGTAGTGATGTCGCATAAAGATTGATGTCGCCATCGAAACCATCACGAAAGGTCAGCAGAGAAGGTCGATGTCGCGACATCGATTCTCGCCGCCATAAGGTGCTCGCAAGAAAACAAAGGAATATTATGACTTACTGGAGCAAATGCCGCAACAAGGCGCCAACAAACTAAGTGATGAGGTCGCGACCCCATCAGCGAATACGGGCCAAACGCATCGGGAAATCCAATAAAGACTTCATCGGAATTAGTGGCCCAACTTTTAACCCTAGAGAATACTAAGTCATACCACCGTAGTGCCACTAAAGTACTCTGGTTATAGATCCGGTCAGCCAAGGTTCCTGTATTTTCTTTTTTTTTCTTTTCTTTTTCTTTTTCTTTTTTTCTTTGTTTTCGTTTTTTCTTTCCATTTTATTTTTGCATTAGATTATGTGTATTTCTGCTCTAATTGATTCGAATCGTTAGTTGTAAAGGATCGAGCCGAATGCATGTTTATTTCTTTAAAATTACTGTCTGCTGTTTGAATTCCGCATACAAATTTTTGGATTTTGAACACCTGCCCATTACAATGTTTTCTTAATCATAGTTAATATAGCATCACTTGTAAACCTACCTATTTGAATTAATATGAATGTCGTAAAGAATTTTCCTTGCAGATTCATTCATAATAAATTTAACTCGATAAGTTAAATCGACTGGTCACGTGTTCTTGAATTGATCCCACTTCACTGCACTACAACGAGGTTGTTTCTCGCCATCTGTGAGGCCCTCCGTACACAGAGAAGGCATCTCGAGAGTAAAGAAACAATTTCGAAGGTATTTGAACCCGATATTGCCGATCTAATGCGCTCAGATATTTAAATCTAATACATCCTCTTCTCGCCAGAACCGAGAATGAGTCGAGAGCGAGTTATAACCTAAGTAGGATGCAGTTCACCTCAATTCGAATAGCTGATCCCGTGTTAAGAAGGGATCAAATCAAGGAAAGAGTAAGATATTCTAATTTTTGAAAGAGGAACCAAGATAGTGCAACCCGCAATGACTCACTCGGCTGGAGCCTTCAGTCTCAGTGTACCCATGTTGTGGGTAAGGAAGTATCGAGAAAGAAAAATACCCGCATCAGTGCAACTAGTTTCGTGCGGTAGTTATTTCACCCCCTCGTGTTCGAGAGAAATGCCAGTGAGATGATGAACTGTGGTGGTGGGCTGGAGAGTCCAACATACTTTATTAATCCCTGAGTAGCTTTAAAGATCCGTAGTTCGGGGAAACCAAAGACGCAGTGACAAACCTAGAATTGATTCTTCACAATGTTTCGACATTCAATGTTTTATTTAGAGATAATCGTTAAATCTAAATTGTTATTTTGATATTTCAATATTCAATTCATTTATTGTTCATCCATTATTCTTTACACTCCGTTCATTTGCTTTCAAAGCAAAATCTCACTATCGGGATATCATTCAATAGTATGAGCTTAAGCAATGGGGTAGTTGATTGAAAATTCTCGAGATCTCTCGGATCGATATCCGACTTAAATCCATTTTGCCACATTGTTTAATTCACAAGACTTGCAAGAACTGGATCAAAACCACAATTTAAAATGGTTTATTCTTATAAAAATATCTTTTAATCAAGTTAGATACTTAAAGAAACTCACACCTGCTTAATTTTGTTTATTTAATGAGGATTAGACACAGCCTCTTGCAATAAGTCTCAAATTTGAATAGGTGTTTTGATCCATAACAAATTATTGATGTAGTCTTAACGAGTCTTATATATTACATCGGGATTAGATATTAGTCCTTAGGTGATGATAGTTATATACTTTGTGTACATACTGATCCAAATAACAGCCATATGCCATTACTTCTGGGGATTAGATATTAGTCTCAATATCATAATTAGAAGGTATGTGTTTTCGTCTCACAATATCAACCATAAGTAAAATCAATGTGCCGTCCAATGACTATCATGAGCATGAATGCCACATAAAATTGAGTATTAAAAGAGCCTTCTCGTAATCAACCGTAAACTTCCACCAAAATCTCTAAGTGTTTTCGCTTGGATCATTCAACAATAAACCGCTAAACCGCACTCTCCCCAACCTAGCTACTACCATGACCTTAAAGATGCTAACCATCCCAAATAGATCGACCCACCTCTTAATTCCACAATTTTTACGCTGTAGGTGCAATGCCGAGGAATCGACCACCAAAGTCCATGCAATGGATCTACCACAATGACTCCCAACCAATTAAGGCTTGTGGCACCAAGTCATATGATCTTTCGACCACAAACTCTTCGTGTTTCACCCCTGACTTCGCGAATGATTTCGAGACTCACCTACAACTCGCTTAAACTCCACCCATCCACCCATGTAACTTAACACTGCTTCTGACTCCCAACCTGAAGGCTTAGGCACCGGAGCTTTAAAGGCTTTCACCATATACCCTCGTAATCGTGCTCTCGTTTCAAGGCAAAAAGCACTGTAATTTTATTCTTCTTCTTTCCTCTCCTCTCCCTCCCTTTATCTTTTCTTTTTCTCTTCTTTTCTCAAGATCACTGCCTTCTTTCACATATGTGTCCTTTAACCACTGAAAAAGCACAATGAAACTGTGTGTAAAGTTGGCAAAAAAGTGAAGAGGGTACACAACATGCTGTACTTATCATTGAAACCCTAATGCAAAGCCTATGTTAGCTAAAGGTGTGGAAGGAAAATGCCGAAACACAAGAATTCAAATCACCTATTTCGTCAATCACTGCCATGGAACCAATCTGAAGAGATCAATAGAATCGACAAAGTTTAAATTTTCCAACTCGTGTCAGCAAAACCACAAAAAAATCGATTGCAAACGGGTCCGGGATTTTGAAAAAGTAAGTTGTTTAGTATAACAAATTTTTATAGAAAGGGAACCCAACAAGCCACCTAACATCACAAAATGGGCTTCTGTACAAAATAATAACAAAACATAAATACAAAAGCCACTTCTCAACTTCCCCCCCAACCTAAACATCTCTATGTAAGGAAACAAGGCTCCTTGATTGGAAAATTAGAGAAGGAAGTGTTACCTCCTGATGATGATCATTTTGATAGGACACGCAAGCTTCTCTACCTAGATACCTTATTCAATTGTTTGGGGTTTCAAATAAACAAGTTAGGAGAAGAAAAGAGAGGAAAAAGTGACCCGCTTGGAGAATTTTTAAAATTACACTTTCATAATAATCTCAAAATGTCTTTCACATGATTTGATCTCACACCTCTGCCTAATCGCATTCAAGAACGCCTAAAACTGAGTTCTGATGAAAAAGTTAAGAGCGAAACAAATTGGTGTCAAAATGCAGATAATGGGAAAAATTTTCGCCATGGTTAGCGAAATTTCCGCTTAGCTTAAGCGAAAATTAGACATAGCGAAATTTTTATAGAGTTATAAATTTTCGCTATGTCGATTAAAGGAAAATTTTTGAATTTTTTTTATTTTATTTTATTTATATTTTTTTGAAAAACAAAATATTAAAATAATTAATAAATAAAAATAATAATAAAAATAAAAATAAAAACTTTTGTTTTTTTTGAGACAAAAAAATTTTTTATATATATATAAAAAAACAAACTTTTTTTTAATAAAAATAAAAAAATAAAACAAACGTTTTTTATATATATATATATATATATATATATATATATATATATATATATATATAAAAACAAAATATAAAATATAAAAATATAAAATAAAATAAAATGAAAACATCGGTGCATGTTTTGTCTGCTTCCTACCTCACTGTTGCTAACCAAGCCATTTCAGCTAGCTTAGGCTTAAATTTCGTTAAGCTTAGCGGTACCACCAAATTTTCTATCTAATTTAAAATTCATTTCATAGATCATGAATTTTCGCTATGGTTATAAAATTTCGTCATTCGCCATATCAGGATTTCTTCATTCCTGTGTTTCAAAACGTGCACACAAACCCAAAGAAAAATTAACACAAGAAAATTAAGAAAAATCGTGATAAAGTAAAATTTTGACCTAAACATAAATTAACTCAAAATTAGTGAAAATCTATAAAGAAAAAATTAAAGAAATCAAAATAAAATAATGATAAAATAAAATAAAACGAGAAAAAATTGGAAAACAAAAGCTGAGACCATGTCTCCAAACCACTTCCCAGCTCCTCGAGGTCGCCGAATTAGCTGAGCTCGGGGAATGCTTCGGTTCGGTGTCTAAACTAACTCAAGATTCAACCAACCACTGTGCTATGCAATATAGGCACCATTGGGATTCTTTGATAGTGGCAAAGGCTCTAATAAGGGCCACTAATTTCTTTGGAATTAGAGATAGCAAAGGCAATTGATGGCCTGCATGGTGTTTCATGTTAGATTGTTTCAGTACACGCTCGTCGAGGGCACTGGTGCATGGGGCTGTGCTCAAGTGCAGCAATGGATTCAAATCTACGGGATCAAGCCAGTGGATAGGTTCGGGCTTCCCGTTTCTTTCCCCACCTCCACTCCGCTTCCCGCTGGCAATTTATTTCCACGGGTTCCCGCATCACTTCCTCCCGGTCGCCAAACACTCTCCTAGCTCTCCTCCTCTCACAACAAGTCACGGGCAAGCTTTGAAATGGAGTACCGCAGTCATTCAATTCTCGCTCCATTTCACTTTGAAGTCCATCAATTCTCTTGCGAGCATCAAGTTTCCATAAGCATGAACTTTTGACTGCAATCGAGCATCATTGTCCTCTGCTTCCACAAAGTTACCCACTCACTATAAGGTCCAGAATGGCCTAATGGAGAAATTAATTCTGTGGTGGTCAGGTGGTCGAGGAGCTCGAGATGACTGTGGAGTGTACCGCAGGAGGCACTCATCCACTGGCCCTAAGGGCCCCACAGATTCATAGTGGGCTCGATTTCTTCCGGTTGTCGATTTTGCCATGCTAGGTTTCTATAGTCCTCATTGTCATATATTTAATTGTGGTTTCTCTCCATAAAGGTATCGATTGTACTACTCTCCTTCTAGGTGTTCCATTTTATCACAATTCAAGCTCAGCCATGTTTTCAGGGGAGATCAGCTCACCAGTCGCTCTCTCCTGGATTTTTAATCCACTGGTCAGTTCCCCAGCAAAGAACAAGGCACAAAACAACAAAGAAACGATCCTCGCAAAGACTGCTTTTTTTTTTTTTTTTTTTTTAAACAAGTTAAACAAACTAAAAAAAAATCCATCGGTGAAAATAAAAAAAATGACAAAGGAGAATTCACCGAACTCTGCGGATGAGAATCACAAGTGTTCCATCAGCCCCTCACTCGCACTACAAGGCACCATCCTGCTAATCCACACACATTTGATTCGTGCCACTATAGTGGTGATCCTAATCAACAATATTTGGTTTATAGAGATCCTCCACGCCAGAATAAGCTACCAGCAGATAAATGGCTCTGTGGTCGAACACTGGGATGGGCTTCTTCGTAAATGATTCGAGTGAAGTCAAAAATGGTGAATTAAATTGATTTTAAGGTTTTCAGGAAAACAAAGGGATGTGGTTGGTTGCAACTAAAATAAATAAAATGTCGTAAAATAGAACCTCAAGCATTTGGGCCACCGAGTTTAAGGTCCTGTGCTAACCGAGAGGTCCCCTGTTACTTCAAGGCTGGGAGGATAGACATATAGTCATCTCCCGAACCTGGATCTTCATTTAACTTTTTAAAACTAAACCTAATAATTTTTCCTTTGATAGGGCAAAGATTTATTTAACATTTATGGTTCCTACTGCGTGAAAACCTATCACCTCGATCCATCCTACAATGACTCATAAAGGCAACTGACGAATCTCAAAGGATCTAATACAAGTATCCACTCAACCCTAAAAGATTACCAAGTATTTATCAAAGAGGATGCATCAAAACAGAAAATATAACCCCCTTAACCCACCTCAAATGCTCGTAGAATGGGAAACTAACGGGTATCGTTGTATCTGTGCTAAGAATACATCAACCCTAAAAGCTTGCCAAGTATCACTCAAAGAAAGTACATCAAAAGCTTTAAACCTGTGAAAGAAATTGTGGAAACCAAATGTAAAACGTGAAAACACGGGAACCACCAAGAATTCTTCGTGATCCTACCTCAGCAACCTTCCACTTAGCCGAGGAAAGGGTTTTAATTCGCTCATCCTCCAAGTCAAGCCATCCTCGAGGGTACTCGCACCCAAGAAAGCGAGAGAAAGAGGTGAGAGTAAGAGAGAAAACCTAGAACCTAAAGAGAAAAAAGCCGCAGGCAAACAAAGATTAAAAGTTAGGGTTACAAAAGCTATAAGTCAAGCGATATAGCCATACAAGAGGTGTGGAAATACCAAAAATGCCTAAAATATGAGATTAACAGGTGGACAAAATGGTAATTAATCAAAACGTGGTCGCTTGGAATCAAAACATCAAAAACACAAAGATTTTCGCGCGTGGAATTTCCGCTATCATAAATTACAAGGCATAGCTTAAATGCAAAATTTTCGCTTACGCACGCACTTCGCTGTTATTAAATTTCGCTAACATGAAATTCTTGCATGAAGTAATTTGCGAGATTGCGAAATTTTCGCTATGCCATAAATAAATTCACTGCTCTCTCCTCATGCCATCGTCTATCACATCGTTCTCAGATCCCGCATCCTTCAAGTAGCCTTTGCTATTTTCTTCTCTATTTTCTTCTTGCTTTGAAATTCTTCATTCCCGACTTGCTGAAATTAATATAAGACCATATGAAATTGATGGAAATCAACCCGATTTGTTATATGATTGGATTGACACGATAATTCGCTTCCACCCCGCAAGTAAAACTACAAAACAGCCTAATGCAATTAGAGTGCAATGTGGACCCGAATATGTCAATCGGTTAATTATAACAATTAGTACACAAAGTCGCTTTTTTAAAACCTATTAAAAATGGTTCAAAATAGCACTTTTGGGCACTAATCACTGGACAGACTAAGAAGTGAAATGGGGTCAAGGGAAGTGGGAGAGCAAAAAGACCATAAACAGGGGAGATTTGGATGTAAGAGGCAAAGGTATGGTTTTACTCGGCCTTCATATGGTTCCGACCAAGCATGTCTCGTACCTGCACGGAACAAGAAGCAATCATCTCTGCGCTACGCTGGCGGGCATGCTTAATGCAGCCGAGCGCCATTGAAAACTCAATAATGAGATACCATAAGGGAATGTGGTTTCGATCCCTCACCCAAGAACTATCACAAGGCTATGGGTTTCATATCAGCGGCGGAACTCGGGAAGAAGTTAAGAAGAGTGCCCCAAGGTTTCACTCACTGTTCTCGACTTCGGGAGGCAGGCCTAAGAACTGTGGAAAAGAAAAAAGGGTTATAATGTGGCGCATTCAAGAGAAGAAAAATGAGAATGCAAGACAAAGGCAGACACCCCTTCTAGCCATGTATAAAGAAGAAGGATCTGTAAGAGCCATCCATGGAACACCTTTATGTTTTGTGCAGAGACGAGAACAAGATGATGGGGTTCTATAAATTTCTCAACCCCACCGGCCACCTCTCCTCCTCATCGGGAACGTAGATTTCGTAGAACTCCGGTGAAAGCTCTATGGCTCTCGTGTGGGAATAATCAAATAATGGAGATGCTCTGGCTCCATGCGTAAGAGAATGGAAGAAAGAGAAAGGGAATGGAACATCCAACAAAAATTCAGAGAAGTATGAATTGAATCAAAAGAAGAGATCAAGAATGGGTTAAGAAACGAACAGGCGGAAGAGCAGATGAAGGAGATCCCGGAGCATCAAGAAGAAAAATTCAAGAAAGAATCTGAGAAAGAGATCACGATCTAATCAAGAAGTCAAGCCAGCCATGAGTCATTTTGGCACAATCGCATGTGATTCTCAACTCCTAACACTCATAAAGAAAGCGGACTCGCATCAGAAGCCAAAACTAAGGAGCATCATGGATTCAAATTTCTATACATGTCAATGTTCAAGGACTTCTCGAGAAAAGGCGACGGCGAGCAGATCAAGAGTCGTGATGACAAGATGCCTTCGTGGCAGGAAGTCTGGTTTTGAAAATTTGATTTGATCAACAATAATCTTTCCAAATTTTTAGAAGTCATGACTAAAACGGAGACAACACAATGAACACATCGGGAAAAAGACAAGATGATCTCGAATAAAAAGGCTAATGAATTAATCCTCAAGAACGCATAGAGGAGAATGACAAGAAAGAAGAGAACTCGGGAATGAAGTTTCCAAATCTCAACCCGACTTGCTTACCTCGACATCTCGATCCTCCTAAACATCTTTGCCTCCTCCTCAAAAGAAAAAAATAGATCTTCCCATTGATTTTGTCCATCTCTTCCTCACTTCCAAATTACATTCTCAACTTTTGCACAATCTCATGAATAAAATAAGAAAATTTGTTTGATGTTGGTTATAAGTTAGATTGTGGTTGCTACTCGCGAATTGTTGGCATCAACAAGAGATTTCTAGCCTTTAAATGAAAATGTCAATATGTCATAACTGAAGTTATTGAAGTAGTTTGATTAGAAGATGTCGAAATTACAATAATCATATCAAGGGCAGAATGACATATAATTGAATTGAAACACAAATCGTGACAATTCACTAATTTAATATGAGTCCAAGATAAAGGAAAGTTATACAATCAAGAAGCAAATATATTGAAGCTCAAGTATAAACAAGAAGCTCAAAGAACCCGGTGAACCCAGATCATATAACCTCATCAACTCCATGTAGCCGTATGATTACCCGGGCAGTTAGCCATGCTTAATCAAATGCACTTAACTCGTTAGATTATTGATCAAGGTGAAATCCTAAAGAGTGCTAACAACTAACAAGAAATGATGCAGCTATCCTCGCAAGCTGAGCCATTCTAACACCCTTAGTTTATACTTCAGATACATGTTAATCTTCTCTCTCACTATGTAAGTGCGAGAGGATGGATCAGAAAACATAAACACAAATTTATAAATAAGCATACCCACGATCATCAGTTTAACTCCCAAGAATAATGCCATGAAACTTGTTTGTTATATTTCTTGCAATTATAATGATTAAATCCATTTCCTTAGCAGTAGTCGAATTTCTTTCCGGGTTTTGATCCATGATTCGCAAGTGCATGTGGTCGAACAAGTAATAAAGTGGATTTATCCGAGCATCGATCCCGTAGATCCTCAAGAATTCCTAATCAACTACCCCGACTACCCAAGCTCCTATACTATTCGACTATGATTTGCAATTGATATATCCCTAGCAACCTTAAACCAATGAAAGAATGTGATATGTAACTAAGAACAAAATGAAATAATGTCAAAATAAAAGAAATAAAAATTAAAAAGAATCGACTAATCGCTAGCTTTTAAAGGAGTATCAAAATACAAATATCGTGGAAACATCAATTCCCGCAGATAACTCACTTTGCTTCAAGGAACCCGCATTTAGAATCCGTCCAAGGAAGATGGTACCGCCATGCGGATCTCTCCTAATGACACATTTCATCATCTAATCTTCCCGTTTCTTTCAAGACAGAGGATCGATAACTACTTTAACTGGAAGGTCTGCTCGGGGTATTTTTCTTTTTCAATACTTCATACCTAAACATGGACTGTGAAACCTAGCTCCTGCACATAAAAGGGCACGGGTTTACACTATACCGGTTTCTCATCCTCAAAATCGAACATTTCATTCTTCTCGACAGATCCCCGCTAACACCTGATTGAACTTACCGCTCGACCGAGGCGAACTTCCCGCCATTTTAATCAGATAAAGTTTGGTCTAACTCATTCTCGCTTAAAGTGAGAAAGAAGATTTATCGATTAAAATTCAAAGCTCATTGATCCCTAATATTGTGCTCGTGATACCTCGAAATTGTTCAATACTCGTGAATGCCTTCTCTCGTGTCACTCGCAGGCCTCTCGAAATCGAGCATGAAACCAACTTATTAAGGTGTATAGACACCTGGAGCATTCGGATTCATATTAAAATAAACAAAACCAGCTAGGCAAATCCCAAACCTAAGTCTTAGCCTCGATAAATTTCAAGTAGAAAGATAAATTCTAACGACAGCATAAATTCAACGTAAGCTGGGTTTCTAAATTACTTCATTACACTAACAGCTCCCATCAAAAGAACCATCAGAACTGAATCGACGCTCGAATTCCAAAATTTGCTCGACTTCAAAAGAACCAGCAAAAGAATTGTATATAAAAATAACATTCGTGATTCAGCCTTCAACTTCAACAACTAACATCCGCATCCGTAAATTCAAATGAAATAAAATCTACTCTAATCTAATCTAAAAGAACTAAGAAACAAAGAAAAAGAAACAAAATTAAAATACACGAGCCTTTAGTTACCCGCACTTCTCATTCGAGCCGCCAAGAAATGCTTTTTCTTCTATACTGAACAAGTATTTATAGTGGTTCCGAAGTCAGTCTTAACTTCAATGTGCACTTCCTTGTGGGTTTCAAAATAATCCAACATTTGATATGTCTGGCGTCGCGACCCATTTGGGTGGTCGCGACTTTCGATCGGCGTCACACTCTCTTTCACGCCACGACTTTACCGTTTCGCTTATGTGAGTCGCCATCGCGACTTCAATCATATACGCCGCGACTTCACCTTTCGTGATTTGCGATCTTTTCAGGTCATAATTTCCAATCATACGCCCACTTCATTTTTCTCGCTCATCCGTAGTAGGTTTCTTATCCGCCGCGATCACTTTTAATACCCTCGATCCAATGAGAGACCGCAATGACGCCGCTTAATTCTTCTTCCTCAGAATCGATGTCGCTACTCACCTAATGACGCCGCTAATTTCACCTTCAGACAGGTTCTTTTCGATGTCGCGAAGCTTTTATTCGTCAGCGACTTGTCTTCAGATCTCGGATTCCGATGTCGCGATGCTCTAGTCGACGCCGCACTCCATTCTTTACAAACATGTCGCTGACTACAATCAATGATGTCGCGACTATGATACCTTGCGGCGATGTCGCTGACCATCGAATGATGTCGCGTAATTCATGATACCTTGCACCGATGTCGCCATTTCACCGATGTCACGAAGATTCTAATTCAAAGGTTGATGTTTATCTTCTTCCAACTATCGCGACTTATGTTCATTTCCTTTCAGAAAATCTTTTGTCGCTGGATTTCTATTCAGTATCAATGACTCGGCGTCTATCGCTGCTTTCAACATCGTCGCAACTCCTCGCGGTAAGGTCGCGAACATCATGTCTCGCTTCTTCATTAATCTCGTCTTCTGATTCGAGTTTTATCATACCTCGTGTTATTCTATTATCATTAAGGTCACATCAAGTCCTTTCTTTCAAAATTAGTTGCTAATTTCTTTTACTTGAGAAGGTTGTTCTTGCGGGCTTTGTGTGACAAACTCCTCCTTGTCGTGGACCTCATGGTGGTATCATGACATCATTTATCTCCTTTTGGTGTCGCGGATCGCAATGATGTCATACATATGAACTTCTTCATTTGACCTGCTTCTTTTAATCTCACCAAGTAATTATTTTTTTTCAACTTCCTTCGTAAGGCCACGACTTCACTCGTTTCAATTCTTCCGGCTTTCTTCTTCAAAGCCAAATTGCTTCGATGTCGCACCTGGAATCAGCCGGAACCGCACTTCCCGTCGCAACTTAAATTCCGCTTTGACTTCACCCCGTCAGTAGTCGATTTCATATGATTTGCTAAAATTTGATTTTCTCACATTTTCCCAGAAATTTGAATTAATCAATATCGCTTCGCAGACATCTTATCATTATTCTCATTATAAACTCTTAAAATGGATTAAAAATCTAATGAGTTTTGACTCATCAATACACCCTAGTTCTCACTTTGAGTCAAAACAATCCATCTTCAAAACAAGCTACTGGAAATCCCAAGCCATCCTAGATAATTAATCCTCCAAGAAAGAACCCTCTGATTATCCAAAAAAATTCAAAGAAGGAGGAAGAGAGCAGTTCGGGGGAGTATTTTTCGAGAACTAAAGGAGAAAATACAAAAACAGAAGTAGAGAAGATCTAAAAGGAGGATACAACAAAGAGGAAAGCTTAAAGGAAGAAGTTTTGTCTTCGTGGCCTAACTCTCTGGAACAATTAAGCTCTTGTGGGTGTTTCAACACCTAGTACCCACGCCAACTCGGTATGGAGCTACTAACCCAAAGTTCGTTAAGAGTGTTAGAAAGCGTAAAAAGACATAACATTGCACTATTCCTGAAGGGTGACTGAGAAAAAAAAGTTCCAACAGTGAGAAGTACAAATGAGAAAGTGGAACGAACAATTTTAAACAGGAGAAATCAAGAAGATACCCCAAGGATGAAGTTCGGGGGAAATCACCAAAGAAGGTATGAAAAAATGGCAACAGCTATAAAAGGAGAAAGAGTCCTGTACCTTAACCTAAAAGTTCCATCCATCCTACCCATGACCCAAGCTCCGAGCATTACAAGCCAAAGACTCCGATCGACCTCAAGGTCGGAATTACTCATTACAGCTGAGATCAATATGAACAACAAGCACATGGAATTTGAAAATTCTTGAAAGGATCAAAACTGTGGAAGGACCTTTAGGGTTAATCACCTACTAAGAAAAAGAGGAAGAAGACCAACCTACTTTTCAAAGCAGATCAACCGACTATACCGTTTATAAAACAAATTCAACAATTTAGCTTCAGACACTGACGAGTAGTGACTAACCTTCATCCGATTCAAGCTAGAGATGCAAGAATGCAATTTCTAGTCTTCAATTAAAATCGTTGCAACTCGCAAAACAACATGTAAAATGTCCTTTTCTTTCGAGGACAAACAAATCTTTTCGCTGTGGACAAGCAAAATTTAAGCTCAGGAGTTTGATGAGCTAAAGTCATCCATTTTCGGCCCATTTCTCGATTGATTTCTATCATAAAAGACTGATTTACGTAAAATAAGTTGAATAATTCACCAAACTGGAGATATAAAGCAGAAATCTAAGAGAAAGGAAGATAATGCAAGAAAAGGAGCGTAAACTGGTCGAAAGGTGAATGGGATTTGCATCAAGCAAAAAAATGATGTTGCAACAGAGAAATATCGAAGAAGGACTGTTTGTAGAATGACACTTGATAATGATGAAGAATCACATCAAGGTCGTGAACTGATAAAACCTGGCCATGACATAAGGGCAACCGAAGGCAAACGGTAGGTCGCAGTCGTACACCCAGCCCAAACCATAAATTAATGAAAGAACAAGATATGACGTCAGAACACAATTTCGAGAGGTCGCTGATGTAATCGGGGGCTGGGCCGAGTAAGAGACACGAGGTCGGGACCAATAAGTCGCGACATAATTTCAAGACTCAACATACAAGGGACATCTAAAAGGTCGCGACATCAACATCAATCGGCGATGTCGCGACGTTATGTCAGCCGCGACACGCCAAGCAGATCCGCGTCGCGACATCACTAGCCGCGGCATCGCTTCCAAGAACTAAGGTCGCCGGCATTTTCGCTGGTCGCGAAGCACGCCGTTAACTAAGGTCGCGGCATTGCTCAATGGTCGCGATACATCGCCAAGGAAAGAAGGTCGCGACGCCATTCGCAGTCGCACTACCCGCTTGCCAAGAACTAAGGCGTCGATATCATTCACGCGGCATCACCGCTAAGAACCAAGGTCGCGACATCATACCGCGCTGGGTCACGCATATCGGTCTCGCTGATCGCCGACATCGCTTTCGTAAAGAACTAAGGTCGCGCGATATCGCTCGGTCGTACATCGCTACAAGGAAAGAAGGTCGCGACGTTATCTGGCAGCCGCATCGCTAAGTTAAGAAGAACCAAGGTCGCCGGTTATCATTCGCTGGTCGCTGGCTAATACCGCTAAGAACGGCGTTGCCATGGCTATCATTCGCGGTCGCGATATTCGCTACATAGAACTAAGGTCGCGACATTGGTCTGGTCGCGTATACACCGCTACAAGGAAAGAAGGTCGCGACGCCATAAATGATCGCTGACATCGCTTGCAAAGAACCGAGGTCGCCGGAGACACGCAGGTCGCTGCATATCGCTTTAAAGAACTAAGGTCGCGAAGATCATTAAGTGGTCGCGACATCGCCATAAAGGAAAGAAGGTCACGACGCCATTCAGCGGCCGCGACATCACTGCAAAGAATTGGTCACGACGCCATTCACGGCCGCGACATCAACACCAATCAAGAGGTCGCGACGTTATTCACGGCCGCTACATCGATCCGTTACGCGCAAAGGCAAGTCACGACTGGGCAAAGCTTCGGGCGATCGTAGCCGAGATAACCGAGGTCACGATAAAGAATCGAGGTCATATTTAGTCAAATCAAACGGGCCGCGACCAAATCCACAAGCATTAGTGCATCGTGCTAGGGCCCAACTCGTAACTCCATAATAATGCGTTAAAATGCTATTGAAGAAAAGCAAATCTTCCTGGCTACCAAAAGAGAGATCCGGTAGCCAAGGCTCTTATATTTTAATTTTCTTTCTTTTTATTTTTTTTTATTTTAGATTAGTTAGTTATTCTCACACTCGATCTCGACTTTAGTCGTTAAAATAGAAGTCGAATGCATTCTCCTATTTCTTTCAAAATATCACAGTTTGAGTGTTTGAATTCCAAACAAATTTCGGGAATTCTATTTCCAACTAATCATAAAGGGTGTTCTTGATCGTGCACGCTATCGTAGGGGTGTAATCTCTGCGGATTTAGAAACCTACCATCAATGTACTATGTCGCCGTAAATGATCTCTTCCCGCCTAAATTATCGTGGTTATTGGAACTATCGCTTGTAAATCTACTTTCCGGTTTGAGTATTTTGTAATTGATCCTATCAAGCTGCCTTATACCCATAATAGGATCAGTTCCTCATCATTTGACACATTTTAGGAGGCCCTCCGAGCGTGCATACGTAGAAGGCAATCCCGAGAGGATGAATAATTTCCGGAAGGTATCCTGGATCCGACAATGGTGATCTAATGACTGCGGAATTTAAATCGATAAATCCTCTTCACTTGAAATCGAGAATGAGTCAATGACTATCCATTTAAATGGCAAAGATCAGACACTATATATCACGCATAAGGTTTTAAATTCGTGGGTTCATAGAAGCAAAGTTTCAAAGGTAACTGCAGGAATCATGTTCACAAAGAGCGCATTTTCAATGTTCCCTTGAAAGATAATCGCTCATCAATTTGTTATTTTTGAATTTTCGCTTTAATTCATTTTGTTATTAATTCACATATCTTAGGCTTATTTTACATTTCAAGGCTCGCAACCGATTCCAATCGCTCTATTGTGAGTCCAAATAGTATGTAGCTCTGGTAGTCAGGTAGCTTGATCGAGAATTCCTTGAGACTTCAGGGATCACATTCGATCTTAAATTCAATTTACTACTTGTTCGACCTGGCATAATTCTGCAAAGATCCCGATCAAAACCGCTAAAGAAAATGATTTACTCTTAAGAAAACGCTGACCAAGAGATAATAGATACTGAACACAACAAACAAGTTCTTCATGGCATTATCATTGGGATTAGATAATAAATTTTCGTGGATAACGCCATAAATTGTATGTGTGTTTTGATCCATCATCATCATCAAAGAAAGAGGTGAACACTCACCCCATTCAGCTTGACTGTGTTGGCCATCCTCATGAATCTCCCTAGATGCTCATTGGGATCTTCAAAGGGGTGACTCGTGAATCGGTGTTATCAGACCATAGTAATCACTGTCAAGCCATCAAAATACTGGGCTTTTAATGGGAGGTCAGTTCTCACAAAGAAAGTACTCTTCTTGAATAATAGGCTCCAAAGTCCTCCATGCATAGCCCTATGTTTTCTATTTCTTCTTTCCGGAATATTCAAATCTTCTCTTCGATTTCATACTTTTTTATATTCAAGCATCGTAGCTTTCTCAAAGTCTTCCTGGTTCTTTCACTTCAAGATTCAAGGTAGTGATCTCGCTTCCGGGGTTTTCTAATAGCATTTAAAATCTTCCCGAAAAGTAGAAACACATCGAGATCGTAATGGAGTCAAGTGGTATCAAAATTATATATCTATTTAGGCTTCAAAAAACTATCTCAGAATATATTTAAATTAATTATTGTTAAAACCTGCTTTTGCTAATTTTCTCGAAATTCAGAAACAAAGAAAATGTCCAAATTAGCATTTCTCTCTCTTTATCATAATATTGACGGAAATTCGCTCAATCCCCAAAGAATCCATGTTCAAAACTTGTTAAGACCAAATGATATATAAAAATTACAAGGTGCTTTTCTTTTATGTAGACATACAGAATATTGGTATAAAGCACACACTAAAGGATCTGTTTATCTAATCCTAAGCAACTACAATAAAAACTTTGTTGTTAGACCAAATCATATATGTACAAATTTAGTACACCATTACCATAACTATATATGATCCTTAAAGGCAATTTAAACTTGTCTAAACCAAAAATAACTGTATGCTCATAAGAAAAATGGATTTGTCAATGAATTCCATATTAAAGATTTAGTTCGTCTTAATATTGTATGTGCATGCCTGCATAAGCAATAAAAGTGGACCTATAAGTCTCGATATCAGTTCACTAGATCAAGAATTTAAAATTCAACACTCCTAACTACTCTCAAGTTCCACACTATTTCCAACATTTCCATAACCGAACTAAGAATTCCACAATCAAATTTTTACATCTATAATAAAGAAAATTTTAAAATCCTAAATATAAACTGACCGAACCATTTATCATTTAAGTGAACGATTTGACCGCTTGTGAAATTATCTATTCCCAGATCATAATCTGGACTTATCATAAATCTGAACTAAATTGTCGTGCTTTACAAGGCAAGATAGTTTGGATTTCTCCTTAACCATACATTTCACTGACAGAGAGTCATGTTCATTTCTAAACATGTGGTTCAACCAATTACTAGATTTTTCTCTCATAAGATTTCAGTACTTTATTTCCATTACTTCATACCCATTTCTATGATCATAGATTGTCAAGATGTGTGGCCATCATGTATTTCTACAAGATGAATGATGTTCTAATCTCGAGAACTTAAAGAGTTCTCCATTTCTTGATCGGATCTAAGCTAACATGTGATCAAAGATCATTCAAGACCATGGAGAGATCTCTAATTGATTAAATTGATATATCACTCAATTCATTCTCAAACCACGAAAATCGAGGATTTATCTGGCAATCTTTCTCGTAGCTCATTAGTACTCTAATAATAGTCTAGCACACCACCAATCGCTTCATGCTCTCGTGAATCCCATCTCTGCGGTCACCAAAGGACCCCGAAATCGTGAGCGATAATAAATTCTTTTAAGGGTATTAGTTTCTAATATCAAACACCAATTTCATGAACATCACCATTCAAATAAATTAAAGATTCTCAACCCGTGAAATTTCTTTCTAATCGTGCGTAGCACCATAACTAACATCGCATCTTTCCCAATGGAAGTCGTTTCTCAAAATCGGATCACAAAGTGGAACAATGAAATATCGGGACGAAAGTTCCACTCAGAATCTACAATCAACTAAAGAAATGAATTCCGCTTTTGTCTAGATTTCACTGATTTAGACAATAATCGAATGAATGTTAATGGGGCGAATTCAACTTTTAAATCTATGAACAATTCACTGCTTTCAGTCCAAGAAACAAATTAAAATTCTACGCTAAATCTAATCTATGAAGAAAATAAAAGAAAAATAAATAAAAGAAAGTAAAAGAAAAATATAATACAAAAGAGTCCTCAGCTCCCCTGATGCTCTGGTTTTTCCCCCGACCTACCTACTTTCCTCAAATTGTTTCTATTTATAGAGTCTCGTAGTTTAGGCCCCTAAATTAAAGTACATTGTGGGTCCCTAAAACGCCTTATTGCATTCTCTATCGCGACCGGGAAGTTTTATCACGCATGTGAGTTTTCAATCTTCATCGCAGTCCCCTGCTTGCAAAGATGTAGTCGCCTGTCAGGACTCGTTTCCCAGTGTTCTTCACTTACATCGCGACAAAGTTTCCTTGTCGATAGTTCTTTTCTTAGCATTCATTCTTGTCAGCGACAGAGTTTCCACTGTCATGGCAGATCTTTCTTCGCTCCTTAACAACTGCCTGCAGTTCCAGCGTTCTCAACCATTCTATGTCGCGATACAATCTTACAGGGTTCCTCAATAGTTATACGCTGAAGATCGACAATTTCACGCTGGCGTAGTTTTTGTGTGCTTCTTTAAATGTGTGTCGCAATCACAATTTTTATGTCGCGACAAATACTCGCTTTCGGGTTCTTATCGCAAATAATGTTTCATTATCGTAATTTATGTCGCGATCGTAGATTGTCCTGTCACGACGTAGTTTTGTCACCACTTAACCTCGATTACAGGGCTCTTCATTTTGATGTCATGACATGGCCTCTCGTAGTCGATGTTCGTTAGCCGCAACCCACTCGCTATATCACAAAGGGAATTTTATGTATTTAGCTTATCTCTGTGTCAGGACCTTAAGATCCTTATCGCAACATCAAAGACTTTCACTTAAAGTATGTCGGGCAACATCGATTCTTTGTCAGACCAGTCGCTCACTAAGCAAAGATCGTACACGTCGCGACCATTTATCCGTCTACTGTGAGTTTCTTCTTCTTCAGCGTTGCGATACATCACCTTTGTGTCGACAAAAATCTTCTTCAAAGCTCGTCTCAACAGGCTTTTCCATGTTGCAATAATCAATGTCGTTAAATAGAAGATGATTCTCAAGCCGCATATACAGAGGATCTCGTCATGATAGAGGAGTTCTCGCCTTATGTTCTTCATTATGTTGCAACATAAACTTATTCCCGCGATATTCTTCCCAGATTACTCTTTAATTTCTTATCATGATAAAAGATACCTCTGTCGTGGACAAAATTTCGCCTTCTTTTGCTTCTCTCATATTTGTAGCTACAAGAGCTTCTTTGTCACGAGATAATTTCTTCCTCAGGTTTGACATCCCGCTCAAAACTTCTTATCGCAACATAAACTTTCTTTTGCTCCCTACGACTTGTTATATATTCTTCCCATTTTATGTCGTGACACGCTGTTTTGCCACGACAGAGCTCATCCACAACATTAAAACCTTGTGTTATGATAAAGGAAATATTGTCGTGACCGAAGTTCCTTTCTTTGCGCTTTTCTGAAGTTTGTTAACATTACAAAGCTCTATCGCGATAGAGGATCATATGTAATTGCCTTTTTTCTTCTTTCCTGAATTTTTTCTCCTTTTTCACTCAAAACCTTCAAAACACAAAATATTCCATAATTCGCATTAGAACAGATCCAAGATACTAAAAATAAGCCAAAAAATGGATTAAAAATAGATTTAGTTTAAGACTAACTGGCATCCAAATTCCGGACGTACTGGTTTGCATCTTCTTTCCATTAGATACTGAATCGCTACATGATTAGTCTCAGATGATGACATGCTGGGACCCCAGCATTGTCTAAATTTTTCACAAGCAAACACCATCAAGTAAGATCTCCTTTCTCAGAGTCGAAAGGGCCTTCAGGCCTCATCAAGGTTTTACTAGCATAGTATATCGCTTCTAAAAATTTCTTGTTTTTCATTCCAAACCGCTCCCACAGATAAATAATCGCATCACACACATGATTTCAAACTTTGCTCCAACCGGTGTCGCTTAAGGATGGAGCTATCACCAACTGATTTAATTTCTTCAACACTGCATGATCATCAAAGTCAAACCTTGCATCCTTTTCCAATAGTTTGCATAATGGTCTGAAAATTTTGAGAGTCTCATAAATCTTCAGAAAATTCAGTATGTCCTAGGGAAACTTTATCCCTTTTTTACTGCCAGAGTGGTAATGTGAGTTTTGTTTATGTAAACCTTAGCTCGGCCAACTCTAGCCCAATTGTAGTAAATTCAGGTCCCAAGACAATTCCTTCCTGTTACCATGAAATGGCATTCTTCCAATTCCATAATAATGTCTGAACCTTGGCGTACCCTAAATTTTTCGTGCAATGCTCAAAACCGGATCCATAACCGAAGTCAACTATACTTATACGCCTCTTCCACCAAATTCCAAGAACATGGACATCATACACCTTTGAAGGAGGCAGAGCATTACATAATCCAAATGGCATCCTCTAAAAGCAAAGGTTCCATATAGATGAGCGTAAAAGTAGTTTTCTTTAGTCCTCAAGTACACAAATTTGATTTATAAACTGTATTATCCATCAAGAAAACATAAGTAAGGGTGTCCGTACCTAACCTCGCCCAAAGATTTATCAATAAAGGGTAAAGCATAATGATCCTTTTGGTTTCTATGAACTTAGCCTTTCAGAATCACAGCATTTTCTCCATCCTATCACAGTCTATTTGAACGTCATTTTTCATTTTTGATGATCTGTGAATCAATTCAGGGAACCACATGAACCGGGTTCACCTGGGAAGGGTCGTTCCAGATTTCATAGATAAACTCAGATTAGCCATTTTAATACCCTATTTCGACAACTTCTTCATCACCGGGTTCACTTTCCCTATATTCAATTTATGTTTTCGCATTCTCCGTGAGGGATTTATGCATGAAAATTGAAGGACTAACCCTTCGTCTTCTACCACCAAGCAATGGCTTCTTTATATTTCCTGAGAATTTGATCAGTTTCTGCTCATTTTCTATTGTCAAGTCAGTTGCTATCATTATAGGTTGTGCTCTTTCAAATTCCTAAGAAAGCAGCATATTTTCGATGTTTAGGTATCTAAGAATTGGGCCCCTTCATAGCTTCCACTTCTTATCCTTTCTCACTACTACTGCTTTCTTCATGACTTAGCTTTTAGACTAAGTACCGCTTCTCTAATTTCAAAAACTAGAATCTCGTGATATTCAACAAATGAGCCTCGATATACACTGGAAATTCATCTCATTCTCATCTCATCGACTGCACACATAATCATTAATTAGTTCATTGTAGACTGATAGAACAAATTATTCTTGCCAATCTTACTTTTGAAGATTATCAATAAATCAACATTTCCAGTTTGATCTCGTGATTGAAATGTACTCGCTTCATCTCCCCACTCTTCTTGCAGAGTGAGTTCTCCTTCTTGAATATCTATCATATAGCCCCTTGCGGGCTGTAGAAAGGCCTTACTGGGATCCCGGTGTTTTCTTCCATGCCCACATTACAAAGTCCACAGTGAAAATAAATTTTCCACCTGACAAGCTTACCCTAATCACAAAAGCCTTCCCAAATTCAAAAATTCCATATGGTGTGTGGGATGATGAAGTCACAGATCCCGCATCTTCAAAGGTAAAATTTTTTCTTCCTAATTATCGGGCATCACGTGGTCGCAAGCTCACCACTTCTTCAACAAATCTCCCTCTTCTTACTTAGAATATCCTTTCAAATCTACAGATGATTAAAGTCTCTATCTTCGAAAGATGTCCAAGTCTTGTAGAACCTGGCTTCTTCCATCTTTACTACGCAAATTTCGAGGAAATGGAACATATGGCATATATGTTTGTGAATCTCCTTCTTCTTTAAGCTCTCCTGTCATGTTTCGTTGCACATTTTTCTTTCACTTTTTTAATTTTTCTTAACTCACAAAGCTTGATTTTCTTCTAAATTTCTCGCTTTCTTTCAATCCCTTTTTCATCTTCTTTCTATTTTCAACCGCCACTTTAGAGTCACCTAGCCATACGCATTTAGATTCTTCGTATCACTGAAGGCATCATTTGACCGGTTCCCCGCATCATGAGGGGGCTACCTACCCCACTTGTCTCTCCATATTTTTAAGAGATGCATTTGTATTAGCCTGAAACACAATTATATTTGCCTGGAACGCTGCTAGCTCATCCATGAATGTTCAGCAGTCTTTTGTTCTCTCCCATGAAGCTCAACATCCGCTCCTCAAAAGACTGGGACCTACTTCGCCCTAATTTCTCGCCATCGCTTCGCTACCACTGACCTCAGATCCCATGTGGAGCATATCGCCGTTTGATAATGATGGGGTCTGACTGCTTATGCTCCACCATAATGAGAAATTCTCATGTTTCAATGCCGGTGTGTAAATAATGAGTCGAAGATCGGGCGTTAGGCTTGAAATCGTAACTTTGCTTCCGCACCCAAAACTCGAGCCTCCTCCACCTAATAGGACCTCACAGCAAGTCCCTGCTAAAGGAGCAATTTTTCTCGTCTATTTCCTTTCCACTATTCCCACTTCATGAGCTCACGCATTCTTCTATCCCGTTTCCTAACTTGTCATCAATGATCAAGCTGCCTTATGTGGATTGACATCCTATTTAAAGCCTATTACACCACGTCTTTCTCACCACATCGCTCCTTCAAGTCTCAGATAGAGCTCTATAGTTGTTTTCACAAATCTTCAATAAGCTACATTTCTTCTAAAGACTCTTTCTTAAATGCTCCAAAAGAAGTCGCATCATGATCTCCCTTTATGTAATTAATGGCATGGTAAAAGATGTCCATCTATGTGGTCAAATCAATGCCATGTATTGGGCATCTCTTCAACAACCTCTCATCCTCCTGCATTGTTAAGGCTTTCTACCTTCCGTTAACATAATAATCTCTTCTCTCCTCTCCTCTCCTCTCGCGAGCAGAGAAAAATCTACTCACGTATGCCTCCACCAGCTCCTCCTAGTTGTTCATTTATCCATAAGGCAGTGACTCAAACCAAGTTGCTGCCACATCTCTCAATGAAAAGCCTGAAAGAGCCGGCAGCTTTATCACTTCAGTTCACCCTATCTCGCCTTCAATCGTGTTACCATTCTAGAGGCCCACCCATATGCCTTATTTGGGTCTTCTATCGAGATGACCAGTGATAATTCGATGTCATACGACCATCAGGATAAGAACTAGCTTCAACTCCAAAGCAGCCACCTCTACGGCAAGTCATTTTACAAAGAAAATATTCATCTCTAATGACCGGCCTTAAATCTTCCACGGTCCTCCGCTCTAAGGTCTCTCAATTACAAAGTCAGATGTTCTAATGTGTTTTGTTGCTCGCTATGACTACTCGATTCAAAGACTTCTTACTTTCTTCAAATTTCTAAGTGTCCTCTCCAATTCAAGTCTAGTGACGTAGGTTCCCGTCTTCCGTTTTCGTGGTATGTGATAAATTCTAAAATGGAAATACACCGAGATTAAGTGAGATCAATAAGGTCAAATATAAATATTTTATGGATATGCTTTCATAAAATATTAGTGAAGTTAAGTCAATAATCGTAGTTAAAACTATTTTGAAATTTTGATAAAAGTTAAAGAAAATGTCCAAACTAGCAATTTTCCTTTCGTAAATATCGATCTTTAAACTTTATTTTCATTTCAACTCGGAAACAAGGCTCTAAACTTGATTGAGTTGCTAACTTTGATTTTATCAACATAGACCAAAAACTGACTAAGTTATAGCATAATAACCAGAAATTATTCAATCCCCAGCAGTCATGCCAAAAACTTGTTTGACTGAATATATATATAAAATCTGTTTTTTCTATTTAGGTAATAATTTGCAATTTAAATTGGTTTTGGTCTAAATCACTGCAAGTGCACAGTCATATAATAAAGATTTTTAAGTCCAGAGCATCATTCCCACGAGGATTGATTAGAAATTTAAGATTAACTACCCTCACTACTCAAGATCCTCACTATTCAACTTCCAAATTTCTGGATAGATTTAACTTCCGAGTAAAGTGAATCAAAGAAATAATGGAAATTCTAAAATACATGATTAGAGAGTTCATCGGATTAAAATAACATCGGGTATGAAAACAATGTTGTGACCACTACTTGCAAGTTCCAACAAATATAAAATATGGGATATCAACCTTGAATTGTCCAAGAGCAAATTGAAGGTAGCAATAGGATTCTCCCACCACACATTTCACTTCAAATTACCACACTTCCATCTCTAGATAATGGGTCCTAAGAGCTACTTATGAATTGATCCTCTTAAGATCTGGATCGTTTTCCTTTTCAGCACTTCACAAATGCATCTCTTTTAGGGACTGGAACATTTTGCCCCCATGACATGTGATACAAGCCCTCTCGAAAATAATTAGTATCTCACGAACACTAGACCAAAATTCCTCTCCCTTGATTAGAATCTCTACTAACACAGATCAGATTGTTCTCTCAACCTGGGTGAAACTCATAATTAAACCAGATCAGCAGTGGATCATATGCCTCAGAACACACTCATGTCACACGCAGAAGGAACCTTTAAGCTTAGAAAGACTATAGTCAAGTGATATATCAAAGAATCCTAAAAGTGTGCATTAGTTCAAATAATATCAATAAAATTATACCCTAAGTGATCATTTTACTCAGTACCCATCTCTGTGGTCACTGTGATTTTGTGAAATTAGAAGCGATGACACAACTCTTCGGGGTACCAAACATCGATATTCGTGGTAGTCTCAATGTAAGAGTAATACCAATTAAATCACTTTGCGGCTCCATGCCCAAAACATCATTAAAATATTACAATCAATAATCCCAACAACAAATTCTTCCCAGAGGGAGCTTGGCCTTTCAAATATGGATCAAAAATGACAATGACTAGTTGATCAAACAAATTCATCGAGATCAGAATCAAAACCGAAGATAAATGAATCTTAAAACTTCCAGATTCCATCAAGTCATACAAATAGAAATAAGTATCAAATATATTAATCCAAATAAATCCCAATGATTTACCACTTAATAAGAAAACTAAATCCAAAAAAACAAATTAAAAAATAAAAGGAAAAATAAAAAGAAAAATATATACCATGAGACTTCAACTCTCCCAAAAAGCATAAAAACTGATGAAAGTTAAAGAAGAAGTCGCCCACTACCCTCAGGAGCTTCTATTTATAGCTCAGTCTCGGGGTCCCAAAAACAAGGCGACACCACGCGCTCAAAACCCAAGAAAATCCCCACAAGATCGTTGAGCCGCCGGCGATGTCGCTATCATTGCGGATGTCAATGCATATCAATCTACGTTCTCGCCCTCTGCCATCGTCGCGGGTCGATGTCGCCGACATTTACCGGTCCGACGTCGCGACATTGAGTTGGTCTCACCACCTCGCCGCTGGCGATGTCGGATATCATCATCCGCGTCGGCTATCGGATGTTTAGATCTCCAGCGGTTCGCCCTCGCTAATGTGTGGTGCCAATGGCTATCGCTTAATATTCGTTTGCCAATCTTGCTCTGATGTCGCAACATTGCCTGCTAGTTCTGTTATCGATGTCACGACATTACATTGATGTCTCAACGATGTCGTGGCGATGTCACGATATTAGTTAGTTAAACTTCACCTCTAGGCTGCTTTAATATGATGTTGCGACATTCTTTGATGTCGCGACATTTTTCAGCTTATGACTTCACTAGTTGAGGCTTTGTTCTGATGTCGCCATGATGTCGTGGTGATGTCGCGATTACTGGATGCTGCCCAATGGCTCGACCGCCGAGGTCGTCACGTCACATTGAGTCAGGATGTTGTTGGCATTGGCTCGCGCTCCAACAACGCGCGACGATGTCGCAACATTGGCATATTCGCTCTTCCCCTTCGTGCGGATGTCGCGACAATGTCACAACATTGTAGTAAAGGTCAAGACCTTCCACACAAAGGTCGCGGACATTGGAAATTTGATGTCGCGATATCAGCCCTTTTTCTCGCACAATGTTGATTTCGCTTCTTTTTCTATCACTCGCTTCTTTTCCTAATTTCGCAAAACATAAAATCCGGGTGAAAGCTCCATAATTTACATTAAATCGAACTTAAGCCTAAAATATACTGAAAATGGGTTTTAAAATAGATGATTTTTGGGGACCATCAAATGCTATTAAAAATCGTTTTGTTTAAATCAACTGTAGTTTAATGTGTTATACAAGTAACAGCTGCACTATAAGTCCGGATAGCATTCCCACGGGGATTGATTAGAAAATCTAAAGATCAACAACCCCTACTACTCAAGATCATTACTATTTGAACCTCTAATTTAAAGTTTAAACTATCTAAAAAGAATTTGAATAAAAGAATTTATGTCAAAAGTTTTCTTAAAAAAATAAACATCTAATCTAATGTAATCAGATTCTATAATGTAGATAACACTGAAATAAACTCAATGTTATGAAAATCCTCGCTTTGTAGAGGGTTCAAATAACAAGCAGCACAATGAAGGACTCGACTTTGGATATGCCCAAGAAAGAAGATAGTATGCCTTGAATGCCTCCCGACACTACACATTTCATACAAGCTTAGAACACCATATTTCTAAACCAGTCAATGGGTCTCGAATAAATTACTTTTAGGGATTTTATCCTCTTTTAAGATTTGGTTGTTTTTCTATTCCAAGATTTCACAACCACTTCTAGATCGGAACCGTCGCCCCATAAATAGGGATAATACAAGCCTTCTCCAATGAAATCTAGCACTCCTGGGCCTACAATTCACACCTTCCTATTAGAATCTATGCTACCACTAATAAAGATTATTCCAGCAAAATTTAGATGAGACCCTAAATATTAAAAAATGATAGATTAGTTTCCGCAATCCTTAAGTAATTGAACTCACTTCACCTAGAAGGGAACCTTGAAACCCGTAGGTTGAACCTCACCAATGATTAACTCAGAGTGGTCTTGTGAGTACAATAGTTCAATGAATATTAGCACAATTCACTCGCTGCCATTGCTCCCTACTCAGTCGTCCATCCCTCAGGTCACCTCAGTGGGGATCCTAAAAATCGCAGAAAGTAGATACAAAATGCCTATTTCTCGTACGTAATCGATATTCAAAACAACTCATTAAAAGAGCAACGACAATTAAATACATCCAAATTTTTTGCCCAAACAACATTTAGCCCATAAACGAAATCAAAACAACACATCTTATCTCCTGTAGGAGCCGTCCTTTCATAACTGATTGTAACAATGATTAGTTGATTGGGCACAAATTCATCAAATTGAAACCAAATCAAATAACTAAGATCAAGAAAAAATATCCATACCACTAACTTATATAAATGAAACCTGATAGAAAATAAATTCAAATAAATTCGTCTTAGATTAATTACCTAATCCTAAAAACTAAAGAAAATAAAATAAAGAGAAAAATATACAATGAGGATTCAACTCCTCCAAAGCTTCAAACCACAAAGCAAATGGTAAACATGAATCACGTAGTCTTAAACTCATCTATTTTTAATCCATTTTTCCGCATATTTTTAGCAATCGTGGATACATTTAATACTGAATTATGGAAAATTCACCAACTTTTTGTTTTGCAGGTTTCATATGAAAAAAAGAGAATTCTAGGAAGAAAAGCATAAAATTAGATAAGTACAGTGTCGCGAACATGGTATCGAATGTCGCTACAAAATTCCAGAGCACCAATAGGCGGCTGTCACAATAAGATCATGCTAAGAGCAAGCCATAAATGAAGACTATTGCGACACGATTTAAGATGGACTGACTAATCTCTGTCACAACAATGGACTTTTATGTCGCTACACAAATGTGAGCAACATGAAAAGAATGTCGCAACATTCCTTTACTCACGACATCGATCGCCAGCCAGACGGAACCTCACGCAACATCTTAGCAATTTCACATGACATAAGAAACGGTTACTGTGATGAACTCAGAAATTTATTAAAGACAACTCTCAAGCACGCCAAAATAGAAAACAATGAAACAATGCCAGGATAAAGTTTTCTATGCTGAAATGCATACTTCAATCAAGTGACAAGACCAAGGCGATTTTATGTCACTTATTAAGAAAACTATGTCGCGACACAACATTCAGAGTCAGTAATGAAAACTATGCAGACTTTGTAGCGACATAGAATTTCTGTGTTGCGACAGAGAAAACTTAAGGTTGAAGTGAATGTCAGTCGCATTAAAGACGACTATCGGCCAGACAAAAAGTGAGGAGACAAGAAGATTGTCGCACATAAAACTGATGTTACGACATAATACTAAACTAAAGGTAGACATCTCTGTCATGACAAAGGAAAATTATGCCGCGGGCAATAAAAGTCGAGTTTGAGATTTATCGCTGCATGCAGAATTTTCTTCGCCGCGAGAAAATGTAGAAGATATGATGAGCCAAGGCAAGTTTGTCGCGACAATGGATTCAATGTTGCACAAAAGTTCAGTCAATAATAAAGAGTAAAAAGACTTCTTTGTCTCAACATGGAAAGAGTCTATCGCTATTACGCAGTTCGCCTTCGCGAATACAGGCAATATAACTCGCCGCGACAACAAATCTAATAGTATCGGGAGAAATTCTCAGATGTATGTTATAAATCGATGTTGTATTATTAAAACATACAACATCAAAAATCAATACTTATTAAAGTCAAATTATGTCGCGACATAATTGAAGAAGATAGCATGAAAATACGTCACAACAGGAAACTGCAGGCCACGATAAGAGCTGAGCGACAAAGATAAGAACCATGTCGCGACAAAACTTTCTTTTCATTACGACAAAGCAAACCATTTCTGCTAGGAAATTTTTGATCCACAATTTGTGTCTTAAAGTGCTACTTCATCATTTAAATCTCTATAAAGAGAAGCATTTAGGGCACTATGCGCGCTTCCGCAAATCCAGACTTCGGTAGTCAAGACTCTCAGATATTATTTTTATTTTATTTTTCATCTTTATTTTTAGTGTATTTAGTTCGAGGCGTAGTTTTTAGTTAGTTTTCTGCTTAATTTTTGGATTCAGTAATGAATCGATGCGCCTTCGAGCTAGAATCATCAGAACTTTTCTATCCACCACATCATAGCTTTAAATGGATTTGGAAAATTTCTGTGAGTTCATTTATTTCACTTTGTTTACAATCTCTGAATTTTCGATCGCTTAGTCATTGATTTATGTGAACCGCTGACAAGATTAAGCTCCTCTGTGAATGAGTCGATGGTTATTATTATTTTTCTCGCACAAAGTGAAGAAACACCTTAGTTAGAATTTAAATTTATTTTATTGGTAGGTTATTTTTTTAACTTAATTATTCCAAGAACTAGTACTCGAGGACCAAACAAAAGTAATCGTATCTTGCCTCATTCTCCAGAGCTCCCATGTGGACACAGTGGACGGAGAATTCCTGGGAGGGTATGTATAGCCAAGGTATATAGACTAATATTTGGAAACTAACGAACTCAAAGATTACCCCTGATGGGGAGCAAATAACTCACTCATGGCTCGAGATGGGCTTGATGTAGTATTAGTTTAATCAATCGGGAGGCTTTCTCCTCTTTCTAATGAAAGGATCGATCCAGCCACAGAGATCTAATCAAGGAGATGGAAAATTTCATCAAGATTGCTGACGAGGTACCATTTAAATCGAGAAGGCCTCAAACTTATCTCACCCACTGGGGCAAGAATTCTTCGCTCCCAAGACTGGGGTGTGAAGTAATCGAAAAGGAAAAAATACCCGTATCTTAGAAAGAGAATTATATCTTACAAGTAACCGGACAACTTATGAGTCGAAAATGAACATGAATCTTTAATTAGTGAAAGGTATGGTTAAGGAGAAATCATAATCATACTACATCAGATCTTTGATAAATCAAATTTTCCAAATTTATGGTGGCTTAGCTATGATTCAAAATGATGCAAGAATCGATAATTATTCATCGTCTACTTCCCAGTTGTCATCTCACTAATGAACTCTCAAATCCACTTTTATTAAAAAAATTTATGTATACTAGTGAAATTATTTTATTAGTTCTCTAATCATCTTAACATTGGAGTTCAAATAGTAAGGATCTTGAGTAGTTAGGTTAGTTAGTCAATTGATTTATCATCAATCCTCATGGAAATGATATCTAGACTTAAAAATCCACTTTTATTACTTGTACGACCTGTGCACTTGCAATAATTCTGACCAAACACGATTTTTAATGAATCCATTTTACAAAAAGGACAAGCACATATTTTCATTATAAATTGATCAACAAGTTTTTGGCGTCGTTGTCGAGGACTTTATTTACTTTTTAGCAACATGCTAATTACTTGGAAATTTTGGTCTATACAAAAATCAACAAGTTTTTACGCCGTTGGGTTGATTAGATAATAGTCCTTTGGTGGCATTGTCATAAATTTGTATATATAATTTGGTCAGTCCTAACAAGTTTTTGGCGCCGTTGTCGGGGACTTTATTTATTATTTGGCAGCAGTGCTAATTACTTGGAAAATTGGGTCTATACAAAAATCCGCAAACAAGTTTTTGGCAATCGTATTCCGGGAGACTTAATGATAAATTTAAAGATCAATATTCTTAACCAAAGAGAGAATTACTAATTTGGAAATTTTTCTTTATTTTATCATAAATAAATGAAAATCACAAAAAATAGTTTTTAACTGCAATAGCTTAATAAGCTATTGAAAATATTTTATGAGCCTAAACTTTCATAGCTAATCTCTACGATGACTGATTTCGTGTTTCTATTTCAAGATTTAAATGCACGTAAAACTAAGCAACTGGCCGCTCTATGGATACGTAAATTGAGAGAATAACAGGAATACGAGAGGAAAGTTACAAGTGTTGAATATACAATTATGGAAAATCAAAGAGAAATATTACAACCTATTCTAGAAGAAGCAAAAACAGAAAGACCTTAAAGGAAAATGACGATGGAAGACTTTTGGAGGCCTGTTATTCAAGATGAGTATCTCATTGCGGAGACAAAATTTCGCCATGTAAGCAAACAATTTCGACTCAAGCCAAACATTTAATCACAATGGTATGACAAAGATCAAGCGGACCCAACCGTAGCTCTCTTTCTCCTAACTGGGACCCTCCCTAAGACTCCTACGACCAAAAAAAAAAACCTTCCATTTCTTTTAAACATTTTTAAAAGTGAACTGCGGAGCGAACTCATTTATACGCTACGTTTTCCATTGTTATGAACATGCGACAAATTTTTTTTTTCTTTAAACATTAAACCCTTTATAGAAAATCAGGCAGAGTTTCCTCTGTTTTTCGGACATGTCCCAATTTACAACACCTGTAATAAAACAATTTAATTTCCTCCACATCCAACAATGGGACATTAAGTCCACCACAACCAATTTCAAATCAAACTTTAAAATCATTTTTAGAACACTATAGATATATAAACAATCTTTTAAAACCTATATACATAAATAAAATAAAAGGTGTACAAATAGTTATTTACAATAAAAACTATACATTTTCAAAAGGTGGTCGCACGTGAGGCTTAAGTGGCAACACGTCTCTATGATGGTCGAATCCACTTCCGCCCCTACCCCGAAACATTTTATAAAACATTTGGAAAAAAGGGTGAGTTAAAAGAGCTCAGTGAGAGTACAGTTCATAGGAAAATAATGTTTCCAGATATAGTTCAAATGCAATGTGTAAACAATCAGATAAAGATATCATCATAAAACATTTACTATGATTCTTTTCCTTTCGCTTCATATACAACATAAAACAATTGTATAGAGATCTCATTTCTATAAACATTTACTTTACTTTCTTTTCCATATAAGTCAAATACAATGTGTAAAACAATTGTATAAACATATCCTTTCAATAAACATTTACTTTACTTTCTTTTTCATATAGATCAAATACAATGTGTAAAACAATTGTATCAACATATTCTTTTCAATATACTTTCTTTCCTTTTTGAATCTCGCCATATCCAATGGAACCCGCATACCGTTAACCACCGTTGGTCCATGAAAGAACCGAGAAAACAGTCTTATGATCACCGATGGCCCAAAAGGAACCTCCGAAATCGTGTCACACTGCTAACCATCGTTGGCCCATGAAAGAACCGTTCCACGAGGTAAATGGGCCTACGATCACCGATGGCCCAAAAGGAACCTCCGATAAATCGTGCCTTTCTTTTTTAAATACCATTGCACTATGGAATAAATCACATTGGTATGCGCTGGTAAACTTTTCAGATTTTACATGTGCATGGAAATATGCACTTCACTCTTCCCTTCCCTCTATAAAAAAATCCTAACCCTTTCCCCATGTACTCCATGCACGCAGAAAGTACTTTACCACTTTCCTTAACTTATCTTTGTAACATAGAAATTCATGGATTTAAACATTTTCATAAACATATATATATATATATATAGAATATATGTTCATAAACATTTCATTTCATATGGAAACCATAAATAATGCTTTATAAACTATGGAAACCATAATCATTTCATATTTTCTCTCAACACATTCTTTATAAACTATGGGAAACCATAACGTCTCATATTGCTCAACATACTCCCAAGTCAAGAAAACCACATTTCTTTTTTTTCTTATTTGAACATTTATAAATATAGATATGAAAACATATAATATTGGTAAACATTAATATATATATATATATATATATATATATATATATATATATATATATATATTCATAAACATTTACAAATTTCCTCACCTTAGTTATTTAAGCCCTTTTCCTCCTTTTTTAAACAAAACCTTCCACCTCCACCTTGTCCTTATCACCTTTCCTCCCTACAAGTCATATCCATAAATCCATTAACATCCATACCTTAATCATGTTCAATTATACTATACTTTCCAAAGAACCCTTACATTTAATCACTTCCAATTGATTAAAATCAATTGAACTCAACCTCTTTTGTTCTCATGCTTTTCTTATGCTACTCATTGCAATTACTACCCCATACAATAGCCCACAACATGCCATGAAATGGTCATGTCAAAACCCAGCTATTCACATCAATATAACCAAGCAACCTGCACACTTGGTGAAAAACATAAATTTTCAGCCATGTTTTGATCATCCCTATACCTAAATGAATATGGATATAATCTCACTCAATGAGTCCATAGAATCCAAGAACACCTTAAAACGGAGTTCGGACGGTTAGTTGGCGGCTTTTCATCTAAAACTGTCAATTTACTCGCTTTTACATTGGAAACAATTGGTGATACCCGATTTTGTGGGGTCTTAATCCACAATTTGACACTTTCGTACTAATTTTAGACTGGCTTCCTAGGTTCTTCTCAACCGAATCACCCAAATCTGATCACCGTACCAAGATATATCCTAAACAACCTAGATTACTCGATTTTCAAATGTAGTCTTAAACTGCCTAAACATACCCTTCAATGCATTTCTCATTTAAATCGCCTAATTGGATCGACCTATTTCAAGGAGATATGTTCTTCTATCGGGCCTAGCGAATATCCAAAAATTTGAAGCACTCACCCTGATGAGTGATGATCAAGTTATATTGTAAAATACTACCATGGAGTCTTAAAAATGTACGTAAAAACCGCCCAACATAACTCCACTTTGAATGCATTTCGAGTCCAAAATGGGCCTGACCGATGGGGACTCTATTTCAAGGAGAAATGTTCTATCGCTTTAGTTTAATTAGCAATTTGAATCACTCAATTCAAATGAGTGATGGCCAAGTTATGGCCAAAATAAGGCCATGGGGTCGAGAAAAACTGGACAAAAGATCTCCGGGACACATGCCCTTAGGGACGTAAAATTAACCCGAGTGAGAAAACCCTACCTCACTTATGCAGATTCTAATGATGCCCACCTTTTCCCTTGCTGTGAAACCCGAACCTCGACCTGCGTAATCCTATGATTCTTTGCACTCACGTGCAGCCCTCACAAGGATCGCCTTTAATTCGACCTAACGAGATCCAACCGACTAATCCTATGAATCAAGAGAAGACGGCTTCTCTCTCTCTCTCTCTCTCTCTCTCTCTCTTCCTCTCTCTCTCTCTCTCTCTCTCTCTCTCTCTCTTACTTGGCTTAATGGTGACAAAATGAGAGCTTCTCGATATTTTAGATTGTTTTAGATATTTATACAGGATTGACGTGGCCCACGTCGCACCGTGTGTCAATTTCTTCATCTGCATCCAACGAATTTATTTTGTCCCGCTTCGCCCATCTATCTTAAATGGAAATTCTTTAAATATTTGACATTTTTGGAATTTTTCTAAAATCTGCTGGCGCCCACTGACGCGCCACGCTTCAAATTTTCTCGTGGAAAATCCGACCGCTCGAATTCAACGAAATTGAATGGTAATCAGATTTGCACCTGACCACCCACGTTCGTTTCATCATCCGGTATCTAAAATTTTCGCATTTTTCTACGGGTAAATTATCGCTACTTTTTCAAAACAGATTATCACCCTTAACATAATTTGCTTTTTAATCTATTTCAAATTTCTTTAGACTAATACATTATTATGAACATTTTTTTATTTTCTGGGCTTGTTTTTCAAATATTCATTTTATTGTTTCCAATCAAATACCTAACTGATCGAAACGAATTTACTATTCACAAACTCAGAATTGTGGTCTTACAAGCATCATTTCATTGGGCATCCCAGCTGAAGACCCTAATGAACATATGGGAAGATTTATGAGAATGACTAACACACTGCTTCGAGCAGAGACCAGAGTGATCAAGCTGCAGCTCTTCCCTTTCTACCGAGAGACGGGCAACAACTTTGGCTCGAGTCACCAATTCCATTGATCAATGAAAAATCGGGAAGAGTCAAGCGAGGCCTATAAGGAGTAGATTTTTTTCCATTCCCTTACTTTTAGAGAAGAGTGAGAAATAAGTCTTCAAACAGTGGGAGGATGAAAGTCTTTACAATGTAATGGAGAGATACAAGAGACTACTAAGAGTGCCCCATGATGGAATATCAGACCTAACCACCTCGATGGACATTTTCTACCATTCCATGAATTATGCCCTTCAAAGGGTATAATAGATGCAGCCTATCATGGGCTTTCAAAGAAGAAGTAGCCGAGGAGGCAAGGCAACTAATTGAAGACCTTTACAATGAACTAGAAGCTCCATCTCCACTAATCGCCAGCACAGACTCGAAGGGAAGTGGTGTAACCGAGCCTAACCTGATGATCGTCATAAAACAAAGTCGATGCATTAATGAACAAGCTTTTGAAACAATGTGAGTAAGACGCATACGGCATCAAGGATGATGAAAGAGAGAAAGAAAAGACCGTTGGATGCAGGGACTAACCCATGATTGTTCCTAATAAGCTGATGAGGCATAATACCTAAATGCCAATGAGCTACACTTTTAAGCCCAACTCAACTTACCCAACACACTATAATTAAAGACTCAGAACCATGAGAATTTCATATGGAGGAAGAGCACAAAGAAGGTCAAAGACTTGGAAAATCTACAAACATAATATCATGCCTCACCTCGGGTTCCAAAACAACAACAAACAGCTAAGTAGGACGTAGAGTAGAAAATCGTGGGCAGAGGAGGATCTAATTCCTTCGATGGCCCGCATGTCATTTGCTAGAGAAAATGAGGTCAGTTACATACATGAGTAGAAGTTTGTCGAGCCAGCGCATTCCAGCAAACGAATCGTGTTTCGTGCCAATACTAACACCTTTGAAGAACTGAAACTCAGCAGGCACGTTTAGCCATGCGTAATCAACCCAAAGATGCATTCCTAAGTGGGACACAAGGAAAGAATTCTCAAGGATTGAATACCGTGATTCGTAAGAGTAGCAAAGAATTTGGAGGAAATTTAAATCCGATTAGAAAAAGAGAAAAATTTTGGTTAAAATAAAGACATTCATGTTACAAATGTCTGGGGTAAATACATTAAACTGAAAGCAATTTTCTTAGAGGCAACCAAGTGTAATTTAATTTTTATAGTTAGAATAATTTGTTGTAATTTCAGGTGTCATAAGTTCTAGTTTTAATTTTCTGTTAGAAATTTTATTTGTAATTTTGTTCATTTTTTTCAAGACAATGAAGCTATATTAAAGATGAATTTTATTCTGAAGCATTCTTTTCTCAAAAAATCACTATGTATGTTACAAGGGGGTTTTCTCCTCTACTTTGTCTTTAATGATAATGCATTTTTTTTTCTCGAGAAGGAATTTTAAACAGCTTTGTTATGCCCATTCCTCGATGCATCAAGTGATTATCATGTTTAATTATATTTGGTGAAGAAAAAGATATTTGTTGATTATCATGATTAGATGTATTTTCACAAGTGTGAATTAAGCCAGAGAAGCATATTCTAGATAGTCAGGCGTGTGTTGAAAGATTAACCTAAAAAATTTTTATAAGACATAAGATTGCCGCGACACACAATCTTTTTATCGTGACAAGGATGGTTCTAACATTTGATTTCACAAGAAAACTTGTCACGACATAATTCCTTTTTCGCGACAAAAGTACACACATTAACATCAAAAATATGACAAGACATTTCTTATTCTCGTCATGACATAAGACTGACCTGCCTTTCCAATTTATCGCAAAACTCTGGTCAGACATTATTTCTATATGTCACGACATAGCATTAAAAAGCAGAAAGAACTCCTAGGTCACCAAGGTCGCTACATTTATCGAAGGCAACAAAATACAATATAAATAGAGAATTTTTGAAAACTAGAAGGCCACATTTCTATAAACCATCAACTCACCATCTTCCTTCACTAAATGTCTCTCACTCTCTTTCAAAACCCTAGGATTCCAAAAACCTTTCTCTCACAATGTCTAGCCTTCAAACCTTATTCTTCAACTCTAAATGAAATGATGGAAGCATATGTAGAAGTAAAGGAAGAGGTTGTTCAATAAAATCAAAGGGAAATGTGAGAAGAAAGAGTCGGTTAGAGTAGAGTCTTCGGAGTAGCCAAATGAAGAATCTAGAAAAAGAAAGGGGGTAGCTGAAGAAGCCAAAACATATCAAAGGAATGAAAGAGCAAGAATCCTACTCTCAGACAAAGCCTCTGCTTTAATGGAAAAATCAAGGATAGGGTTTCATGGGGCCAAAGAGGATTCAACAAACTCAACGCCTTCTCCTCAAATGCTCGAGAAGAGAGGACGGCAATCATTGTATGTGGCACAAGGCACCCGTCTCAGGCCGTATTTCAAGCATGCACTTTTCATAACATGGTGGAAGAGAAAGGAATAAGGTATGGTTGAGGAAATGGATGATTAAAGAAAGAAACAATAAATGAATTGTTCAATCTAAAGGTGTAGAAAGATAAGTCAAAATTCAAGAGATCAAGAAGGAGTTAGAGTACTAAAAGATAAGGGACTTACTAACAATTTAAAAGGAAAGTAGAAGGTAACAAAGAAAACTTATATGAATGCATCAGCTGTGAGAGGTGCTTTAACAAAAAAGCTAAGGTACGGTTCTACTTTTGTTAGCCTCGCCCTTTCGCAACAAAGACTCAAAGACAAGAAGAAGGAACGAAGCAATCCTCCTTTATGCATTGTTGAACGGGTAAAAATCAATGTGGGGAAGATAATCGAGAATTCTATCATGAGTTATCCTAGAAGCAAATGATTCCACACCCAACAACAATCACCCACTTTCATTTTCTGGGAGTAGAAAAAAAGTGGGAAACGAAGAAACATAATTCCTGCTGCATCTCCTCCACATTAACCAGAGCGACGAAAGGTCCCAGAAAACAGAGAGGAAAAGAGAAAGAAATAGAGATAGAAGAAGAGTGGGAATGAAATATGCAAACAGCCAAGATAAAGGGGAAAGTCCACCCCAAAAGCAAAGAAGAAATCTCGTGAGAAGCCTAAGCCCCACCGGAATGTATCTCCGTATTACAAGAAAGTCCATCAGAAAACTAAAGTTTAAAGGCACCGTAATAATACGTAACCGATGAGATGTTGAAATTTATGAAACAGGAGATGCAAAAGAGTGGACAACCTATTGAAAATCCATAAGTTCAAATTGATGAATATATGCATGCAGAGTCAAGAAGGATCAAAATCTAGAGGAGGCATTAAACAAAGAGATGAAAAATTGAGAATAGAATTCAAAAAAGTGGATACATAATGGAGAACAAGCATAAGGGATAGAAGCAGTTTTCTGACTAAAACAAGAAAACATGAAGCCAGTTTGTTAAATATAATGGGAGATGTAGACAATGCCTTAGCGGCATGCCTAGAATCAAGGGACAAGAATTGGTTGAATAGTCTCGCATTGCAAAGAAAGTTTTCGCCTAATGACTTATACAAGTCAACAACACGACAACTTAGAATCACAATAACAGCAAAGCGAAGAATCGATGAAGCAAACGCAGATTTTATTAGCTATGAAGATGTTCTTAACAAGAAGAGTGCTACCAATCAAACAGAAGAAAATTTACACAGTGCCACCCTCCAAAATAAACTATCAATACCTTCTCATCCAACCAGATGAAATATCTTTGAATCTTTCAGAAACAATCAGCTCAAAATAGAAAACCATAAAACAGAGAAAAGAACTAATTTCAGAGAGAAGTTTGGGTAATATATTAAAGAATGAAGATTAAGAAATACCTCAAAAAGAAAAATAATCATTATTTTTTCTCTACAACTAATATACCTATCCTTTGAAAAATTTAATGAATTGAAAAAATTCTTGTAAGAATTGGTGTTCACTCTTGCTTTTGCATTTCTTGTGTCTTATTTGTATTTTTCTTTCTTTTTACTTAAATAATCAAAGTTGATGACTTTCAGTGAATGGTATTGTTAAATAATGGAGAGACCAGATTTCCTAGGTTGAAATACTTGATTGTTGTGCATTGTTTGGTAGAATTGAATAGACTGTGGAATTGAAATGTTGCTATGTTAACTTCATCTGAATTGTATGGTTACTTTGAATGAGTTGTTAACTTATAAAAATAAGATGGGCAAATATATCTAGAACCAAACAAAATCTTGGATAGATGAATTCAGGAATAAATGAAAGGGAAAGTTGTAAGGATATTAATAAATGTGTCAACTTCAAGAATAAGGAAGGTTTTTTAAATAAATTGATGGAACAAATATGACCTCGTGATTCGTTTCAGAACCGGTTCGCTTATTTAAGAATCCCGATAAACACTACACATGGTCAAAAGTATCTCTCCAAAAAATCAGGCTCGTGTTAGAGACATCTTCAGATCCATAACAGCTTAAATCTCTAAAATGTCCTATAGAACTTGTTAGATTATCATCAAGGCAGAAATCTGTACAATACCACTAACTGAAATGATATAGCCATCCTCGGTTTCGAGAGCCTTTAAAGCCTACCCTTATGATATGCATATAAGCATACACATTAGTTCCTTATTTGAGCCAATAGCCAATCTTATCATCAACTGAAGAAATGGAAAGCCCAAATCCTTCCTTAAACATGATCCTACAATAAAAACCTTATTTGCCCAAATTACATGACACATACGTGTAAATGAGAAAGAGAATAAGTTTGTAAATATTATTTAAAGTCTAAGGAGAAGGGATGAAAAGTAAGGAGAAAAAGAAAAATTCATTGAGATGAGAATATATGAAGAGAATTAAGAAAAGAAGCTGTAAAAAGTGAAACATCAAGGAGGAATGAGTTTGGTCTTAAAGCCTTCCTCCCTTGAACAATTAAGTTCTTAGGGGTGTTCAACACCTAGAACCCTAATGCCAACTAGTATGGGAGTTACTAACCCAAAGTTCGTTAAGGGAGGTAGAAAGCTTAAAAAGACAAAACATTGCATCATTCCAAAAACCTTGATAACAGATGAAAAGTGAAAAAGCTTCTAAGATAAGGAAGATAAGTTATAAGCCTAATTGTGGTAAATGAAAAGAAAAAAATACCAAACAGAGTATGCAGAAAGATGTACAAACCAGATGAGAGGTTAGAAGTCAGATATCAATGATGCATAATGAAAGCAAAAGTGCTGTTACGTTGGATGCCCGGGTAAAATTTGAGCCTAAATTGTCAAATTATCCACCCAATTACCTAAGCCACATATTACAAGCCTAAAAGACCTCACCTATTTCATCCCGAAGGTATATGCTACATTAGTGAAGATTATGATGACAAACACATTATGGGACTTTAAGGAATGAGGGAGAAGTGTGCCAACTAAGTATTATCCTGTAAGATTAACTAATCGCTAAGGAAAAAGAAAAAAAAAAAAAAGACCACACACACTCACAATTCAGTTGAATAATTGAATTGTTATCAGTAAGAATTATTCGGGTCGATTAGTGAACTTAATTGAAAAAATCTTCCCGACTTAGATTGAAACATGTTTAGAGATATCTTCTTACAACTCACGATATTACCTACCAAGTCATGGGATTCAAAAGAAAATGTCCTTAAAAATAAAACCCAAATTGTTTCCGAGGAAAACAAAATTTCTTTTCTTTGCTTGGGGACAAGCAAAACATTAAGCTTAGGGGAATTTCAAAACTTGTTAGACTAACTTATTATATATACAAATTTATGACACTACCACCAAAGGACTATTATCAAATCCCCAAGAATCAGACCAAAACTTGCTTACATTTTGTAGATAGACCCAATTTGCCAAGTGTAATTATTAGCACTACCGCCAAAGACTAAATAAGTCCCCGACAACGACGCGAAAAAAAAAAAAAAAACTTGTTGATCAATTTCGATAGATAAAAATATGCAGGTTTGTCCTTTTGTAAAATGGATTCATTAAAAATTGTGTTTGGTCCTAATTACTGCAAGTGCACAAGTCGTACAAGTAATAAAAGTGGATTTCTAAGTCCAGATATCATTCCCACGAGCATTGATGATAAATCAAAAGACTAACTACCCCAACTACTCAAGATCAAAGAACTAATAAAATAATTTCACTAGTATACATAAAAAAATTAATAAAAGTGGATTTGAGAGTTCACTGAGTGAGACAACACTGGGAAATAGACTAATGAATAATTGTCAATTTTTGCATCATTTTGGAATCATACTAAGCCAAGTTGGAAAGTCAATTTGTCAAAGATGCACTGTGGTATAGCTCGATTTCTCCCTTAACCATACCTTTCACTAATTAGAGATTCATGTTCATTCCCGACCATGGATATATAATCAATTACCAGAAGACATAATCCTCTTCTAAGATCCGGCATTTTTTAGTACTTCACACCTAATTTAAGATCAAGAACTCTTCTGCCCATGCTGTATTGGTGACATGTAAGCCTCTTCAATTTAAATTACCTCATCCTTCAATAATGATGAAATTTTCCATCTCCTTGATTAGACTTCGCTTAACACAGATCATAATCATTTCATCGTAATAGGAGAAACTCCTGGGGCTGAGATTAAACTGACATCATCAAAATATCCCTCAAACCATGAGTGCTATGATTCAGACTAAGAATCTTTCTTCAAAGTTCATTAGTTTAAGTATTACTTACCATACCCTAAAGACGCCTCTATCTCCCTCGTGGATTTTCCATCTCTATGTCACACGTAGGGCCTCCCGGAAATCGAGCAATATACGCATTTTGTTCGTCTACAATACCAGAAAATTGGAACAATTAAGTTCAAAATAATACCAATCAAAATAAATTCAAGAATTCTAACTAAGGCGCTCTTCCACTTCTGTGTTAAAAATAAAAATCACCATCGACTCATTCTAGTGGAGCTCAATCTTTCAAAACCTGGGTTCACATAAATCTGATCAACTTATCAAGAAAATTCACTCGATTGTAAACAAATAAATAAATGAACTCCAAAATTGAAAATCCATATTTACAAAGAAAATAAGAAGAAAGAGAAAAGTTTACGCTGAGTTCCAAACAAGCTACACATCATTCATATTACTTCAAATCCAAATTAAAATTAAACTAACTAAAAACTATTCTCAAACTAAATCTACTAAAAAGGAAATAAAAGATAAAATAAAGAAAAATACAAAGAGTCTTCAACTACCCGAAGTCCCGATTTGCAAGTCAGGCACAATGCCCTGGGATGCAGCTTCATTTATAGAGCTTTAAATGACGTATCGCACTTCAAAGAACAAATTGTGGAACCCAAAATTTCTGGCCCAAAATGGTCGCTTTTTCGCGACAAAGAAAGTTCTGTATGGTTCTTATCTTTTCACCCAAATTTCTCACAAGGCCTACGCCCGTCGACATATTTCATGCTATCTTCTTCGATTCGTCGCGACATAATCTAAGACTCCCTTGTCATGACATACTCGCTGATGTCAGATGTTTTATGTCGCGACATGGTCAGCCTTTTGTCACAAACAGCCTCCCAAGAGTACGGATTTATGGTCATGGCTACTTTTCTTCGCCACCACGTATCAGGTTGCCTCGCATTGCCGAAATCGAACTTGTGTAGCGATCGACTCTTTCCATGTCATGACAGAGTCTCTTTTACCCTCACGCCACGTGAACTTTTGTCGCGAATATCAACCTCGTCGCCAATAAACCGCCTTAGCTCCTCCCATTTATCTTCCATTTATCGCGATATTCTTATCGCACAGAACTCACTTACAAATTTTTATCGCATGAAAGAGATGTTCGCTTCGCTTCATTATTATACCGCAACACTCCGCTTCGTGGTCGCAACAATCTTCTTGTCATTCTCTCATTTTCACGCGATGTTAGCCGCCTTTGTCATACAATATTCATCACTCTAACCCCGTTTTCTCTCGTCGCAACAAAGAACTTCTGCGTCGTGACAAAGTCTCGCGTATTTTCACATCGACCAAATGTCAGGTCGCAACATAGTTTTCTTCTCGTCGCAACTTAAAATCGCCATTTTCGTCTCTTAGTTGAAATAATCATTACAACATAAAAACTTTATCGCAGTACACATTGTTTCTCATTGTTTTCCATTTTCTGGTTAATGACAGTCAGTTTTCGCCATGCACGAGTTCATCCGATGACTTCACTTTTATGTCATGAATAATTGTAAGATGTTGGCGATAGCGTTCTAATGTCATTTGTCATCAATGTCGCGACAGAGCAAGGAATGTCGTGAACATCCTCTTCGAGCTACTCCCAATCGTGGTCGCGACATAAAAGTCCATCGCTGCAATAGAAATTAGTCACCCATCTTTAAATCGGGCCGACAATCTTCATTTCCTTCGCCGACAAGATGATCCTTGTTGTGACATACTTCATGTTGGTTATTCAGAACTCTTAAAAACTTAACATTTTTATAACATGTTCAGGGTGTAAAATATATTAAATTATATTTTTCGGCGTTTAAATGACTAAAAACGAAAAATGATAAAAATCCAGAAATTTTACAGGAACCAAATAAATTTAGTAAAAATGTCAAATGGGGACCCAATGTTAAAATGTGAATAAATGTGAAAATGAAATTGAAATGAAAGGAAACGAAGTGTTAAAATGGAAAATGAGAAATGGGAATTAATGGAGAAATGACATGGGGCTCTTACACTAAAGACCAATTTCGTCTTAGAAGCCATTTTCACATTTCGGGCATTTCCGCTTTGAGAGAGAAAGAAAGAGCTAGGCTTGTGGAGAAAGGAGATTGGTGATTTTTCTCCAAGTAAATCAAGAGTTCGAGATCAAGAGGAAGTTAAGGGATGCTGGTATTGAAGAATCCAAATATTAGCGGGTATGGAAACCAAACCCTAACTTTGCTTTTCTTTGTCAGTTGATGAAAACCCCAAAATTTTTGGATGAAAGTGCTCAGATTGTTGTAAAAACAAGTTTCTCTGGGGGGTTGCTCTAAGCTGTGTTTGGTTGTTTTGATCGTTTGACTGGGCTTTGAGAAATTTTTGTATAAAGGAATGAAGAGGTTTCAAGGAGTTGGTTGCCAAATTTTTTTCAAAACCCCGTTTTGCTTCACAGGTTGCTTATAATCATCCAAACTAAGGGGATTCCAATTGTTAAAGAACCATAAGATCAAAAGCTACAAATTTATAGAAGATTCTAGAGCAAATTGTAGCTCTAAGGCTCCCGAATATGGGTTTAAAGGTGAGTTTCAGATAGCTCATGAGTATGTTAAGTTTTGGAAGTAGTTGTAGTGTTTTGACCATAGGTTGAGTTTCACTCATCCAAATTGAGTGATTCAAAATTATGGGTAAACTAGACTTAGGGAATAATACGTGAAGGGAAGGTATGTAAAATGTAACCCTAAAGTGCCTGTAAATTCATCAAAGTGGAGCTATGTGCGTATTCTATTTGCAAATTAGAGAAGTCTAGATGTAAAATGTGAATAACTGAGTTATATCCAAATTGATGATTCCACTGAGAAGAAACCTTAGAACCATAGATTCAAATGAGTGAACCATTACCAATTTATGGGAGCAAGACCCTAGGAATCAAAAATACCGCAGTATCCAATGAGCCGGGCATATCGACTAGCTTGGCATTCAAATGTCGTAGAATTTAAGCTCGTGAATGAGATGATTCCAATTCCTACTGGAAATAGACTCATGAGCTATCATTTTCTCAAGGAAGTAAGAGAAAATATGGATCATGTCCCCATAAAATTTTTCAAGTGAAGGAGACAGTAGACATCAACTCTAACCAATAATCCTAGAATGCACAACTGACTTTTTCTTTCTTTGGCTTGTTTTTAGATCATATTATTATCAGATATTTAGGTTGGTGACGAGGAAGTTTCGACTAAGAACGAGGATTTGGTGATAGGAATCAAAGAGCGATGAACTTTGAGTTTTTCTTCAATTCTCCTCTTGTTTTAAATTTGTAGAGAGTTTCGATCTACACTCTTCTTTCATTGTTTCAAAATTTATCAGGAAATATTATGAAAGTCATTGAAATGATTTATGATAATTGAATATTAATTTGTTTTAAATTGATTCGGCATAAACCGATTGCTAAATAAATTGCATATGAAAAATTTGCATGAGTGTTGAAAAAATAAATTATCAGATCAAAATGCATATACATCATTGTAAATTGTATTTCAATGTCTTTAAAATAATGTTAACCGTTAAAATTCGAGTTAAGGATAGATTGGTATGCTAATAAGGGTCAAATTAGCGCATCGTAATTAAATGTAATTGAAGTGTCACTGATCCGTAGTCTCATGATAGTATCTATGAATGTTCACTTAAATTGATTTTTAATAACCGCCAACGCACCCCAACAGATCAGATCGGTGTTATAAAACTTTTTTATACCGCCCCGCAACCTAACCAGATCGGTCTGATTCGTTATCCCTGCGGTAACTAAAGTGAAGGTTAAATTTCTTAAGGGTAAAATGAAAAAGAAATTTGTGAAATGCATGATTTTGCGGTTTTGAAATGATTTAGCGCGATATGAAATCGTGATAACTTGAAAATGACCAATGAATAGTAATTGAACGAAATGGAAATGAATATATGTATTAGCTACATTTGATCATTCAAAAGTAAAAAGGGGCATTGTTTATAAAAATGATGAGTTGATGAAACTAAAATGTAAAGAGAGTATTATATATAGAATCAATCAAGTACGGAAAATAGCGCGTTGTTTTTATCATCGCAAGTATCAAGTAGAAAGCGGCGTGGACCGAAGATCGCCGAACATAGAATCACCACAAAATCGTATGAGGTATAAGTAAATGCTTCGTCTCATGGTATTATTTCATTCATGATATTTTGTAATTAGTTTTGGATTGAACTCAAAGATGTAAAAGTCTTCTGGCAGAAGATCATAATTTTTTTATATCTTTGAAAGTATGGAAATGTATTTAAGATCAGGGACAACCAAGGTGAACTCCATAAATATTTTGTAATTATATTTGAAAAGGCATGGAATGTCAATTTGTATAAATGTGTTATTCAAGAACAGTTATGGGCCCTATTTAAATTAAGGAATGTATATTTTGTTTTATCAAAGCTATAGTTAAATTGTTATAAAAAGGTCGTATTTGTATCAGGCAGGCTTCAGTCATATCATAAAAGTAAAGATTGGTGGCGATTGGATCGCCACATTTATTTCGTATCGTAGATACATTAAATTGTTGAAAAAATGGGTGTTAAGGCAATTAGGGGTGCAGCACACGAGACAACTCACAGCTACTGACTCGAATTTCTACCAAAACTCGACTTGTGAGCCTCGACTCTGAGCTCGAGCTCGAATTAAATGTTAACTAGCTGAATGAGCACCTGAATCTGACTCGAAAAGCTCACGAGAAACTCTAAGGATGGTATATAAAATTTTAAAGTTTTTTAAAAATTTATATCTCTTACTTGGGGGATGACATAAATAATATATCTCTATTTTTTTATTCTTAAACAATCATACATTTTTTATTATTTATTTAGTTATAAATATATTTATTTAAAAAATAATTACACTTTCTTTAAAGAAAAGATGTAAGAGAATAGGATATTGAAGGCTCCATAAATTATATTAATAAGTTAGTATTATAAACGTGATAAATATATATATATATATTCCATACACCGATTCTCCTAAAGTTGGATATATAATAATTAGGGGTGCTAATGAAACGAGACAACTCACGAGTTACTCGGACTCGACTCGATCAAAACCTCGACCCGAGCAAGCCCAACTCAGCCTCGAGCTCACCTCAAAACAAGGTTAATCGAGCCGAGCCCTACGAGTAAGCTCCTGAATTCGAGCCTCTAGAGCTCGACTCAAATGTTAACGCACCCGACCAGCCCACAATGAACCCAAACTCGACTGCATCAATAGCACCCTAGTTACAATATTGGAATTTTTTCAAGAATATCTTTACACTATGTCCTTCGACATAGTTTGTCGCTCACACTTTTCGCTTTTTCTTATCGGGATTTCTCTCTTTCCATAAAATCATAAATGTTGGTGAATTTTTCCATCTGACTAAATGTAACTTAACCGGCTAAAAATATACTAGAAAATGTGATTAAAAATAGATGAGATCAAATTTCATATTTAAAGTTTGGCTTTGTCTCGCTAAAGAAAATATAACATCAAGTCATTCCAATAAACAATTAAGTCATTTTTGGCACATTTTTCTTTTGAATCCACACTCATGTGAATAAAAGCCATCAGAAGAGATATTTTATAAACATGTTTCACCTGTAATCAGAAAGATTTTTCAATTAAGTTCACTAATCAGCCAGCAATAATTTATACAAATAATTCAATTATTCAACCCGAATTGTGAGTATGCATATCTTTCTCTCTTTTCCTCAGTATATTAGTTAATCTTCTAGATAATACCTACAAGTACACTTCTCCCTCATTCTAAGTCTCATATGCTTGCTGGCCTATTAATCTCCAATTAATACATATCAACACCATTTCTGGACTAAATAGGTCTTTAGGCCTAATGTGTGGTTTTGGTAATCAAGTGGATAATTTGAAAATTTAAGCTCAAATTTTACCCAAACATCACTAACAACTTAGCACTCTTTCCTTCATTATGCATCATTGATACTGCAACCTCCTCGTCCTGGGCTTAGTATCTTCGCATACTCTCTATTTTGGTATTTTTCTTTCATTCACCACAATCGACTATAACTTCTTTCTTTATCTGAAGTTTTTTCACTTTTCATCTTTATCAGTTTCGAATAAGACAATGTTTTGTCTTTTTAAGCCACTTCCCTAACAACTTCGGGTTAGTAACTCATACCACTGGCATTAGGCATCAGGTGTCGAACACCCTTAAGAACTTAATTGTTCAAGGGAGGAAGGCTACAAGACCAAACTCATTCTCCTTTGATGTTTCACTTTTACACTCTTTTCTAATTCTCTTCATATCTTCTCATCTTACACTTTTTCTTTCTCAATCCTTTCTATCCTTCTCCATAGCCTTTAATAATATTCCCCAAACTGGTCTCCTCCTTCATTTCAGATGTGTCATGTAATCTGCAAATAAGCGGTTCTTACCGTAGGATCATGTTTGGCTGAAGGATTCGGGGCTTCCATTTGCTCCGCTGGATGATAAGATCGTGCTATCGGGCTCAAATAGCTGAAACTAATGTGTATGCTTATGCATCATAAGGTAGGCTTTAAAAGGCCTAAACTTCCAAGGATAAATTAGTATCATTCTCGTTAGTGGTATTTCCTAGGATTTCATTTTGACTAATAATCTAACAAGTTCTAGGACATCGAGATTTAACTCATGATCCTTAAGATGTCTCTAACTCGAGCACAATTTGTTTCAAAGATACTTTGACCATGTGTGTTGTTTATCGATTCTAAATAACCGAACTGCTTACAAACATAATCGACAGTCATATTTGTTCCATCAATTTGTTAAAACCTCCTTATTCTTAAAGTTCAACACATTTATTAATATCCTTATAACTTTCCCTTTCATTTATTCCTACCCCAATTCATCTATCCAATTTTTGTTTGGTTTCTGGATATGTTGTCATGCTATTTTTATAAGTTAACAAATTTCATCAGCAAAGTAACCATTCAATTCGATGAAGTTAACAAGGCAACATTTCATCTCCACAGCCTATTCAGCCTCTACTCAAACAATGCACATCAATCAAGTATTTCAACCCAGGAAATCTGGTCTCTCCATTATTTAACAAAACCATTCACTGAAAATCATCAACTTTCAATTATTTAAAGTAAAAGAAAGAAAATAAAAACAAGACACACAAGAAATGCAAAATAAGAGTGAACACCAATTCTTGCAAAGAATTTTTTTCAATTCATTAAATTTTTCAAGGATAGGTATATGGTTACAGGGAAAAAAATACAAAGTTCATTTTTTCTTGAGGCCATTTCCTCGCTACTTCCATTCTTAAATATTCTTCAACTTCCTCTAATAGGTTAGTTATTTCTTCCTCACAGACTAGAGCTTTATTTTGAACCGGGTGCTTTTCAATGTTCGAAGATATTTCTTCCTTTCGATTCGCTTTAAAGAAGCGGCATTAAAGTGGTTCGTTACACTTGGAGGACTATCGTGTAAGGTACACCAAATTTATTCGTGGTAGTGGTACTTTCTTCTTGCTTAATCGCCTTCATAGCCCAATCTAAAATCTTTCGATTTGCTTCGCGCTTCGCCGTTAGCTAATGATTCTGGGGAGTGTCCGCATCGACTCGTCACAAGTAATATGCAAAGATTTCTCCGAAATGTGCAAGATTATTCAACCACCTGTCTCCTTGATTCCGTGCATGCCTTTAAGGCATTGTCTCTATCCCAACATTTTTAACAAACTGCCTATATTTTCCTATTTCACCCGTAGAAAAGCTACTTTCTATCCCTATCATCGTTATCCATTCTGGGTAGATCCTTTTTTCCAATTCTCGCTCTCCATTCTTCATCTCTTGCTTCAATGCCTCCGCATTCTCATCCTCTTTCCGAGCACCGATCCATCTATTCATCCCCTGAGCCAGTTGGATTTTAGCTAGTCATTCTCTCGGGTGATTCTTAGTTTGATAGATTTCAGCTATCTCCATCAATTTCCGCGTGTTATTACCCCTGTCCCAACTTTCAACTCGTTCTCGATGGACTTTTTTTCTTATGTCCGAGATACATTCCAAAGGGCCAGCTTCTAAATTTATTGTCGCTCGGGTGGACTTTCCTAATCAGATCGCTCATCAGATATTTCATTCCCTTCTTCTTCTATCTCTATTTCTTTCTCTCTTTTCCTCTATTTGGTGGACCTTTCATTACCCAATCAATGTCAAAGGAGATGCCCCTGGTATGTTTCTTTTTGTTTCATCTACTTCCCCAAGAAGGCAAAGGCCGTGATTATACCGCGTGGAATCAAGCCTGATTTTCTCTGAGTAACTCATGATAGAATTCTCACTATTTTCCCACATTGATTTTGCACCCTTCAACAACGACATAAAGGAGGATCGCTCTGCTCCTTCTTATTTTCATGTTGATGTTCTTCACGGCAAAGGACCAAGCTAACAAAGTAAAACCATACCTTAGCTTCTTCGGCAAAGCACCGCGATGGATTCATATAAATTTTCTTTCGTCATTTCCACTTTCCTTTTCTGATGTTATCCACTATCTTTCGTACTGATCCTTTAACGCCTCAATTTTGACCCTTCTTCGCACCTTTTAGATCAACAATTCATTTATCGCTTTTGTTGAAATCTATCCATTTTCCCTCTCTAACATACAATTTCTTTCCCTTTCTCTTCCATCATGTTAGCAAAAACTTTAACCTATGCAAAGACAACTAGGTGCCTCGTGCTCACCCAGTTGATCGGTCATCCTCTATTCTCAAGCATTTGCAGGAGTTTTGAGATGAGCTCGCTGAATCCCTCCTTCAATTATGAAACCCCTATCCTTCAAACTTTTTTCCATTAAAGAAGAGGCTTTGTTTGAGATTAATATTCTTACTCTTTCATTCCTCTGCTCCGTTTTGGCTTCTTCAACTCCCCTCTTCCTTTTCTAGATTCTTCCTCTGGCTGCTCAAGCTCTACTCTAGCCTTCGCTATTTTTCCTCAGACTTCGACTAATTTTTCAATGCTCTTCCTCTACTTCAACGATTTCCCTTCTGTTTCAATCAGTTCAATTAGAGGTTTTGAATGCTTTAGATATCAGGAGAGAAAAGGTTTTTGAATCTAGTTTGGTAAAGAGCGAGAGAGATTCGTGAATAAGATGAGTAGGTTTGAGTGAAGTTTATGAAAAGGTGGCTTTTCAGCTTTTAAAAATTCTCTGCTTATAAGCTAACTATTTTGTTATGCCTTCATTAAATGTCAAGACAACAACCGACCTAAGTGTCAGGTTCCTTTAATACTATGTCGGCGATATAGAAATAATGTCGCACGTAGTTTTCAGAATCAATCGGAAGCTAGTCACTTTATGTCGCCAAAGTAAGAAAATGTCCCGACATATTGATGAATTACGTGTACTTTTGTCGCAACAAAAGGAATTATGTCCTGACAAAGTTTTTCTTGTAAAATCAAAGGTTAGAACTATCTCGTTAATTTACAAAAGATTGTCTGTCGCAACAATCTTATGTCTTACTTCAAAATTTTCCCAATTAATCTTTCAACGCACATACAACTATCTACAATATGCTTCTCGCACTCAATTCACACTAGTGAAAATACATCTAATCATGATAATCAACACATATAACCCAATATAATTAAACATGATAATCAACAATGCATCCAAGGAATCTCAAGATAATAAATCGTTTAAAATTCCCTACTTAAAAAATTCTATATTCCCAAACTTCACTCCAGTGCATTATCATTAAAGACAAAGCGAGGGACAAAGAAAACTCCCTCAGAACACTTCGCATATGTTGATTTTTTATAAAGAATGCTTCCAAATAAAATTCATCTTTAATATAGCTTCATTGTCCTGAAAAAAGGAACGAAACTACAAATAAAATTTCTAACAAAATTAAAACTAGAACTTCACACACACAAAATTTAACAAAATTAATCTAACTATAAAAATTAAAATTTCGCCATTGCCTCCCCAAGAAAGTTCGCTAATATCTTTAGCTAGACATCATTTAATACCATTTCATCAAAATTCTTTCTTTTTCTAAACTGATTTAAATTTCTCCAATTCACCGCTACTCTTCCAATCTGCAACCATTCAATCCTTCATATTCTTCCCATGTCACTGGAACGATCCCAGTCGAGTTCTCGCACGGCTGTGAGCGCCACCCTACCTAAGTTTCAAGATTCTTCAAAGAGGCATCGTATCGTCTCGAAACACAATTGTGTTTTCCCTGGACATGTCGCTAGTCAAAGGAACTTCAAGCCATATGTTCAACAACCTCTTATTTTCTCCCATGGAAGCAAGCATCTTGTCTCAAAGTGAATTATGTCTCTCTACTCCTCAATATTCTTTCTTATCTCTATCCCGCTAGTTGCTGGTTATTGGTTGCTGAACCAAGTGAGGCATGATATTGCCGCAAATTCTATCCAAGTCTTTGACCTTGGTTGCGGTTCCTCCTCCATATGAGAAATTCTCATGGTTCCCGAGTACTAGTGTTTGTTGAGTGGGTAAGTCAGAGGTCGGGCTTAAAAGTGTAGCTCCTATAGTCGGGTGTTTAGGTACTGGTGGCCTCCTCAACTCGGAGGTTAGGAACCATCATGAGCACCCCTCATCAACACTCTTTCTTTCTCTCCTTCATCTATCGTCTCACTTCCAAGTGTCGTGCATTCTTCTTCTCCTTGTTTCCTAAGCTCATTAACGCATCCAACTTTGTTTCTATGTTAATCATCCGATTAAGCCCAATTACACACTCCCTTTGGGCCGTTGCCGCCTCCCGGTTTCCGGGGATGGAGCTTTGTAGTTGCATTTGGCAAGGTCTTCAATCGCTACCTTACTCCTCCTCAAAGACTTTCTTGAAAGTTCTGGCAGAGGCGTTTCTCATCTATTATACCCCTTTGTGCCAAATTCATGGAATGAAAATGTCCATCCTGAGTCGTCGACTCATTCCATGCATAGGCAGCATATTTTTAGTAGTCTCTTGTATCTCTCATGTATCAGAGATACTTTCAATCCTCCCCGTTTCTCAAGACTATGATTTCCCTTCTCATAAGTCAACGCTGGGAGAAAAAAACTGCTCATATAGCCTCCACCAACTTCCTTTTCCCAAATTTGTCACCGATCCAATGCAGCAGTTATCGAAACCGCTGTCGCCATATCTCTCTCAAAGTTGAAAAGGGGAAAGAGCCGCAACTTGATCACTTCGTCCCACCCCATTCACCAAGCGCTGTTAACCATTCCTCATAACCCCCATAAGGTTCACGGTCTTCACCGGGATGTCCAATGAATCGATGTTGTTGTACCATCAGGATCGCTGTCACTATACCCTAAAATCGGCTGGCTTCTACGGCAGTCAGTTCCCACAAATAAAATACTCATCTTGAATAACAGCCTCCAAAGTCTTCCATCGCCATTCGCTTTCGACGCCTTCTACTTCTTCAGATCAGCAGATTCAGTTTCGCTATCTCGTGGCATTTAAAAAATCTTCAAAATAGAAACATTACACCGAGGATCAAATTAAACTGTGAACTTTACAAGACAGCTTAGCTCATAAAATATTTTCAATAATTTTATTAAGCTACTGCAGCTTAAAAACTATTTTGTGGATTTTCTACTTATCGATGATAAAATAAAGAAAAATGTCCAAATTAGTAATTTCTGAAGGGAATATTGATCTTTAAATCTGTCCATTCGATCCCCAAGAACAACGCCTAAAAACTTGTTATGACAAGACCATTATATATACAAATTTATGACAGACCGCCACCAGTGACTATTATCTAACTCGGCAATGGCGCCAAAAACTGCTTACTAATTTTCAGATGCACCCAATTTCAAGTAATTAGCACCGCTACCAAAGACTAAATGAAAGTCCCCAATAACTAGCACCAAAACTTCATGGATCAATTTATAATGAAAAATATGTTTTTGTTCTTTGTAAAATGGATTCATTAAAATTGTGTTTTGTCATACTCATCGTAAAGTGTACGCAAGTCGCACAAGTAATAAAAGTGGATTTTAAGTCCGCATATCGCTCTAATGCAGGATCATGATAAATCAAAAGACTAACTACCCCAACTACTCTAAGATCCTCACTGCTTAACCTTAATGTTAAGAGCATGATCGAGAACTAATAAAATAATTTCTAGTAGCAAATAAAAAAATATTAATAAAAGTGGATTTTGAGAGTTAATTAGTAAGACAACACCGTGGAGCCAGATCAACGAATAATCATTAATTTCGCATCATTTCGGTTCATAAATTTAAGCCATAAGTCGGGAAAGCTTGAATTTTGTCAAAGATGAATTGGCTTCGTGATAGTTTGATTTCTTTCTAACCATACCCTCTTCACTAATTATTCATGTTCATTTCACTACGGATCTAATCACAGCATTGTAAGATATAATCCTCTTCTAAGATCCGGGGTATTTTTCCTTTTCGTGACTTCACACCTAATCTTAGGATTGAAGAATTCCCGCCCTATGACATGATATCGTGCCTTCTCCAATTAAATGGTGCCTCATCCTTCAATATCGATAGAAATTTTCCATCTCCTTAATTAGATCTTCACAACACGGATCCTTTCATCGTAGCAGGAGAAACCTCTGAGCGATTAAACTGATACTTCATCAAAATATCCTCAAACCATGATTAAGTTAGTGATCTGTCTAAGTAATATTTCAAAGTTCATTAGTTCCAAAGTATTAGTCTACCACACCCACAAAGAACTACTTCTATACCTCGTAAGATTCTCCATCTGTGTCACTTGCAGGGCCTCTTGGAAATCGTAGCAAGATATAGTACTTGTTCGGGGTACACTAGACCAAGACTTGGAACAATTAAGTTCAAAATAATACTAATCAAATAAATTCAAGAATTTAATCATATGCTCTTCCACTTTATAAAAATAAAACTCATCATCGACTCATTCCCAAAGTGCTGGAGCTCAATCTTTCAAAACTAGTTCAAATAAATAAGTGACTAACTCGATCAAGAAAAATTCACCGGATTGTAAACAAATCGAAATAATGAACTCCTGAATTTAAACCTGACGCAGATCAGTGAGAAAGAAAAGTTTACGCTGAGTTCCAAATTGGGCCATACATATTAGTTCATTACTCAACCGTAAATAATTTAAACTATATAAAAACTATGCTCAAACTAAATCTACTAAAAAGGAAATAAAAGAAAAATAAAAGAAAATAATATACAAAGAGTCTTCAACTACCCAGAAGTCCTCCGATTTGCTAAGCCGCATTAATAATGCCCTAGATGCGTCTATTTATAAGAGCTTTCAATGACGGGTCGCACTTCAAGTCATAAACCCAGGATCCCAAAAATTTTGGCCCAAATGTCAGCTTATCGCGACATTTAAAGTTCTATCGATTACGGTTCTTATCTTTGTCTCCCAAATTTCATGTCGGGCTCAGAGTTTCGTCGCAATGTATTTTCATGTATCTCTTCGATTCTATCATCATAATTTGACTTTTTGTGACATAGTTTTGTCGATGTTGTAGCGTTTTATGTTGTGACATGGTCAGTTTTTGTCGCAATAGAGTTTCCCAATAGCAGGTGGATTTTGCCGCAAATGCACTTTTTCTTCGGCGCGCTTAGAGTCAGGTGGTCGCTTCAGACAAGGTCGAGACTAAACTTCTGCGGTCACTACGCACCTTCCATGTCGCAATGTCTTCTTAATTCCTCGTCACCGACCGAACTTTTTATCGCAACATCAACCTTCTTATCACGACAAACTCTTGCCTCGCTCCCCCGCACCATCTTTCCATTTTTTCATCGCGATGTAGTAAATTCCTCTATCGCGACGCTTAAATCTCTCGACTCTACGTAGTTTTATCATATGTATGATAATTTTCTCTTCATTACTACGTAGATGTTCCACTTCGCTCATTATTATGTCGCAACATCCATTTCTATGTCACAACAATCTTCTTGTCATTCTCCTCACTTTCATGACAATAGTCATCTTTATTTTACAACATTCAATTCAACTCAGTTTTTCTTGTCGAGAACAAATTTATGTTGGCGCATAAAGTCTCCAGATATTTTTCATCATAACTCGAAATGTTGTGTCGCGATATAGTTTTTCCTCGTCACACATAAATCTTCTGCCTGTCTTCACATTCCCATTGAAAGCTGTTTGTCGCAACATAGAAAACTGCTGTACAGTAATATTGTTTTTTTCATTTTCATCAATGATGTGGTTGTCTTTTAGAATGACAGTTCATCCGATGACTTCGCTTTTGCGTCATGGCTGCAATTATAAGATGTCGCGGACAAGGTTCCAATGTCATTTGCTTGATCAATGCCGCGACAGAGTAAGGAATGTCGCAACATAAAAATCCATTGTCACGATAAAAATTAGTCAATCCATCTTAAATCAGGTCACCATAGCCTTCTATTTCCAAACAGACTCGTTTCGATCCCGTCAGAACATACTTATGCCGGGTTATATCGAATTTGTCGCGTGGATATTCCTCGATACTATGTCAACACATAGCTCATCGCCAGTCACTTTTTCTGCTTTCTTCGAATTCCTTCTTTCATATAAAACCTACAATGACAAAAAGTCAGGAATTGGCTATAATTCGTAGCATTAATTTTATATCCTAATCGCAAAATATGCAAGCAAAATGAAATAAAATATGAGTTTAGACTCACGCTGACTCTCCCTCAGGATCTTTGTATTTATGTGCTTCAAACATCGGGCCCTAAAAATGGTGAAAATCATGAACTTCAAAGCCTAAAAGAATTATGCTCCTGGCCAAGTGATGTCATACACGTCGTGGGCTAATGTCATGACATTAAAGATGTTTGCGGTCGTGGTTCGAATCTGCGTCACATTGAAAATATGATGTGGCACTTAAGTTTTGAGTGACCAGCAGTCGTCGTGAGCTAATGTCGCGACAGAATCAGGATGGCGCGACATCGCTTCACAGTTAAAGATTTGTCGCGCGATACTGCCTCAATGTTACTAAATTTGATGTCGCAACATTTGCCGCTTACGTCCCGGTTATCGGGTCGATTTTCAGTCTTTTTTCAATGTCGCGACATCGATCCGCTAGTATTACAACTCGCTATTTTTACTTGATGTCGGATATCGTTGCCAGGATGTCATGACATCGCAGTTGAAATCTTCATTGTTTAGGTTTTCTCTGATATCGCAACATCACGCTTGCGATACGCCACCTTCAACGTCGCACGTCGCCATCGCTGGCGCTGGCGTTCGGCGTCAGCGATATCGCATCGTGGATGTCGCGATATCACTTTGAGTGCTACGCTTAATGTGATGTCGCAGCTAATATGCGGGCTAATGTCGCCATTGAAATCATGTCGACACTCGCGGACGCCCAATATCCGTGCCGCCACAAACCCGCCAACCCGCCACACTTCGCGTCTGGTCGTCAGGACTTAAGTATCGGGTATAGAACCAGTACCAACTACCCATGGACACTGTGTTACTTAGCACCAATTCCATATGTCCCTTCACCGGGACCCATTCATTCATATTTAAATCTGAAATATGAAAAGAAAATAAATAATTATAATCCGTAGGGGTCCGATCACGGCCCTCTACCATAATTACATACCCGACTATTTATATAGTAGTTCAAAAGAATTTTTTTTATAAAATCCTTTTACACAAAACACTTTTACAAAAATGTTAGTCAAGGTCATGTTCTACTTCCTTCGTAGAATCACGACTTAGGAGCGTTGCCTCCTCGCACACTCCCAAGACTGGTCCCATAACGAGGTGAGCAATGCCCAGTAGAAAATTTCTCCTACAAGGGCTACTCCTGACGAATACAAGAGGGTTGTGATCTGAATCAACAAAATTTATAACCTAATTCCTTCCTACATCAGAAGAGAAGCTACCTGTAGTATAGTGGCTCTGTGGTCGAACATTGTGGATGAAGTTTTCTATAAATGACTATGCTTTGTTCAAAAAGGTGAATTTCAATTGGATTTGGGGTTTTGATAAAACAGGGTTTGATGGTCGGGAAACCGAAAATAAGGTGAAATAAAATATGTGCAACTCCTCAAGCATCGGGCCACTAGGCTCGAGGTCCCAGTGGTAACCGGCAGGTCCCTGTCCTTTCTCTCTCACTGGGAGGACACCAAATTACTCAACCCATCTCTTCATTTGGCTATAAAACCAACCCTCAATAATTTTCCTTTTGAAATATAGCATTTATTGGACATTAATGCTCCCGACAAGGGAGAAATTCTCATCCCCTAAACTCTACCCATAAGAACTAATGAAGGTAACTAATGAATCTCAAGTGGATCTAGCAATAAGCATCCACTCAAAACCCAAAAGCTTGCCAAATACAAAGCACTGCTTACATTTAAGAGATTTAATCCTGTAATGAGGTGGAAACATAAATGCCAATAAAACTTGTGTTAAAAACAAAGAACCATCACACTCAAACCCTAAATTCTGTTGTACCTCCTCTTCATGAAAAAAGTGGTCTCAACAACCATCCTCCGAGTCACATCCCAGAGCTAGTGTTTAGGAAACAGAAAATGAGAGAAAGAGAAAGAAAATTAGAGTTGAGGAAGAAAGGGGGAAAAACTCCCCGCCCAAAGGCTCAGATATCAAATGCAGAAAATGAAAAAAAAGTTAATATCCCCTCTACAAGATTTAGTTTGAGCTTATATAATGCTCAAATAAGCAAAAATGCAAAAATACCCTCAATACCCATAATACATGAAGGGGAAAATGGGAAAAAAATCACAAAAGGGAAGTCAAACGAGGGTCAAAAGAGCAAAAAATCAAGATTTTCAAGAAAGTGCGAATTTCAGACAAGCAGAAATTTGCAGAGCTGTGTACTACATACACCCTTCGCGAATTCTTCGATTTTCCAAATTTTTTCTCGCTTCTTCCTTCTGCTTGATGATTCAGCAATGCTAAGTTCGAATTAATTCTAATGTGCTTTGATCGACACCAACAAGTTTGCATTAATAGCTTGCAAAAACTACAAATTTAGCCACAAATGTGATCACAGACACTTAGATCTTTAATGCAAATCTGGTTAATTCTATTGATTAGAACACAAAAGTGCTCAAAACCTACAATAAATAGGCTCAAATATCACTTTTCGCACTAATCACTTCTAACTCCGCCACATTGCTAGTTCCTAGCAATGAAAGAAAGAAAGAGAGCAAACAAAACAATATCAAACCATGTTCACAAAATGGAATTTCAAAAGTATGTGGATGAGTACGCCTAACCTCATCGAGAATCACCGAAATCTCATCAACAACTATCACTATGAGATGGGATGCATAAAATCAGTATCAAAGGAGTTTCCTTCTAGAGAATCAACCTAGGAATTTCCACTAAAATCTAAGTGTTTATTTGCTAGTTTTCAACAATAAATCGGGCTAAACTCCGCACCGTCTCCCAAACTCAAGCTACTCGCCCAACCTAGTACACTAACCGACTGCAATATCGGGACCGCTTCTTATTTCATAATCTCTTTTTTGTGGTCGTGGTGGTGCAATGTCAGAGAACCCAACTTCACCAAAGTCCATGTGGTGGATCCACCGATAACTCCCAACCAATTAAGGCCTACAGATCAAGTCATATGATTTTCTAACCACAAACTCTTCAAGTTTCAATTCCGACTTTGAATGACTTCGAGACTCCAAAGATCAACTCGCCTCAACCCTCACCCATCCACCCATGTAACGAGCACTGTTCTATGGGCTCCCAACCAAGAGGGATTAAGGCACTGTGATTTAAAGACTTCGTCAGATACCCCTCTGGATCGTGCATTCTCGGGCTCTCAAGGCAAAGTATTGTAATTTTCTTCTTTTCTTTTATTTTTTCTTTTTCTTTTTCTTTCCTTTTATTGGAAGACGTCTTCTTTTCCCGGGACCTTAACCTATCAAGGTAGTAAATGAACCAGATATGCTTTTGCAAGATTTATGGGTTAGGCAGCTTTTTCACCCATCATTGAACTACATGCGGCACAAAGGTGATTGGTTAGGGTGGAAGAAAAGGTTGAAAGCACTAAGAATTTAACTAATCATCCATAATTTAATTACATGGAACCAATCTAACATCACCAAGATTGACAATGTTTCAATTTTTCAAATCTGCCAGCAAAAAACAAAAATGGGTGTAATTTTGCAACTCAGAAGTGTGAGTCAGAGAAAAGGGTATAAAACGATATGTGGCTATATTTTTCTGCTTTTACAAAAGAAACTAATAAAATGCCTTCACAACCAAAACAAACAACTACACAAATAGAAACTAAACAACAAGTCATTAATCTTTACAAAAAAAACTTGCTCAAAATAGCAACAAAACATAAATGTAAAAGCCACTTCCTTCGCTTACTCTCCCCCCAACCAAATGTCACATTGTCCTTAATGGGCTCGACCGAAAGTTAGGAGAAGAAAAGGCCACCTTCTCAATGGTGAGCAACCTATGCAGATAGTCATCCTCTGCACGGGCAAGCCGAGGAGCTACCGATGAAGCCTGGAGGAAAGTCCGGCTACAACTGTAAAACAATATTCCAAAAAACAATGTGAGAATTCCGCATAAGAGAATGAGAAAATGCAATCATAACTAAGCTACAACTAAAACTTGGATAAACCAAATAAAATTCATTAAACACAAAAAAATGGAGTGGCATTTCAGTCTCAATGGATACCAAGCCAACCTGTAGTACTGTCAATTTATTGAGGGTCAAGGAGGATCTCCTCCTCGGTCTCACGCAGGTTGTAGCGATATGCTGTATTTTAGTCTCGCCCCATCGACTCGAATTCACCCCACCGCCCTCGAATTAAGCAGTCCACGACCATCGAGATAGACTCATAGATGATGGAATGGTCCAAATTCATCTTGATTTGAGTTCGCCTCTAAAGAAGTGGAGCTGAGTCATAAAGAGCACTCGGGCCCCCTCGTTTTCAAGTTTCACTGCCACACGGTCATGCCACTTCTTTAATCTATCTTTGCAATCTCGAGTCAAGTAGGCATCATTTCTCACTTCTGGGCTTCATTGATATCAAGGAGCCTTTAAGGCCAAATTCTTCCCATATCCGTTTCTAAATTTTGATCATTCACCATACCTTATACTCAATTTCCACAAGCAAAGACGCCGCTTATAAACTAAAAAGATATGGGGACATGCCAAGGATGGCGTCTTTTATGTTGTCTTATGCCCACAAGGAATCCAAATTAGAGACTAATCCATTCAGGCTGAGCCTTCACCACTTTCATCAATATCATTGATTCCTATCATGAGCCTAACTCACCACCTGCTCGAGGATGGTAAGGGGTGGCCAATTTCAGGTTTTACACCATACTTAGCTAGGAGGTTCTCAAAAAGGCTCATTGCAAATGAACCTCCATCACTGATTATGGCCTTAAGGACCCCAAATCTAGAGAAGATGTTCTCCTTCGTGAATTCCCAACAACCCTCGGTCTCTGGCTTTCTGACAGTGCACCGCCAAACTACTCTTCAACACATACGACTCCCACCAAAATGTGATGTATCCAAGCCGATGAAGGGAATGGGTCCCATAAAGTCGATGCCCCAAACATCGAACAACACAACCAAGATCTATCTCGCAGGCATCATGTGACGACGATAGATTTTCCTCAATTCGCATTTATCGACCCTCGCATGGTGTGGGTATCCTTGAAAGAGTATGATTCGTGCTACTTAGGTGATCCTAATCAACAATATTTGTTTCCTGATGCTCCTCCCACGCCGAATAAGCCAACGCGCGCAGATAATGCGTGGCTTCCAGTATCTAACACCTGGGACGGGTTTTCATCCTACCTAATGATTCTCGTGACACGTTCAAAATGGTGAGACTTTTGCTTCGATTTTTGATTCGTTAAAAACAAGGGAGCTGTCATTCACCTGGATAAATCAAAGACTGAAGTGTGAAATGGTAACCTTGAAGGCTCGGGTCACTAAATTTGATAACACTGGGGTATTAAAGTGTCCTCAAGATTTCCGATAAAGTAAACAGACATGATATAGTCAAAGCCGTAACTCCGGATTGCTTAATCATAAAACCTAACCCTCAGAACCACTCCTATTCGAGTCAAATCAAATACTAAGCATTCAATGTCCCAAGCCATTGAGGTCCCAAGATTTTTTTTTAACCTCATTTCAATGGCTCGTAATCGACATCTAGAAGAATGTCGCTGCATCTACCATTAAGAATGCACCGAACCCTAAAGATGACAAGTATCGACCAAAAAGAAAGACATTAAACGGCATTAAACCCTAGTTTGGAAAGTTTGGAACCAAATGCGCATTCGTATCATTTAGCATGAGGACAACCCGCAGCACTCCCCAAAACCAAGCTTAGCAACCCTCCTCTTCATATTTTGGTGCTTAGCTAAGCATCCCTCGAGTCACATCCCTCAAGGGGTGTGTTCAAATGAGAAAAATGAGGAGTAGAAAAGAGGAGAGAAATAAGAGAGCAAAATAAAACCTAAAAACCAAAGTCGAAAGCTTTTTATAAAATGAAAAGCTAGGGTTACAAAGTCATAGGGAGCTTATATACCTAATCCCAAGTGTGAAATGACAAAATGCCTAAAATATGAAATTACAATAAAATATAAAATGAGCAATTAATCAAACGGTCGCTTGAAATCAAAAAATATCAAAAACACAGGCCCATTAAGTATAGTAGAAATTTCGCCAGCATGAATAAAATTCTTCTATGCTAGCTTAAATTTCGCTTAAGCTAGTCAAAATTTTCAAGAGATAGCGAAAATAAAAAATTTCGCTATGAAAAGTACTACAAAGCACAATTTGCCAGATTGTAGTAAATTTTCGCCATGATTGAGAAATTTTTGATCTTTGTTAATTTCTGAATTGAGGCTTAAAATTTGGTTTCGTGCTCATTGCTTTGCCACTCGCATCAACCTTTCATCAACTCCAGAATTTCATACTTCTTCATTTTCGCTGATGAAATCACTGTGAATCCTCAGCATTCCGCACCAACTTGATATCAAACTTGAAATTATCGGGCTATAATGCAAAACTCCAGAAAATTACCAAAAAACAACCTGAATGGAATTAAGGGTACTAAGTGACCGGACTTTGTCAATTGGCTCAATTCATATGATTTAAAAACAAAAGCACTCAAAACCTATCTTGAATGTAGATTCAAATAAAGACTTTGCAATCACACTCCTCAACCGATTACTACAGACATTGTTAATAGTCCCTAGCAATGCTAAAAGTTAATAAGGGTATGGCTGTCAGGCTTTACCTTTAAATGAACAATTTATTAACTCGTAATAAACCGACATGAGCAACAAAACTATAAAGAACTAGCTTTAGCGGCAACATTCGCTCCAAGGAAGTCAACTTGAACTTCCACCAAAATCTAATTGTTCCCTAAGGTAACCAAACTGAGCCAATAAATCGCAAAGCTATTCTCCCCCAACCTAGCACCTATGGCCTTAAACTCGTCGAATGTTCCTAAATAGGACTAGCTACACTCTTATTTCTTATTTGACTACATTATAGGTGAATAAAACTGACTTCCCCCCCCTCCCTCCCACTAAAGTCCGTAACTGGGTCCAATCATGACTCCCAACCAATTGGAGGTTTAGGGCATCAAGCCAAAAGGATCACTTTGACCACAAACTCTGCAGTTCCCGGACTTCGAATGACTTGAGAATTAAGCACATACAACACGCCTAAACTCTACCCATCCACCTTCGTGGTGAAGAACACTAAGTCGATGACTCCCAACCAATTAAGGCTTAGGCATCTAAGCCATGTTTTCAAGGCCCCTGACCGTGTTCGGTTTCAAGGTGCCATTACGACTTTTTATTTTTTTTCTTTTTTCTTCTTTTCTTTTCGCTTTTTCTTTCTTTCATTCGGGAAGACTACATCGGGTCTTCATATACTGCACGTAAACCTATTATGGGTCATCAGACGGCGTCATGCAAAGTGAAAGAGGTATAAAGCTTCAACCTATCGGGTACAATCCGTGTGCAAGCAGTGTGAATTAGC